>CM050918.1:30397564-30782564 GCA_027742785.1 Vigna reflexopilosa
TGAATGACAACTTGGTTGTCATAATAATTGAATAAATGAGATGAAGCAAAACAATTTATATTTTCCTCAGACTGTTACACTTTTACTTATGTATTTATAGAATACAAAGAAGGGGCAAGACACTTGCCTAAAACCCCAACCTTAAAGTTGGGTTCTCATACATGAAAAATAATAAATGAAAAACATTACATTTCAACACTTCCCCTCAAGCTGGAGTATATAGATCATATGCACTAAGCTTGAAACATATAAATTGAATTCTTGGTCCCTTTAGACATTTAGTCAGAATCTTTGCAAATTGTTCATTAGAGCTGACAATCTAATTAATAGTGCCAACCTAATGCAACTGTAATGGCCAAGTTACACACACATTGGAAGTATTAAAGAATAAAGGGAGCTTCAGTCTCTGGACTGCAGGTAATGCATGACAGATACAATCATGCTCTAATATTGGGGTATTTATCTATTTTTATAGTTGATTGAAATACAACTTTAGATAATTAACTATTGGCTTCAAAACATTTTAACTTGGGGTACTGAAATTGCATGATGTAACTGCATGAACCACCATACCCTGATGTGGCTGCCTTACCAAATTTGCTCTCAGACTATCTGGAGCAATGAGGCTGTTTCCTGTCCTGCCTCCGCACCTAGGTGGCTATATCAACTGCAATTAACAAACCTGGTAATTTGGAGTACATCTCAGCTATGCTAATATTCGTCATAATTTTTCTTAATTGCAGGAAAGTTTTGCAAGAGAGAAATAGTAACACTGATAATTCGTTCTATTTCCGGATATACCTTCTTGTTCTTGGTGTTTATGCTGCAGTACGACTATGCTTTGCACTGTTGCTCAAATTTCCAGCTTGTCATGCACTTTCAGAAATGTCTGAGCAGTCATTCTTTCAGTTTTTCAAATGGATTTATCAAGTGGGTTATTTTACTATTTACTTTTGACTTATTTATTTGAGTTATTTCTGTTATGTTATGACTTGGTATTGACACCTTTTTGATGACATAATTCAGGAACGATATTATGTTGGACGTGGTCTTTATGAGGGAATAAGTGATTACTGCAGGTAGGTTTTCATGCTGAAAATGAAATCTTGTGAAAAACAGTTACTAATAAGATGAGACACCTATTTAATTGTTTATTTCTGGGTTTGTAACATCAATGCATTGAGCCTTCAAAAAATCTTTTCTAAAAGAACATGTGAACTACTGCTCTTGAAGCTTGTCAAATATGCATTTTGTTATTGTGACCATTAGCAGAGTGTTGATGACTTATATTGGTTGTTATTAACATTTTTTTTTTTGCATTTATTACTGATTGTTATTGGATATAATTACATCGTTGTGTCTTTTTCATTTTATGTATATCAGTAGTTCAGTTAGCTATTCCTTTCAGGCACTGTTTGCCACTAGTTGAGTTAGGGTTATTTAGAACTTAGCTGCTCTACCTCTTTATCTATAAGTACTGTGTAGAAGCTACATGTACAAGCTGAGATAATTTTACAGAATACGTGTTTCACCTTTTTTGTTGTCAGCAGTGCTGCTTCTGTGATATTGATTTTTCAACTGTTATTTCACTCATCTGTTTTAAGTGCCGCAGGTATGTGGCCTTTTGGTTGGTGGTACTTGCCTGCAAATTCACTTTTGCTTACTTTCTCCAGGCATGTCATATGTTCCTACTATTTTATAATTCAAATTTATTTCCTTTGTACGAATGTACACATGAAAAATAAACATGACCTCATTTTATTCATAACTACAAGATAAAGATATGATAATTGCAATAAACTTATTTTGTTAGTGGACACATTTAATAACCTATCTAGTAAATAAATATTCTATTTTTTCACTATATAGTGAAAAAATACATTTATTTATTTATTTATTTATAAAGATATTGATGTAATTTTGGTAATAAAATACCAATATCAGGAGCAGAGAAAACTGGAGAGGGAAATTAATTCATTTTTTTCTTTTCACTTAAGTTGATTTTGACTTTCTTTATATTATTAAGAGTTTGAAAATTTAAAATAAATAAATTATAAAAGTACAACTGACAAGAAGGTTAAACATGTTCAAAACAATACTTGGTGAAGTGCGTTATTATGAATGTTATTTAGTGAACCGTTAAAATGATAATAAAGTGGTTTTTTTCTTAATTTAATTAATTTAACTTTATAAAATTGATTTTTTATTATGTATTGTACTGCTTTATTATATTGTGAAAGTTAAATTTAATATTTTCTATAAATAATTTTTTTTTCTGAATTTTAATTTTCTAATTTTTAATTAAATACATTTTTCATTTATTGGATATGCTATTAATTCATTTTATAACTTAAGAAAATCTAATTTTCTACTATTGTTTTATTTTATTTCCATATAATGTATAATTGAAAAGTAGAATAAAAGTGAAAACTGGGCAATTTGACAGCAATGGCCGTATAATGAAATGCCCTTTTTCATTTGATAGGGGTAAAATCTCAGGAATATAAGTATGTAAATAACCTCTTATTTGTATAGTAAATTGTATGTGTAAAAAATAAAAATGTCATTACTGATTGTCATGTATTTCTAATTCCTAATATTACAGATTAAACCTCTTGTTGAACCTACCAATATTATTGTTGATCTTCCGTCCTTGACTTACTCATGGCATGATTTCATCTCAAAGAGTAAGTATATTATGTTATTATTTGATTTTGGTTTAGTGGGTTAATTTTAATGCATTGGTCTTTTCTGTACAGCATTTTTTTATATTAAAGATCACTATGAACCTTGTCAGCCTAGTGTGTTACAAATTTTTAAATGTATTTTTTGTCTAATAAACCTTTACAATTTGATTTAATTCTTGTAAATTATAGATTATGATTAAAAAATGAAATGGAAGGTTGGTGGAACTGGAATCTTTTAGGTGATCAATTTCTACTATTATAGATGGTAACGTAACTGGAATATGAAGATATTTTTCTATGTATGGTCCTCTTCTGTCTAAAAGAAGACATCATTCTTAATGTATGTTGAAGGTGTATTTCTCACTATTAAATATTGTTAGTGTCCTTGATCGTTAATTTTATCTCGGTTAATTTCTTTGCCCGTATTATAAGTGATATAATATACAGAAATATGTCTTTTTAACTGATTTGTGATTTTAAATTTGCAGACAATAACAATGCCTTGACTATTGTTAGCTTGTGGGCTCCTGTTGTGGCTGTGAGTTTTCTTTTTTCTTCATTTGTGTCAATATGAGCAAACTGGTACTTGATCATGCTATAATTGATTTTGAGATTGGTTTATGTTTGCATTAGACAAAATGTGTCCAACTTTTGGTCCTAATTATAATAAGCACGTCTTTGAGACGTTTTAGTTGTTAATTGTCTTTTATACGTGTTGAAAGTATTGAAAGTCTCATATCGATTAGTGATAAGATTAATTTAGAGTATATAAGTGAGTGTAACTTTCATCTTACAAGTCGATTTTATGAGATTGAGTTAGACTTAAAATCCACTTTTTTCATTATATCAGAGCTTATACTAGCGAAATTTGTTGTTTGTTGAGCATATTGTTCCATCTGTTATTCGGTTGTTATCGGACCATCCATTAATGTCTAGTCCCATGTTTGAAATGCATATTGACTAGTGACAAGACCAGTTTAAAGCATATAAGTGGGTGTAACCCTCATTTTACAAGCCAATTTTGTGAGTTTGAGTTAGACTTAAAGTTCACTTATTCACAATATCAATATTTTATTGTGAACCTAATTAATGAGATCTCCACTAATTCCATATGCTCTTAGATGCATTTATTAGCCTATAAACAACATAAGTCATATCCACTGGTCTAAAGAAAATCACCTCTTTAATTATGTTAGTGTCATGAAACATTACCACAACTATAATAAATGAAAGATCTGGATTTTCAACACTTGTGAATGTACATAAATATGAGTCCTATTAAAACACTCTGAAAGAATGGATTCCACAAGACATGCACAACCCAATTACAAAGCCAAATATAAAGACTGAAATAAATGTTAGTATACTATAGTTATTTTGTATTGTACAGCTGTAGGTTCTATTGTAGTGTATCTGTTTTAGTTTCTTGTCCAGCTGTGAAGTGTAAAATAGCTGTCAGTTACTGACATGTATAAATACGTAACTGAAACATGCGTCAATGTGATGTTAATAAAATACATTTAGTTCATTCTCTCTGTTTTTTCTGTTCACCTTGTTCATGATTAATCAACAGCTACAAACTAACATAACCATCTAAGAATTGTAAAATGACTGATTCTGAAACTGTAATGTAATTTTATATTGTACAGAATATTCAACACTTAGACAAGACTAATACCCCCTCAAACTCAACGTGAGGGATGTGAAATAAAATCCTGAACTGAGTTTTGAGTGAAGAGACTGAAAGCCTGTAGTAGCGGGTTGGTAAGAGAATCAACCAACTGTTCTAGACTGGGAATGTGATAAGCTTCAAGCTGGTAAGACAAGACTTGATCTCGAACACCAAAAATCAATTTCCATATTTTTTGTTCTGGAGTAAAAGGCAAAACAAAGTGGAGAAGGAAATACACAATTTCTTTTCAAAAGAGTGAGTCCGTAATATTTCAGTAGAAGCTTGAGCCAGACTCCAGTATTCAATTTTAGTGCTTGAACGAGTAATGACACCGCACCACCATGAAACAAGATTGGTACCCAAAAAAATAGCCTAGTCAGAGGTGTATTACCGATCATCATCAATATCAAAAACCCAACCCATATTACACATAGGAAGTACCACTAAGATATCGTAAAATCCTTTTAAGAGTGCAGTGTGCATCCAACTGATTAGCCATAAGCTGACAAATCTTATTTACATCATAGCTAATATAAGGGTGTTAGAATTGCAAGAAAGACATGAATTTGAATACAAGAATGTTTAATCTTTTAAGTTGTAATGTACTGAAAATAAGTCCAGTATATTGGCACTTGAATAATTACACACTTTTATGTTCTTTCCATACCAGACTGTTAAGAGCAATTAACATCAGTTACAAAATAGTTACCTACAGTTACAAACTTGCATAACCAAATGATTTAAAATAAAACGTACGAAACAGAAATAAAGTGGCACGACCAGTACAAGGTTTATTAAAAGAAAAATCTATCTAATATATAACACTAATACACCAACCCTTTCCCGTCGAGCCTGGCAGTGCATCACAACCCCGCTCTTGCAGTGATCACCTATTGAGATTTCCTCTTCATCCGCTTTCTGGATCTGTCCTCGTTGATCCGTTCGGACTCCTTTGGTGTTTTATGGTTTTTCTCTCTCTTCATCCATGGCGTCTTTCGCTGCCTATTCCACTTCCGATATCTCTTCTGCCATCAATGTGTCTGACCTGCTAGTCTTTACTAACTATGCCAATGTGCCCTTGCCCATTGATAAGTTGGATAACACTAATTATGCAACATGAGTGTCAAACAATAAACTTTGGCTTGAGAGTCAAGTATCTTGATCATCTTACTCAAAAAGTGATTGATATTGCTCAGTTAGGTATGGTTCTCAAGAATGCCATTCAATCTTCTTGAAAACAAATGTTTTGTGCCTACAGTACCTGTTTAGAAGTCTGAAACAGGCCAAATTATTATACACCAACGATACTTAACGTCTTTATGGTGTTTGTCACGATCTTTTTAATGTTGTTGCTCCTCGAAATCAGGACTCTGGCTGATTATTTGGGTAAGATTCATACTCTTTTTCATGAATTTAGCAAGTTATTACCTCATACCTTTGCTACCTTAGAAATAGAGCAACAATAAATGTTTTTTATGGTATTAGCTTTACCCAGACTTGCTCATTAAATATTTCCATATCCGTGATCTGATTTTGGGTTCCCTAGTTATATCCAATTTTACTTTTACTTGTTCCACCCTTTTCCATGTGCCAAGTAAACATATCAATGATACACCTGTTTTTGCCGAGTATACACCTCAACATGATGATTGCAATTGCTCTCGCAAGCCAGGAAAATGTCATCACAAGTGTGACCATTGTGACAAGCTAGGCGACAAGATTGACAAGTGTTATGCATTAAATAGTTGTCCTCCTCGCTTTGCTGTTGATGCTCAGACTGATTCCTCTTCAAAATCATCTACTACGAATCCTCCTCCATTTGATACCGTTAATAAATTTTCTCTCTTAAATTAATTTCTTAAATGGTGTGAGGATCGTAAGCCCTCTAGTTCCATTGCATCTGTTGCACGCACAGGTACATTGTTTATTAGTACTCAATCTTCGTTTATTGGTCCTTAGGTTCTTGACTTAGAAGCCACAAATCACATTACTAGTAACAAATCTTTGTTGGGATGATTATTCTTTTTCCACTTTTATCCATTGATAATGTTTTTTAGGTCCCTGAGTCTCCTTTTAACGTATTATCCATTAGTCGTCTAACTCGTTCTCTTAGATTGTGTTATTTTTTTAATCAAAACTTCTGAATGTGAGTCTTGTTGGAAGTCCCACATCGACTAGAGATAAGGCAAATTTATAATATATAAGTGAGGTGCAAACCTCACCTTACAAGCCGATTTTGTGGGGTTGAGTTAGGCTTAAAAACCCACTTCTAATATGGTATCAGAGCCATCGTTAAAGCCTATCCTAGCGAGTTCTAAGTGGGCATTTCTGTTTCCACCCATTGTCGGGCCAATATTGGATCACCCAATTTCTACTATCACGCACAAGATGTCTATATCTCGGCGTGAAGGGGGTGTGTTGGAAGTCCGATATCGACTAGAGATAAGGCAAATTTATAATATATAAGTGAGGTGGAAACCTCACCTTACAAGCCGATTTTGTGAGGTTGAGTTAGGCTTAAAAACCCACTTCTAATATTGGTGTCACTCGAGTGCAGAAGCAAATATTTTCACTAAGTCTTGATGGATTATATTAGTAACAAGCTTGATACATATGTATGTACCAGCTTGATGGGGAGTGTTAGATATATTATCTATATTATATATTTATCTTTTATCTTTATCTTTTATCTTTAGTTAGTTTGTTATTATTTCTTATTTGTATTTTGGGCTTAGTCCATATTTCTTCTATTATAAATAGAGAACCCTATGTGTGTATTTAACCCATAGACATTTGATATTGTTTGATATTGTTGATATTTTTGTAACAATATCTTCTATTTAACCATATTTATGTTTGATTGCCACATATACTTGTATCATTCTTCATTATCAATATATTACCATATGTGTATTGTAGACACAAGGGAAATTAACCCTATACATAGTTTTTCTCTATATTCAACATATCTCATAATAACATGTTGGAAATTGGAATTTTTTAGGAGATAAAAGTTTCGCTAGTGTTTATTTTTCCAAGTAGCCTTAATACTTGATGCTATGTTTTCTAAATTGTCTCCTTTGGAGATTGTGATCTTAGGAGCTAACAACTATGATTTTCCTATGATTGTTTACTTTCTGTTTTCGGGCATATATGTCTATGACCTTGCTGATGCACTCTCATTCTACAGATTTATCTCATGGATATTCTGATATTTTACACTGTCATGTCAGCGATTGTTGGTGGTGTGATTGGTGCACGGGCTCGGCTAGGAGAGGTATTTGAGTACCAAATTGACATCATTTTCTGGATTTAACTTGTTTTATTTTGTTCTTTCAATGTGTTTGGAACAAGCCTGGAAAAGGTCACTTAACTCATTTGATGTATTGAAATCTGAATTCTTCATTGAAAGTCTCTTAAAATCTCCCTCCTTTAAATTTTCATATTTTCTTACGTTTTCTTTCATAATCTTCAATTACATTGATCTTAGTGGACTCCAATCATCCTTTGCTTGAAAACTTTTACAAGAGGTATCCAATTTCCGTGAAAAGAAATATTTACTCTGAAATTTAGACTAGAAAACGTCTTGTTTTATTATGAGGTTATTAACCTCTATATATACATAAGTCAGCAGCATATTTTAGGAAATATGGGCTGCTAATTCTACTGAACAAATCCCTATTATTAGGGAATTAATCAATCAACATAAATAACTTAATAAATGCAACAATTACAGAAATAAAAAACTTCCTAAACTACTCCACGCCAATTACGCCAATCACGGTTTTGACACTCCCCCTCAAGCTGGTGAATAGGTGTTTTCCATTCCCAGCTTGGAGACGATTCCTTCAAAGTTAATGCAGTTCAGTCCCTTGGTGAGTATGTCGGCAAGTTGGTTCTGTGTAGATACATATGGTGTGCAAATCATGCCACTGTCCAGCTTTTCCTTTATAAAGTGTCTATCAACTTCAATATGTTTAGTTCTATCATGCTGCACCGGATTATGAGCTATGCTAATTGTAGATTTATTGTCGCAATATAGCCTCATAGGTTCATCCCACTTTATCTTCAAGTCTTCCAATATAATCTTTAGCCATAGAAGTTCACATATTCCGTGGGCCATTGCTCGAAATTCTGCTTCAGCACTTGATCTAGCCACTACACTCTGTTTCTTACTCTTCCAAGTCACCCAGTTTCCACCAAGGAAGGTGCAGTATCCCGTGGTTGATCTCCTATCCACCACTGACCCAGCATAGTCTGCATCCGTATATGCTTCAAGGCTTACATTCTTGTTCTGTCTGAACAAGATCCCTCTTCCAGCAGTCCCTTTCAAGTATTGGACAATTCTAAGAGCAGCTTGTAGATGTGCTTCTTTTGGCTGGTGCATAAATTGGCTAACTAGACTTACAGCAAACGCAATGTCTGGTCTAGTGTGAGATAAGTAAATAAGTCTGCCTACAAGTCTTTGATACATTTCCTTGTCCACAACAACATCATCCTCCATACTTCCCAGTTTTATATTTGGATCAACTGGAGTGCTTACTGGTTTGCAGCCTGTCTTCCCTGTTTCTCTAAGCAAGTCGGTAATATATTTTTGTTGAGATATGAAGATTCCTTTCTTGGAATGGGCCACTTCAATTCCCAAAAAATATTTAAGCCTCCCCAGTGTCTTGATCTCAAATTCCGTGGCAAGACATTTGCTTAATACTTGTTGTTCCCTTTTGTCGTCCCCACTCACTATAATATCATCTACATATACTAATAGAATTGTTACTCCCCCTGAAGCTGAATGTTTGATAAATAATGTGTGATCCCCTTGACTCTGTTTGTAGCCTAGACTTGTCATAACTTTGGTAAATCTTCCAAACCATGCTCTTGGGGATTGTTTCAGCCCATATAGGGCCTTTCTTAATTTGCAAACAGTTCCAGCAGCAACCTGTTCCTTGTACCAGGGGGCAACTCCATGTATATCTCTTCTTCAAGGTCTCCATGTAGAAATGCGTTCTTCACATCAAACTACTGCAGATCCCAATCATTATTTGCTGCTAGTGACAATAATACTCTGACTGTGTTCATCTTAGCAACCGGGGCAAATGTCTCCAAGTAATCAACTCCATAGGTTTGAGTGAAGCCTTTGGCCACCAATCTTGCCTTGTAACGTTCGATTGACCCATCAGCCCTATACTTTATTGTATATACCCACTTACATCCCACGGGTATTTTTCCAGAAGGTAGGGTGACAAGTTCCCAGGTCCTATTCTTGTTCAACGCCTCCATTTCCACATCCATGGCATTTTTCCATTTCCTGTCAGACAATGCTTCAGATATAGAGGAAGGTGTGTGTGTGGAGTTGAGGTTAGTGAGAAAAGTTTTATGGGTAGGTGAGAATTTTTCAAAGGATAAGAAGTTTGATAGTGGGTGGCTGTTGGGTGCAAGCTCTAGTTCCTTTTCTAAGGGCAATGGGTAGGTCAAGAGTTTGGTCCACATGTGCTTCTAGATTATCAGAAACAAACTCATTAGAATTATTGGAATTTATAGGATTTGAAGGTGTTACCTCAGGTGTTACCTCATGTAGTGCTGATGGGTTGGACTCTTGGACATTGCTAGATTCTAGAATGGCCTTTTCTTTCCTTGAGTATACCTTTCCAAATTTGCCGCCGCCACCAACATCATGTGTAGGTCTCACGGGTTCAACAGGTTGTTGAATTCTTTCCTCAATTTCAGGGACAACAATGCCGCCATCATCATTTTTCCCAGTTTCAGTTTCAGGTCCAAACATCATATTTGGGACCGTGAGAGTCTCATCTTCCTCTCTTATATTCTCCCCCTGAAGATGAGGTTGTTTGAAGTAGCTCTCTTGTTCATTGAAGGTGACATCTCTGGACACATAGAATCGTTTTGAAAGGGGTTGAAAACATTTGTACCCTTTTTATGTGGTAGAGTACCCTAAGAAGACACATTTGACAGCTCTAGGATCTAATTTCCCTCTCTCATTACTATGAACATGTACAAAGGATACACACCCAAATATTCTAGGTTGGAGTTTATTTGTAGGGTCAAGGTGTGGGTAGAATGAGGATAGAACTTCCATGGGACTTCTTGAGTTTAAAACTTTAGTGGGCAATCTATTGATTAGATAGGTGGCGGTAAGGAGAGCTTCCCCCCAAAATCTTTTAGGAACATGATTTTGAAAAAGTAGAGCTCTAGTTTGATCTAGAAGGTGCCCATTTTTTCTTTCTGCAATTCCATTCTGTTGGGGTGTGTTCACACATGAGGACTCATGGATTATCCCTTCCTTTTGGCAAAAAGAGTTTAGAACAAGGTTAAAATAGTCCTTGGCATTATCTGACCTAATTCTTTTTATACTAACCCCAAATTGATTTTTAATCATAGAGACAAACTGGACAAACACCGAGCTAACTTCAGATTTTTGTTTCAATAAAAAAACCCAAGTCACCCGGGTACAATCATCAATGAATGTTAAAAACCATTTAGCACCGGAAATATTAGGAACATGAGCAGGACCCCATACATCAGTATGAACAAGAGAAAAAGGGAAAGGACTCATCTTATTGCTAATGGGAAAAGGTTGACGTTTATGCTTTGCCAACTCACATACTTCACAATGAAGACTCTCCACACTTAAATTTTTAAACAAGGAAGGAAAAAGCACTTTTACAACCCGAAATGATGGATGTCCTAGTCGGCAATGATAAAGGTGGGCTTTCTCTTTGTTAGTCACGGTGGATTTAGAGATGAGACTCTTGGTAGGCAGATTAGGATCCTCCATGTAGTATAAGCCATTCCATTCTCTAGCATGTCCAATCGTCCTCCCCGAGTTCTTGTCCTGCAATATACAAGTGTTGCTATAAAAAACAACATTACATGCAAGGTCTTTGGTGAGTTTTTGTATAGAAATCAGGTTAGTGGATAGTTTGGGGACATGAAGGACATTTTTTAAGGTCATGGATGGGCTTATTTGGACCTCTCCTTGTCCGGCTACAGTTATAAGGGTTCCATCTGCTGTGGAAATTTTCTTATTACTAGGACATGGGGAATATGTGGAGAAGTATTTGGGTAGAGGGGTCATATGGTCAGTGGCTCCAGAGTCTAATATCCAGTAATGTGTGAATGGTGTATCTGAAACATTAAGTCCAAACAAGAATGGAAACTTACCAGAATATGTGAGGGAGGACGTACCTGTAGGTTTCTCCAATTTACTAAGGATGGATCTTACCCGTTCTATCTCTTCATGATTCAACTGGACAAATTCTTCACTTTGTCCATTAGCAATGTGTGCTTGCCCTCCTTTTTTCTGTGGGCCTCCCTTCAATCCCCATTCTCGGCCTGGGAATTTTGGTCCCCATTCTCTACTTGAGGTTTTCCCATCTTCTCCTTTCAGCCCCCATTCTCTGCTTGGGGGTTTTCCATGTAATTTCCAGCACTTTTCCCTTGTGTGGCGCGGCTTGTTACAATGGGTACACCAAACCTCCTCATGTCTTTTCTCCCAGTTCTTCCTCTGATTGGCAACCATGATTGTTCCTCCTTCAGCTATCATTGCAGAGCTTTCGGTGGTTGGGTTTTCCAGCATCAGCCCTCTCCTGCTTTCTTCACTCCGGATAATGGCTACCACCTCATTAAGTCCTGGGACTTTCTCCTTTCCCAAGATTTGAATTCGAACCTGGTCATATTCAGGATTTAGACCCACCAAAAAGTCATAGACCCTATCTTGTTCAATATACTCTTTTAGAATTGCTGAGTCTTCTGAACACTTTGCTTTTATAACCCGATAGTGATCCAATTCCATCCATAAGGATTTAAGTTGATTGGCATATTCTGTAACGGACTTACTTCCCTGTTTGGCAGCCACTGTTTTCACCTTTACATCATAGATCTGAGCAGCATCCTTGGCTTTAGAGTAAGTTTGTTCGACTGCCTCCCAGATCTCCCTTGCTGATTTTAGAAACATGCAGGTATCACTGATTTCTGGAGCCATTGAGTTCCACAGCCACGCCATAATCATGGAGTCTTCTTCATCCCATGATTTGAATTTTGGATCACTCTCACTCGGTGCATCACCAGTCAGGTGACTGATCTTTCCTTTTCCTTTGAGGATAGTCCTAATGATTTGAGACCATTTGAGGTAGTTTTTTCCATTTAACCTATAAGCAGAATGGATACTCTGCAGTTCTCCACTGGTCTAGAATCTGTCCCCAGTCTCCAGGGATCTGTTTTCTGTTCCCGGGTTCCCAACTTCAGCCATAACTCAATGCAGTTACAACAAGCAATGAAGGCTTGACAACGGTGCAGCAATAACGGCTACTGCACTTTTAGGTTGAAGATAGAGCAGCAATAAAGGCTGCGATTTGGATAAGAAACACGGTCAGAGACTCCCAAGGATCGGGAGCTCTGATACCATCTGAAATTTAGACTAGAAAACGTCTTGTTTTATTATGAGGTTATTAACCTCTATATATACATAAGTCAGCAGCATATTTTAGGAAATATGGGCTGCTAATTCTACTGAACAAATCCCTATTATTAGGGAATTAATCAATCAACATAAATAACTTAATAAATGCAACAGTTACAGAAATAAAAAACTTCCTAAACTACTCCACGCCAATTACGCCAATCACCGTTTTGACATTTACTTTTGGATGATTTCATTTTTATGTTTTACTTAGGCGCAGTCCTATGCTAGGCCTTGTGGGAAATATAAGTAAAGGTAGAAGAAGTGCTACAAAAGTTGCTTACCAAGAAAGGGATTGAATTGGTTAAGCTTAAAATAAGATTTTGGTTTGTGAAATTTTCTGAGAACTTATTGATTAACAAATTAAAACATGTAGCTTTGGATCTTTAGCTATCTTTTTTGTATACTATACACTCAAGCCATATTCTTAGAAAGTTGGTTTAGGCCTAATTATGTCAGGTTTGCATAACGTTGGGATCATCCTGTCAACTGAAGTTTGCGCCAATGATTATGGGGTTGGAAGTCCCACATCGACTAGAGATAAAACAAAATTATAGTATATAAGTGGGTGAAAACCTCACACTACAAACCGATTTTTTGGGGTTGAGTTGAGAGCTCCGTTTCCGTTGCAATAGTAACCACAGCCGCTGTTGTCCGACCACGGTGGGTGTAGTTGTAGTTGATTGGGTTCGTTGATAGGGCAGAAAGGTGCGCCCAACTCCGGTGAACACGACACTGGAAATCGCTTCGGGAAAGAAGCTGCCACCGTCGCCAATGTGTGTAGGCCACACGCTTAGTTCTGGTAAGACCCACGGGTCGGTGACATCCCATTTGGCCTAGATTTGAGTAGATCTGAGTTTTAAGTTCTGCACCTTTTTCCGGTGTAATTATCTCTGACGGCTGGCTTTTTTCTTTTGTCCCTAATTGCATAATTTCTTTTTGAATTTGCTGTCTATTAGACGATTGCTTTTTCACATGGCCTTTACTATCTCTCTCCATCGCCATCTATGTTGCACTCAACAGTCTATCTATCGATGATTCATGAACAATTACAACAGTTAGGGTTGACAAAATTGCAAAAGATGGGACCAAGTTTGAAACATGTATGTTGTTTGAATTAAAGTCATGTTAGTTAGAAAAGATTGATAGTCTTAACAAACAAGTTTTGTCTCAATTTTTCTGTAGTTCACTCTTTCTGGGGTGCTGCTCATACTCTCTCTTTCTGGTTTGAGTAATATATTACTTTTAATGATGATTATTCTACATGTACTTGGTATATCTTTATGCACTTTTTGTAGTGACGATGTCCTTTGATATCTAAACAATACCAACAATTTATGACATCCAATGTTAGTCTTCATCAAACATCACGTCTTCATAATTCTCATCAAAATGTAGTTGAACAAGTCTCTTCTTGAAACTTCTCAGACACTTCTTCACAAATCATCTTCCTCACCACTTTTTTGGGGATGCTATCCTTTCAACATGTTATCTCATTAATTAGTTGCCATGTTTCATGACTAGTACCCTACTTTGGTCTTTTTCCTGATTCCCCTCTATGCAGTTTGGTACAACTTGTTTGTGCATAACCTCACACATGGTTCAGATATACTTTCTCCTCGATTGTTTAAATGTTTCTTCATGGGATATCATCATCCTTAAAAAGGTTATTGGTGTTTCTATCTTGATCTTAATCATTACTTTGTGTCTGTTTGTGTATCCATTTATTTGTTTGGTCCATATTATACATGTGTTCCTTCTGATAACAACATGTGTAGTCAGATTTCCACTATTGTCAATATTCCTTCTAATGACATGCAATGGAAAAACCTTCAATGGAAAAACCATCCCTGATCAAATGATAAAATAAAAGGATTTAAGCAAGAAGCAACTACTTGCAATTTTTTACTTTTTCTTGAGGAAAATTTGTAAATGTTTCAAACCTTTTGATTGATAGCTTAGTAAGTCTTGACTCGTGAATATTTTTGTGTTTCAATCTCTCGTTTGAGTATGTTCGCAATTTTGAATTTATAATTGTGTTTGTGTATAAGTTATGAAATGAAAGAGAGAATTCGTTTGTATAGAAAAAGTTAGTTATGATGAAATTGATTATATAACCATGTAACAAATTATTAAACAATGTAGTCCTTTTTTAATTTCACTTTTCTAAAATCTTGGAATACTTTTTGTGTAATAAATTATGATTTATTGTCTTTGATTACAATGAAAATCCTTTTTTTTCTCCGTTAAGCTCAATTTACACCATGTAATTGTTGCATTTCCTTGCAATCCATATTCGATTAAAAAAAAATCTGACTTCTGGTGAACATATTTTTGAACGTGTTTGTAAACTTTTAATTTGATTTAAGACTTAATCAAAACATTCTTTTTAGCGGATAGCTTCTGTTTTAATTCTTAGTAAAAGGTTTGCCTGCTTGTTAGCTTCTGATGACCTCTATTCTAAACTGGAAGTCATGAAAACCCAAACTTTGGCTTCATGAAAACCCAAAACAGAAAGTTAGTTCTTTTATATGCTACAGATAGTGAAGAATTGGATGACCTGTGTTATCTTTTGCTTTTCCTTTAAGGATTTGTTATAGTCTACATCTTTTGTAAGGAGCTATTTTCTTCTTTTTTTTATTCTTTTAGGAAATTAAATTTCGTTTGAATATTGAAGTTAGTTTCATTCATGGATTTTCTGTTCTTACTGAAAACATTTATTATTATTAATGACTTATTGCAGATTCGTTCAATTGAAATGGTGCATAAGCGTTTTGAAAGTTTCCCTGGGGCCTTTGTAAAAAATTTGGTGTCACCACAAATAAAAAGGTGGGTTTTCTATGAAAGCTAGTAGTTATGATTATCTTAGTTCTGTATCTATTCTTAATCTACTTGTTGGCTTGGTGATATGGATCTCGTGGGTTGTATAATTTAGTTGTTAGGGAATCTGTTTTGTCTTTCTTATTTTTAACACTGTTCAGGTGGTAGGTATTTCTAGTAAGAGCTTCTTTGGTATTTTACTATGTTTGGGGCTATATATTTTTTATTCAAGGACAATTTCTCACCTCCTTTTGTTGGTCTTCTGCAACCTTTTGTTGGTCTTCTGCAAGGGGAGATTTGAAAGCGTACAAACTATAAAGTGGCATTACTTTAAATTGATTGAGGGAGAGCACTTAGCACACCTGAAAATTATATAAATAAAATAATAAATATGTTTTAGTTGTACAAGAGTAAAACGCAACACTAAACTGTTTTCTTTCTATTCTTTTGGATGATACAACTATTTCTGACATTAATTATTACAACTATTTCTGACATAGGATGTCTTATTCCTTGCTTGTGAATGTTCTTTTTTCAGGATTCCCTTGAGCGGACAATCAACCCAGGTATTATGGTTTTATTAGAATAGGCTCTCAATAGACTTCATTAAATAATGTTGTCTATTTTTAATTAATCTGAAGTTGGTATGCATCGTCTAACCTTTGTTTGTTGCTATTTGGGTTGGCCATTGTCATAATTTACCTGACAACCTGTAGATCTAGGGTGTATCTTTGAGCAATTACCAACCCTAGTGGTCCTGAAGGTTAAATCTGTGTTGCATGCAGTCACACATAATTTCCGTCTAAGTTGCTAGACGCTTGACATCCATGTGTTGCCTTCTCATGGGAGCGATGTTATGCCTCCTCTAAAGAGAGGACTAGAGTGGCATTGTGCCTTCTCCATTGTAATTGTTGAACTTCCTAGTCCTTGTTTAGTCCTAAGATTCTACTTTTCCAGCTTGCCTGAAGGGAAAATATGTGATTCTCCATTATAATTAGATGAGATTAAGAAGAAGCTTGACAAATTTTACATTGTTATGATCCTTTGTCCCATGAATCCATATTTTGATCATGTTAGAGATCATCCTTTAATAGGTCACCAAGTTTCTTCCATGCAAAAGGTTGACCACAAGACTCCTTCAAGTTGCAACTTTTCAAAGCTAGAATGTTTAGTTGAAAATAAGACTTATTTTATTATTCTCAATCATGAAAAATACATTCTTATACCCTCTATTTGTAATAATCTAATTCTCCTAAAAAGAGAAATAGGGAAAGTAGGAAAATAAAATAAAATAAAAGATTATATATCTATTTCCTCTAATTAGGAAGATTCTAAAGATATTATCTCAAATTACAACACTCTCCCTCAAGTTGGTAAATGAATATCAATCATTCCTAACTCGCCTACAAGATCTTGAAATCTACCTGGAGGAAGCCCTTTTGTAAAAATATCTGCTATTTGAAGTTCTATAGGAACATGAGTTGTAATCACAAAGCCTCTGTCAAGATTATCTTTGATGAAATGTTTGTCAATTTCAATGTGTTTGGTTCTGTCATGCTATACTGGATTATGGGCTATGCTCATAGCAGACTTATTGTTACAGTGTAGTTGCACTCAGTTCTCCACTTTAGCTTTAAGATCATCCAAAATGATTTTCATCCAGAGTCCTTCACACATTCCTTAAGCAAGGGCTCGAAATTCAGCTTTTGCACTAGAACGAGATACTCTATCTTGCTTTTTGCTTCTCCATGTTACCAGACTATCTCCAAGAAATACACAATACCTAGAAGTAGATTTTCTGTCAGTAATAGAACCTGCATAGTTAGCGTCAGTATATATCTTTATAGTCAATGTGTCTTCCTTTTTGAATAATAGCCCCTTTCCTGGACTTGACTTCAAGTATTGGAGAATTTTGTCAACTACTTGCATGTGTCTCTCTCTTGGATCATGCATAAATTGGCTCACTACACTAACTGCATAAGCAATGTCTGGTCTTGTTTGTGATAGATAAATCAATTTTCTCACCAATCTCTGATATTGGGCCTTCTCTACCGGAGCACTTTCTTCACTTCCAATTCTGCGATTCTGTTCTATAGGAACTGTTGATGTTCTACATCCTAGCTTTCCTGTTTCGTTGAGGAGATCAAATACATATTTCCTTTGAGAGATGAAAATTCCGTTCTTGGAGTAGGCAACCTCTATTCTAAGAAAATATTTGAGTTTTCCTAGGTCTTTCATTTCAAATTGAGCTGCCAATTTTTTTGTTTCATCATCTCCTGCAATAATCATATCATCCACATAGACAAGCAATAAAATGAGTTTACCTGTAGAAGAGTGCTTTATGAAAAGAGTATGATCTTCTTTGCTTTGTCTGTATCCCAAGGAAACCATTGCTTTTGTAAATCTTCCAAACCATGCTCTAGGGGATTGCTTAAGACCATACTATGCTTTCTTCAAGAGGCATACCTTGTTTCTTTCATTTTTCACTTCAAAACCTGAGGGAATCTAGTACACTTCCTTATCTAGACTTCCATGAAGAAAGGCATTCTTCACATCCAGCTGGTGTAAGACCCATCCAAAATGGGCAGCCAAAGCGAAAATAACTTGAACTATATTCATCTTTGCCATATGTCTCCTCATAGTCAATCCCATATGTTTGGGTACATCCTTTTGCCACCAATCTAGCTTCATATCTTTCTATTGTCCCATATGCCTTATGTTTCATTTCAATATCTATATACACCCTACTGCCTTCTTGTCTCTTGGCTTATCAACAATCTTCCAAGTTCAATTTCTTTCTAATGCATTCATCTCTTCTTTCAAGACTTGATTCCAATGTTCAAGTTTCACGGCCTCCTGGATTGAGGTAGGAATTTTTGTGGCATCAATGGCAGCAATAAAATTTCTGTGCTTATTAGAGAGACTTCTCACGGTGTGGTCGCCGATGTTGGGCGCACCTTTCTGCCCTATCAACAACCCCAATAGGCGACGGCGGCAGCGGCGGTAGCGGCGGTGGTCGGACAATGGCGGTGGTGCGTTTGTTGGAGTGGAACGAAGCCCCAAGATCAGGAGCTCTGACATCAAGTTGAAAATAAGACTTATTTTATTATTCTCAATAATGAAAATACATTCTCATACCCTTTATTTGTAATAATCTAATTCTCCTAAGAAGGGAAATAGGGAAACTAGGAAAATAAAATAAAATAAAAGATTATATATCTATTTCCTCTAATTAGGAAGATTGTAAAGATATTATCTCAAATTACACCATGTTTAAGAGCATGTTGAATATTCTGTAACTGTATCTTTGTGTTGAAGAGTAGGATGTAATACTAAAGGAGAACTTGATGGTAAGGGACATCCTCAATGCACGATTATAAGATAATGATTCATACCTAAGAAAACTGCTTCTCTTGGCATGGTTTTCTAGACAATAGATCCAATGTCTTGCTTAACCCAAATTTTATAATGAAAAATACCAAGAGTAGTATATTGAAATCTAACCGCTTGTGATACAGGTTCAGATGCAACTACAAATGAAACACACAATTTCTTTATAGTTTCACTTTATGAGATTAGTTTGAATTCAAGATAAGGTGTATTGAATATAGTAAAAACCTTATGGGGTTAACCTCCTTTATAATAAAGGGAATATGGATTAAGAACAAAATACTAATGAAGAATCATAACAAAGTAATTGAATATAAAAGATAAAAATAAGATATTTATCTAAAATATCTAATAATCTAATATATCTAACAATTCCTCTCAAGTTGGTGCATACAAATTGTATATACGAAGCTTGTTACAAATATAATTAATTCTCGGTGAGTGTGTTCCAACCAAGTTTAGTTGTCTAAATGTGGTTGGTTGCTTTCTACTCCCTATAAATGTAAGATGAAATTTGGAGGTGCATCAAGCACTCATAAATAAATCTTCTCTAATTTGAGTTTCAAATAGAACGATGTATAACTGATTATCAGTTTTATTCGAATAGGGAACTTGAACAAAAGCAATATCAATCACCTTTTGAGTAATATGATCAAGATACTCTTGACTCTTAAGCCAGAGTTTAATGTTTGATGCCCAACTCGCATAATTAGTGTCCTCTAACTTATGGATAGATCAGAAGAAAGAACAGGGAAAGAAACTATAGATGAACATGAGAGAGAAAGGAAAACCCTAAAAGCCCCAAGGTTCTCTAATCAAGGCACCACTTATAGTTACTGAAAGAGGTGAAAGAGGCAACCTCGATGCTCTAAATAGTTGTTGGATAGGAGCTAGGACATGTCACTACATGGGGAGAAAGGGCACAAATCCATAATTTCGAGGCGTGTGGGAGCTCTGATGAATGTGTCGTTGACAACACGATTGTCGCTTGGCCGAGACGATAAAAACCGTATGGCCGCAGGTTGAAACTGGAACTTCGGCGACGTTGATGGTGACGACAGTTGTAACGGAAGCAATGGTGGTTTTATTGGCATGAGGCAATTTTATTTTCAAAACATTACTGTATCTAGTAAAAACAGTTTGACAGTAATCTCTCTTCTTTAGAAAGTACACATAGCGTATTGTGTTTATAATAAAGGAAATATGGGCTATAAGCCCAAAATACAAGTAAAGGTTAATAACAAAGTAACTGAAGATAAAAGATAAAGATAAAAATAAGATATCTATTTAAGATAAGTAATAATCTAATAAATCTAACAAGGTGGAACTTAATGAACATTGCCACTGCACATGAATTTAACCCGAGGATAGTTAACTAAGTGTGAAAGCACTCTCGAAGGAAGTAGAAGTAAATAAACACATAAGAGGAATGGAATTAGTGGTGGAATTGAAAGTAGATGGTGAAGAACTTAATAATGAAGAGATGGAATGAGTTAGAGAAAAAAGATTGAGTGGAAAGCAATAGAAGAAGCCACTTGGAGAATATGCACAACTCAAGATAAGACTGATAAAGAAGAGAACTCTTCCTCTCACAAAACTATTATAGTAACTTTACTCCATTCAAGATTAAAATATAAGAGGGGTGTGGCCTTATTTATATGTGAGTAGGCTGAGAATTTCAAGAGAGGAGGGACGGTTTGAAATTCATATTTCTTCCCCATGTGCCCTAGATATGGGCTACAAATGTGGATATAGGAGAAGTCACACTTTGCACTTTGGCAGATGTGATTAATGGTCAAAGTGAGTGGCATAGCAAACAAAGGGGAAGGAGACGTTTAGGCTTTATGAGGTGGCCTAGGGTTTCCTAATTGGGGTTGATGTGAGCTCAATTTAATTACAAAAGACTGGTGATTTTTCTAGCTAGCTAGGATGGTTGGCTAGACCTGGATCTTGTGTCATACTCCTTGTAATCCTTCTAGGAGGCTACATCAATTTGGCACTATCATCTAAAAATCCTAGCTTGTGAATGACTTGTATATCACAATCTATAAAAAATCAGAGACCATGGAGAGTTAGGTACTTTGTTCTCATTCCTTCTTTTTGCAAAAATCCCCATCTCCATAACGTTAGGCAATTGTTCGAAAGTTGCCTCTGAAGGGGTTGGCAAAGCTTTCCTCTCTCCTTCCTTAGTTTCAAAATTTGTTCTTCCTGCTTGTCCAAGTTATTGAAAAATATATCTTTAAGTCAATTAACAATTTTTTTCAATTTATCTGGTAACCTTTGATGCCAATTATTTTAGGAATGTGGTATGGGTTGACTAAATGGTGAGAAGGAAATGAACCTAGATGCTTGCACTATTTTGGCACTAGTTCATTGGTGTGTTGTTATGCATCCTCGTCTCGTAAACTATTACACGATTGCTTGGGTCATCCTCATTTGTTAAAGTTAAAGAAAATGATTCTTGAACTTTTAGAATGCCATTCACGTTAGATTGGAAAGCATTTGACATCCTTCTTTCCTAAACACACTGAACCGAAATGTAATTTTGTCTATTCTATCATCCATTATGATTTTAGGGGATGAAATCATGTCTCATCTTTTGGTTTTAGATATTTTGTTACTTTCATTGATGAGTGTTTAAGGTGTAGTTGGGTTTACCTAATGAAAGAGCATTTTGAACTTTTATCCATTGTTAGTCTTTTTTAAAAGTGTCAATGCTAAAGAATACTTCTTTAATTTCTCCACGTAGTTAAATTCACACGACATTTTATTATTAGTCTTGACACACCTTAGTTATTAGTCTTCTTAAGCTATTGTTCTTACTCTCTTAAAACAAAGAAGTACTACATATCTGTTAATGTTACATATTTTTAGTACACTTCATTCTTCCCTCTGTTTGTCCATTCATTCCATTTAACAAGTTCTTCAAATACTAGTAGTTATTATCCTTTGTTTCTCCTACTTTTAACAACCCAAATCCCAAACAAAATCCTCCTATTCCATCATCAATTTCTCTTATTACTTACCGGCGTAGGACCCAAATGACTAGTCTAATTCTCCAAGGTGAGTCCTCTCCATTTGGTTTGCTTCATCAAATTGACCATTTGGCTTTAGAAAAGGTACACATTCTACCTATCATCTGCATCCTAGTCGAATTTAACAACCTTGACTGTGGCAAATCTTGAGTTTTTTACTGTCACATCTCCCCCTTGAAGATGTGTTTTCTTAGCTGTGTATGTTGATATAGTCATTAAAGAGAATGATACTGCCATAATATCTCAACCAAAGGAACACTTGTGTTATCATTTTCAAACCAAAGAATTTGGAAGTCTCAAATATTTCTTGAGTATTAAAATAGTAAGGTCAAGTAGGTATCCTAAAAGAGATAAGTATGATTGATATTACTTGGATAGTCTTGTTGACCTAAACAAGGAAAGATATACAAGACTGGTGGGAAAATTTATTTTGCAGTTGGTGTTGTTATTCAGTTCCTGATTGATCATTGGTACAGTATCACCCACATATTAAGATAAATCAAGAGGGCTCCAAGAAAAGGTTTGTTATACGAAGCGAAAGAAAGTACTCAAATCTTCTGGTATTATGATGCTCATTAGGTAGTTTTTCTCATGGAGAGACGTTCTACTATAGGATATTGTATTTTTGTTGGTGAAAAAATTATTTCTTGAGAAAGTAAGGAACAAACTATAGTTGCCCGATTAACTATTGAAGCTTGTTAAGGTTAAGGGTGTCTCTCACTTATGAACCTATGTGGCTAGTATGATTCCTTATGAGATTCAGCAAAGATGTATTGTAATAACCAAGTTGTTCTTTACATTGCTTCCAATCCCATGTTCCATGAGAGGACCAAACATATAGTTATCGATTGTCATTTCATTTGAGAAAAGTTGTGCGAGGAAATTTATATTGACTTTGTTGGATTCAATGATTAACTTGGAGATATGTTAACAAAATCATTGATAGGACATTGGATTGAATTTATTTGTTTCAAGTTAGGTGCATACAATTTGTATGTTCTAATTTGAGAGGGAGTGTTCGAATAGGCCTTACATAAGCTTTACTAAAATTGTTTTGTGTGTACCTAGGACTCTACGTATGACTTTATTGGCTTTTACTGTTCTCTCTCATTATATCTGAGAACAACTACTATAATATAAATATGGGAACTTAAGAGAGGAATATTGAGCTATCTAGATAATATTGTTTGAATATTTTACTAAATTTTTTTTTATTTTCTATTTATTTCTATCTCTTGGAATTTTTGACATTCAGTATGGCTAATGAATGTGGATGATTTGGTGCAGGATTCTCAAGATTTGAACAAAGCACATGCTGCTATGTTTGCTCCGTTTTGGAATGAGATAATAAAAAGTCTGCGTGAGGAAGATTTTATTAGTAATAGGTTGGTCAAAGGAAACTTGATGCTTGACAGTGTTATGAAGATAAACTGCATATTGAAGTTAATAGAATCAGTTAGTTAGATAAGTAACAGGGAATTATAGTGGAAGGATTTAATTCAGAATTAGAAAATGTGTAGAAGTGTGCACCCTTGTACTAAAATCCTTTGTTCTTTTTTCTGTTCAATTACATGCAATGGAGTCCAATTGATCATTGTTTTTTCACTTTATGAGCTCGTATTGTTTTTTTTTTTTTTTTATCTCTGATAAAATACCTTTTCTTTTGTTAAAAATTGTGATATAAGCAGGCTTGCTCTTTCTTTGGGTTCCAAAATCTTGTCTAGCCAGTTATAGGTGGCTTATTTGTTTATTTTTTACTATTACAGAGAAAGGGACCTGCTTTCTATACCTAGTAATGCAGGAAGTCTGAGATTAGTTCAATGGCCTCTGTTTCTTCTTAGCAGTAAGGTAGAACTTCTTATGGAATATGAATTACTTGGAATGGATAATGACGACTTGTATAGTGTACCAGGATTCCATGTATTAATCTGAGTTAATTTCTTCATCTTCAGATCTTGTTGGCGATTGACTTGGCTTTAGACTGCAAAGATACTCAGGCAGATTTGTGGAACAGGATAAGTAGGGATGAATACATGGCCTATGCAGTGAAGGAATGCTATTACAGTGTTGAAAAAATATTATATTCATTAGTTGGAAATGACAATGAAGGAAGACTTTGGTATGAATTTCATTACTCATTCTCAGAAATTTTCACTATTCTGTTTGAAATATTATCATATCCTCATATTTTCACTTTGGTATGAATTTCATTACCCATTTGAACTATTCTTACAACATTAGTGAACTTTGTCCTGTTGTGAAAGAGAAGGAGTTGAAAATAAATAGATTCTCATATCTCTTTGTAATAATCTAGATCTCCTAAAAAGGGTAATAGGAAAACTAGGAAAAAATAAAATAAAATAAAATATTACGTATCTATTTCCTCTAATTAGAAGATTCTAAAGATATTATCCCAAATTACAACACACATTTAAGAGCTCTAGGATCTAATTTACCACGGTTATGAGGGTGAGAGTGAACAAAAACAACACATCCGAAGACTCGACTAGGTAGACTCGTTATTAGGGAAGAAGAAGGAACAAAAGACAATAGAGACTCTATAGGACTAATGTCATTCAAGATACGAGTGGGTAACCTGTTGATGAGATATGTGGCGGTTAACACAACTTCTCCCCAATAATTTTTTGAAACAGACATTTGAAAAAGAAGAGCTCTAATTACCTCAAAAAGATGACGATTCTTTCTTTCAGCAACCCCATTTTGTTGAGGGGTGTTAACACAGGTTTGTTCATGAACTATACCATTATGAGACAAAAAATTGAGAAATTCACGATTCACATATTTAGTACCATTATCAGACCTAATTCTTTTGATATTTTTTCCAAATTGAGTTTGGACAAGACGGAAAAAATTAACAAAAATTTGAAAAACTTCGGATTTATTTTTCATAAGATATGTCCATGTGACACGGGTACAATAGTCAATAAAGGTAACGAACCATTTGGCTTTGGAAATAGAATCTATGACAGGACCCCAAACATCAGAGTGAATTAAATCAAATGAAGAAATACTCTTTTTATTATTAATAGAATAAGATGCACGATGGTGTTTTGACAATTGACAAATATCACAATTAAAAGACTCAACAGACTCCTCGGTAAACAAATGGGGAAACAAGGACTTGATAAGACTAAATGACGGATGCCCAAGCCTTTGATGATGTAACCATATTTGAGATTTTGTCCACGTCTCACATGTAGCTTGTTGACTCATGATTTGTGTTGCTTTGGACATCAAACTCTAAAAAATACAACCCATTTTGCTCCTTAGACTGAAAATCGTCTTCCCTATGGCAAGTTCCTGAAAAACACAATAAGTTGGAAAAAAGATTACTGAACAATTTAAATCCTTTGTGAGTTTTTGCACCGAGATAAGACTATTAGGTAATTGAAGAACATGTAAAACATCCTTCAATATAATAGATGAGTCCAAAAATATATTCCCAAAGCCGCATACAGGTATACCCTGACCATTTGCAACTGTAATAAGTTGTTCTTTATTGTTTTTTCCATGAGTCGAAATACCCACTAAAAGTTGTCATATGATCAGTTGCACCTGAATCAAGGATCCAAATACGTTGAGACACATGTCCAACAATATTGAGACAAATCTTACCTTATATGGACAGTGTACATGATCCAAAGGGCTTACTCATTGATTCAATCATTGCTTCTAAGCGCTCGAGTTTCTCCTTATAAGCTTTCATATCAAGATTTGGTGGTGGTGGTGGATTAGACTGGGAAGGACTAGATTGATTGGTGGCTTCCCGTTCTGAGGTAGTATGATTTACCCATTTTTGAGTAGGCCCTTTGTTGTTTCCCATACGCTCGAGAACATTCTTTCTTCCGTGGAGTTTGAAGCATATTTCCTTGGTATGTCCACATCTTTTACAGTATGAACAATAGTACCCATGAGTACCTCTTTCAAACGTTTTTCCCCCAGCATTTGTTCCCTTGTGGACTCCCTTTCCAATTGTCATGGCAGAGCCTGTGTTGGAGATCCCTCCATGAAGCATGACAGTTCTCCGAGTTTTTTCTCCTCTTACCATAAAAATAGCTTCTGACAGGGGCGGTAATTTTTCACTTCCAAAAATTTGATTCCGGATTGGGTCGTACTCATGATTTAGGCCCTGGAGAAATTTAAAGATTTTTTCTCCTTCAATTAATTTAGCAAGAGCGGCAGCATTCCGTTTTACACATCTTTATTGTTTGGATTTGATCGAGTTCCATCCAAAGACCATTTAGGATTCCGTGATATTCTGTTACAGAAAGGAGCAAGATCCTTTTTTAAAGAAAAAGTACTCTGTAAATCATCCCATATTTCTTTTGCAAAAGAATGAATCATATAATTTTTCCTTATCTCAGGAATCATGGATTGCCACATCCAAGTCATAATTAATGAATCTTCCTTGTCCCAAATTGAAAAAATGAGTATCGTCAGGTCCTGGTCCTCCTCCTCCTATGTAATCAAGTTTTGAACGACACCTTGAGAATCCTTAGAATAAATTGGCTCCATTGTAAGTAATTCTGACCATCCAACCAAGAGGTACTTCCTATATTTGGTAGGTCATTAGGTACCCCCAAAGGAATACTTTTTTCTTCAGACATCCCGTACCCAAGAAAAAAAAAGAGCAAAAACTTCAAACTCAGATGTACTCAAATAAAGGCCAAATGGGTCGTCACCAACCCTTGGAACAAACCCAGGAGGCTCCGGCGACTCTTCTGTGGCAGCGGCGGGGAGTGGGTCACACCAAGAAAAAAGGAGCAAAATTTAATACTCAGATCTGCTCAAATACAACCCAAATGAGTTGTCACCGACCCTAGGAATAGACTCAGGGGGCTCTGGCGAGTGGGTCTCCTGGAGGTGGGCACGTGGGCTACACGCACCGGCTACGGTGGCGGCGCGTGGCGGCTCTTCTCACGGAGCGACTTCCGGCGTTG
This sequence comes from Vigna reflexopilosa, assembly GCA_027742785.1. Lineage (NCBI taxonomy): Eukaryota > Viridiplantae > Streptophyta > Magnoliopsida > Fabales > Fabaceae > Vigna > Vigna reflexopilosa. The sequence continues at coordinate 30,424,603 of CM050918.1, forward strand.
TGATCGCCGGTGTTGGGCGCACCTTTTTGCCCTATCAACGACCCCAACCGACAGCGGCAGTGGTCGGACAGCGGCGGCCGTGCGGCTTGTTGTAACGGAATCTAGCCCCTAAGATCAGGAGCTCTGACACCTAGTTGAAAATAAGACTTATTATTATTCTCAATGATAAAAATTCATTCTCATACTCTCTATTTGTAATAATCTAGTTCTCTTAAAAAGGGAAACTAGGAAAAAATAAAATAAAATAAAATATTACGTATCTATTTTCTCTAATTAGGAAGATTCTAAAGATATTATCTCAAATTACAACAGAAGGTTTAGATGCAGTCCATGCAAACATTAGGAGGATTTTTTATCCTCCAAATTGTTATTTTTTCTTGTGTCTTAATGAATTTTCCTTTTCTATCCATAAACAAACAAGAATAAAATTTATTGGATGTTCTGTTTTCTTAAAGCAACTATGCAATAGCATCACTACGCTATCTGCAATCCCAACTAAATTGACATCGATATAGCATTAATTATCTGCAGCATACTTAGATTTTATCAAAAGAGAAAAAAAACATATACATTACGCAGGGCCAAAAACAAACGCATCAACAAAAACTAAGAAACCTATAAAAAGATTGAAAATGAAGTTGGTAACGAAGTCTACTAAGAGTTAATGATTTTTTTTTTTTAATTTTGTGGTCTGCTATTCTGAAAAAAAACATTAACTTTTTTAGACTTAAATTCCAGGGCATTATGGATTAATTCATTACCTTAGTAGTATAATTCATCTATCTGATCTAGCACTATGTTAGGTTACCTTAATTTGCAATAGAAGATGGGATTCAGGCATTAAATTTTATGATTAGGGTTTTCTGTTTCGGTAATTTTCTGAAAGTCAACTTCCAAATTTTCTTCTCTCTTTATCAGTGCATTACTTTCTGCTTTGCCTACATTGTATGTTTCATGAAAGATTACCAATATTTTGACAGGGTGGAAAGAATTTTTCGTGAGATCAATAACAGTATTGTAGAGGGTTCACTTGTTTTAACCTTGTCTCTAAAGAAGCTTCCAGTTGTTTTATCAAGACTTACAGCATTGTCTGGACTCCTGGTAATTTGCCTGTTTACTACTATTTTTATTACTTTGATTTTGAACATTTTTGTCTCTGGACATATTTTTTAACCATTTTTTTCGTTGCTTTTTTGTGAGAGTTTGACTAAATCTGTCATTATTTGTTGTGAAGATTTTAACTGGTTTCTTGGCCAAGAAATGTAACCCGTGAGTTTGATTACTAGTTGAACAACCCCATTATAGCGAACAGAATGTTTACGAACAGAAAAAGAGTTGTAATTTTCTATTACAGAAACTTTTACAACTGTTATTAAAAAACAAGAGAAATTTTTTAAAAGTCTGAAAAAATCAAATTTAGTGGTATGTGAGGTGTTTGTTTGCTCTTTAATAAATTATTGAGTATGCTTTTATTATGGTAAAATATTTTATCAACGAAATCATAGAACCATATAGACTATCCTATCATTTAGCTGTGTTTGATATGGATGCATTTTTAATATATATTTATTTGATGAGGATGCATTTTTCATATATTTATTTCAGATTCGAAATGATCCTGAACTTGCTAAAGGTGCTGCAAAAGCTGTACATGACCTGTACGAAGTTGTAACTCACGAACTGGTTTCCTCAGATTTAAGGTATATGCTTGCATAAGTATGATATGCATGCTCTGCTTAGTCTAGTATCATTTTGGGGGGAAATTACCAATTTTTTACTTGTTTTGATTTTGTCCTATATTTGTTTTATTCAACTCAGTTTTGTTGTAATTAGAGGAAATATCTTCTTAATTAAAGAAAATAGATGTGTAATCTTCTAGATTATTTTGTTTCCCTATTTCCCTATTTTAGAAGATTAGATTGTTACAATTCGGCATTTGTCCTTCTACTATAACAATGTTTGATCTTATTAAGTCGAAAGTCCTCTTCTTTCTCTCACTGAAAACTAGGTTAGTTCATCAAAACATGAGGATGGAGGTTAAAGTTGGCAAAAGCCAAATTTTGAAAACCCTTTTTTTTATGTAACTTCATCATCTAAAACCAGAGGCTCAAGTCTGAACATCAAAATTCCTTTTTTCATATATTTAATGCTTACATTTTTTGTCCCTTATTTTGACTATATTATTGAGATTGATTGTGCTTTGCTCTAGATACTGGATTGCAATCAACATATCAACATGTTGTAACTGATTCATTTAGAAAAGAAAATGAATTGGATTGTTCATTGAAACCTTGCTTTTTCTGCCATTTTGCCTTGAATAATATACCCTTACATTCTGAAAATAATTGATCGAATTAGCTGGTGCTTCCTCTTGTCTAGTATACAACTTTTTCGTTAAAGTTATGGCTTACTGATCGAAGATCAGATGTGTGAATATTTCCCAGTTTGCTGTTACCAAAAACACAATTTCCAAAGAGGTTCTTGCTAACTAATGTGAGAAACACAACGATAGAGGGACAGAAATGATATGAAGAAGTTAGCCGAGGAAATTGAAACCAAGCTTTAACTTAGATGATGAGAATACTAATTCTGTCCCTTATTTCTGAACTTGTGAACTTCTTAATTTTCCAGGGAGAATCTTGATACATGGAACCTTTTAGCCAGAGCTAGGGATGAGAGACGACTTTTTTCTAGGATAATTTGGCCTAATGATCCAGAAATTGTAAGTTCCTTGAATTTGCATTGAATTCATTTTTTTTAAATTTAAATACATTAAAGTAATTTTTCTGGTTGTAGAAAGAGCTTGTGAAGCGGTTGCATCTTCTTCTTACAGTAAAGGATTCAGCTGCAAATATTCCAAAAAATCTTGAAGCCAGGAGAAGATTAGAGTTTTTCACAAATTCATTATTTATGGATATGCCTTCAGCAAAGCCTGTTAGTGAAATGTTGCCGTTCAGGTATACGCATGTGTATCTATAAGGTTTGCAGTGAATTTTCTTTTACTTCTTTCTTGTCCTTCCTATTCACCTTTTCCTTTTGTTTTTTATTTCATATAGTGTTTTCACTCCATACTATAGCGAAACTGTGCTTTACGGGACTTCCGAATTGCAAAAAGAGAACGAAGATGGAATATCTACCCTTTTCTATCTTCAAAAGATATTTCCAGGTAATGTGTCTTGTCCTTGTATGCTCTCGCCTCACAAAGAATAAACACATGTCAAAGTTCACAACACTTGTTAGGCCCTAGTTATCATGAATCATGTTATTATGGGATTGAGTTTGAATAACTTTGTATTTTAGATGAATGGGAAAATTTTCTTGAAAGAATTGGTCGAGGAGCATCCACTGGGGATGCAGAACTTCAAGAAAGTTCCAGTGATGCCTTGGAACTTCGTTTTTGGGCTTCTTATCGAGGGCAGACTCTTGCTAGGACAGGTCAGAAATTCCTAGAATCTCTTATTTGTTTTCTTTTCTGTTTTCGTAAGACATAAGTTGAGGCATGATTACTGTATTTCCAGTGCGTGGTATGATGTACTATAGGAGGGCTTTAATGCTGCAGAGTTTTCTTGAGAGCAGATCACTAGGAGGTATTTGAATATGGATTTTCTGGACTGCAGTATGTTATTCTTATTTTGGTTCTGATGAAGTTTGACATAGATATTTTTCTGGAAATCTATTGTATCAACAGTGGATAATTATCCTCAAAACAACTTCATTACAAGTCAAGATTTTGAATTATCTCGTGAATCACGGGCACAAGCAGATTTGAAGTTTACTTATGTTGTATCATGCCAAATTTATGGTCTACAAAAGCAGCGGAAAGCAGCAGAGGCTGCAGATATTGCTTTATTGTTACAGAGGTATCAATTTTTGTATGTTATTTACGGGATTGCATGCTGTGTACCTCTTCCTGTGTTTTGAGGAAGCACTGAACTTCTTAATTTGTTTGCTTAAGAATTTTATTATTTTATAGTGGAAGTTGTTCTAATTTGGAAGGATATTACTGAAAGGTCATCTCATAGGGTTCATATTTTATCTAAGTGGTATGAACTTTATGTGGAATCACTATCACTGAAATTTTATTTGTTCTTGTCCTCGAGATATTAGCATTGATAGTTGTAGCCTCTGACTCTATAAACACTCCATTGTAGTCTTTGATCTGCATAATAAGAACATAACTTGTTCACAGAATAATAGAGAATGAACCTTCTCCATGCATAATAAGAACATAATTTGTGCATAGAACATTGTAGTCTTTTGCGCCTGTGCTCAAGCCACGCAAGAGGAAAAGAGATGAACCTTCTCCATGTAACCTTGTAGTGCATTCCATCTTTATTTCTGTTAGATATCCCACATCATCTAGAAATAAGGTGAATTTACGGTGTAGAAGTGGGTGTAAACCTCATCTTACAAATCAGTTTTATAAGGTTGAGTTGGACTTAAGGTTTACTTCTTAAAATGGTATCAAGCCAATCGAAACCTATCCTAGTGAGATTGTTGTCTGTTAAGTCTATCGTGTCATCAGCTATCAGACAACCCATTAATATCTAGTTCCACTCTCGATATGTATATGTCCTTGGTGTGCGGGAGATGTGTTGGAGATCTCACGTTGACTAAGGATAAGACAAAGTTATAACATATTTGTACTTGTAAACTTCACTTTATAAACTAATTTTGTAAGGTTGAGTTAGGCTTAAAGAAAACTATGTTCCATCAATAAGATAACTCAGCTTTCTGTAACTTTTATTTTCTTCTGTTGTAACTTTGCATGTTCAGCATGTTCAACAAAAGTCTATTCTCAAGTAATGCATTATCACAATAAATTAATTTTGCAAGATTAGGGTCTAAACTAAAGATTTTGTTAAGTGAGGACAATTGACCTATCCTTATATTTAAAGGAATAGAATGGGACTCTAGTCATTTTTTTTTCAAGAATAAACGGTTTCTTTATTACAATTTCAGTTTTTCATTTTATTTTCAATACTTTTTGTGCTATATATTATGTAACATTAAGTTTTTTATTCATTATCAGGAATGAGGCACTTCGAGTTGCTTTTATTCATTCTGACGAACCATCTGATGCAAATAATTCAAAAGTGTTTTATTCAAAGCTTGTCAAAGCTGATATAAATGGAAAAGATCAGGTGGAGAAAAACTATATATACTAGTCTGAGATATCATATTCTTGCGTTGTCAATTAGAAGTTATTATTCCATTCTAATTGAAGAAAATACTAGTTTTGTTTTATATATTTTATTTTTTACTGCTTGTCGTCTTGTTTTTCATTTCTATAACATGTTCTTTATTTTCACCTTGTACATAGGAAATATATTCTATTAAACTTCCTGGAGATCCAAAGCTTGGAGAAGGAAAACCTGAAAATCAAAACCACGCCATAATTTTCACTCGTGGTGAAGCTGTTCAAACTATTGACATGAATCAGGTGAAGACATTTCTCGTATGATCATTTGTTTTTTTGTTCTCTTTGCCATCTTTTATACATTTTTTTATTACAAGATGTTTTAAATTTTTGTACAAGGATAGATGAAAAGGACATAAGGCAAAGCCCTTTTTAGCTCTATGTTTTGTCATGTTGGAAATATGTCTTAATTATAGACTTTTCTTTTCATCTAAATTTTCATATTTTAGTTTTTCCACTATAAGGACAAAAGGCTTAATTAGCTATATAAAATCTGGTTAAAGTTTTCTTATTTGGTTGCACTGTTCAATTATTGAATATTTAAATTACTAGTATTCATATTTTAAATTAGCATTTCTGTCACTTAATTCCGTGTGAAAATGTTTTCTTAATCATATGTTTCTCTTAAAGTCTTGAACATATTATAAAGTAGGATACATTCTCTGTATGTGAAAATATGTCATTTAACCAGACTGTTGTAAATGAACTTCATATTGAGGAAATTAAGTTTATGTAATTTAATCTGATAATTTGAATTTTTGAAGGACAATTATCTTGAGGAAGCAATGAAAATGAGAAATCTTCTGGAGGAGTTTCATGCGAATCATGGCCTTCGCCCTCCAAGCATTCTTGGAGTAAGGGAACATGTTTTTACAGGAAGGTTTGGCATTGACATTTATATGTATTTGATAAACAAGGTGGCACTATTGAGGTTTCACTGTCTTTATCTTTCTTATATATTGCTTGCTTTTCATACCTGCAGTGTTTCATCGTTGGCTTGGTTCATGTCAAATCAAGAAACTAGTTTTGTAACCTTGGCACAACGAGTTTTAGCCAATCCTCTCAAGTAAGTTTAGTTTGCGGTTGATTGTCAATGGAAAAGCAAAATTTTCTCATTATTTAAAACTGGCCAATTCATAGCATAATACATCTGGACATTTATAACCAACAATGCCTATGGATTTATACAAGCATAACATTGTAACCATGCCATTTATTCATGCATTAATTTGGTGAAATTACAATCCAATTAGCTAAAGTACATGGCTGAATATTATCTTGCTTTAAACTATATTTATATGATCATACACGACAAGCTTCAAAAGAAGCTAAACACCCCTGTACAGAGGAAGTTGGTACCTATTAAAAAAGAAGCTTTCTAGACCACCAAGTATTAATCACCAAAATATTTTAACACCGTGATATCAGCAATGGTGTTATGCATTGATTTAGTAGAAGATATACCAGTAGAAGATATGGCAATATCTTCACTTTCAATTTTATATTGTATGAAGCAATGCATTTTTGTAGATCTTTTGAATCAATTCATCCTTTTTCTTAATTGGGAATAAAAATATTGCAGAGTTCGTATGCACTATGGACACCCAGATGTATTTGACAGAATATTTCATACAACTCGAGGAGGGATTAGTAAGGCATCCCGTGTTATTAATATTAGTGAAGATATATATGCTGGTAAGAATTATATTGTGATCTGTTTTCGTTTTAGGTCACCCTGAAATTTTCATCTTAAGACATGCTGTGTTCTTTTAAATCTGATGGAATATTAGGATATAATATTTTTCATACATAACAGGGTATTATCGGGTTAGTTAAGTTCATATCTAGTTAAGAACTAACCTATTACAATGATACCTGCCATATTTTCAATGAAGATCATGTTTTCAAAAGGAAACTGTATTTCCCAATGATCAATGCTATTTTGAATGAGTGGCAATCAAGGTAAAAGATAAGATCAGGAACAGAGAAATTTAAAGTGTACCTATTAAGGAAAACATGAAAGAATCTACTTAGGATGTTTTTGTCATTTGAAGAAAACACCAATAGAGTCCCCAAAAGTAAGTTGATCAAGAGGATGCAAATCCAGTAATCACAAACTACAGGAAGAACATGAAAACTCTTGGAAAACAATTACATATAAAAACTGGCTTAAAAATGGAATTTAATCTTTCGTTGAACTTAAAGGCTTTATGATAGGTATCCAGAATTTCTAGAGAATTCCAAGACAGATTCTTGGATGTTTTACTAGAAACATTGGATTCTTACCAATGTGGTAAGAACAGGAACAACCACGTACAACACTCAAGGTCTTTCAAGAGGACCTGTCTCTCTTAACTCTTCCCTTTTACAAAACACTCCAAAACTACATACAGAAACCCAATATAGACCATATATAATAGTCTGTTATACAACACAACTGCAGGAGGTTATAACTACCTGCTTTCTTTATTTCTTCTAACATAGACCTTGCCACTAAACCTCTCACTTTAGTTTTTAATTTTGAAGAAATAAAATAAAAATATAGCATGAACAAAGGTAGACAATGAGTAATTGCTATCAAATTCGTGATATACTTTTAAAATGTAATATTATAAAATGCATAGGATTGGAGCTTGTCTCTTATTACCTTCTGTTAGGCACGATGGTTATGATATTCTACTTTGAATTCTTTTACCTTCCTAGTGCCTTTTTAGTTTTATGTTGTCCTACTTTTTGTGTAATTAAGCTTATGGATTCAAGTCTTGGTATACTACAGGTTTCAACTCCACATTGCGGCTTGGAAATATCACACACCATGAATACATTCAGGTTGAAAATATACGTAGCTATTGGATGCTTTCTGCATTTGGTTCAGTGTAACTCTTCTTTCTCTTATTCTAACCGATGTCTTCTGTAGGTTGGAAAAGGAAGGGATGTTGGGTTAAATCAGATTGCACTCTTTGAGGGAAAAGTGGCTGGTGGTAATGGAGAGCAAGTTCTTAGCAGGGATATTTACAGGCTTGGACAACTTTTTGATTTCTTCAGAATGCTTTCCTTCTTCTTCACAACTGTGGGTTATTATGTCTGCACCATGGTATAGTTCTTAGGCTCTGAAATTTTTGGTTGAAAATGAGAAACATTGATTTGTCTTGGTTGTCTAATAAATTTTATTTTTATTCTTGCAGATGACAGTTCTTACCGTATATGTATTCTTATATGGAAGAGCATACCTGGTAATTCAACAGGACTTGTTCAGTTATCTTTCTGTTTTGCACCACTTTTTGGACTCCTTTTGCTTTGCATTCTTGTATTACCATACTGTAGAAGGATTTAAATAATATCCTCATGATTATTTGATATCTATCTTTCCCTCTATCAATTTTTCTTTTCTACACCAATAAATTTATTGGCTTGCTTTTTACATAAATAAGTTGATGCTATTATTTCTATGTAAATTTGCTGACATGATCTTTTCTTTCTTTGTAACTTGTTAGACTTGAGAAGGATACACAAGAATATTAAAATAAATTTGAGAGAGTGTGTTTCCCTCCCTTAGGATCTCATTTTTGTAATCATTTTGGATACATCAGATACAATGTATGAGAGAGAAGATAAGAGAATTCTAAGAGATGCATCTAGGAACTAGGTTCAGCACAAAGCACACGGTGTCTTCAATAAATCCCATTTAGGACTATTTACTCTAAAAGTTAGATTAACTAAATGTTTCTCGAACATCAACTATTGTCCCCAAAAGGGGTGTATTTTTTAGATGCATAATTATATATGAAGTGAGTTGCATACCATGTTATTTTTTTGTATTTTGTGATCAATTAATAAAACTGTTACTGTAATTATTCGGGAAATTATTCGCTGGCATTCCATATAGCTATTTTCAGTTATTAGATTTCTGAACTAAAATTTGGCTTCACGCTTTATTCTGTAGTACTAAAATCACTCTTGCACTGACTTGTATATCGGCAATTTAGTAGCAGATATGCTTACTCTTTTATCTTCCATTGTGTAACAAAATCCTAATGCAACAATTGGCAAGTTTTATTATTTAGTCACCTTTTAGCATTTTGAAATTAATAGTTAGGTAAAGATTTCAATTTCATCTGGTTTGCGTGTTATATCCGCAATTGTGATGCAAATAATTTGCTGAAATTTATCTAAACTCTAAAATTTGGCTGTAAATCTGTACTTTTCGCTTTTCCTTAAAAACTTATTTTCTTCCTTGATGTTGCTTCCTCTTTCAGGCATTTTCTGGTCTTGACGAAGCTGTCTCAGACAAGGCAAAATTGGCGGGTAACACAGCACTTGATGCAGCTTTGAATGCTCAATTTTTGGTTCAGATTGGCGTTTTTACTGCAGTACCAATGATAATGGGTTTTATACTTGAATTAGGACTGCTGAAGGTTAGTTTACTTGTTAAGAATGTTAAAACTGTGATTGTTCCTGATGCATTTAGGAAGTTTTATATTAGCCTTGCTGTATTTGTATTCTGTATTTTTACATTAGCCTTCATCTATTTGGCCTAGTATTAGTGATTGGCATGATTGTTCTCTCCGAAATTCTAAATAGATCATTGGTGATGATCAATCTTGATACGATTCTGCCAAGGAAATCTTTTCTGAATTTGAATCCTCAGGAGGCAAAATAAAATTAAATCAGAAAAGAATACAGAATAAAGCAGAGATTGAGAGCCACAATTTAGCAAATTGATAAGTCTAGTGAATATTCGCCACAAAGATGTTAATCTTTGATAAGAATCCGAGTTCTAATCCAAGAACTAAGAATCCTCTCTCAAGAATGTAAATGCATGTAATATGACTCAAAAGTTTTTACATTACCTTTTGTACATCTATATATAGAAACATAAGTTTAAGAAAACCTTCAAACCCTAAAATAAAACCCAAAACCTAAAACACATGAAAATGAAAATTAGAGATGCAGACTTTTTGCCTAGTGAGGCCTGCTCGCCTAGTGAAAATAAATTAGCTCGCCCAACGAATTTAAAATTAGAATAAAATTTCAAATTATTTAATTTCCTAAATTATTTTTCAATTGTGCTCATGATCTTTATGTTTTTTAAATCTCTTCATGGAAAATTATAAGATTGAAAGATACGTGTTTTGATCTTGGACCTTATCATAGATTCTTTGAATTGCAATTGTTCTTCCCCAAGTTCTTCTCATATATGTTTGAGGAAGTAGCCCTCTATCAAATCTGTTAATTTCTAGAATGATGCTTGGCTTTTTAATAGTTCTATGTCTCAGCATCTTGCCTCATCTTGTGATAGGCCTTGGTTAGTTTACAGGAGGAGGGAGAGAGTGAGGTGATCTAACTGTCTTAACAGTTAAGTAGAAAGGAGGGAATAGTCTGTTAGAAGAATAGGTAGGAAGGGTCTGTATAAATAGTCTCTGTTTAAACAGAGGAAGTGGCGGTTGTTTGTTGATGTAAAGAACAGGATCAGTGAACCTTGTTGAGGGAGGTTATGCTCCCAGCTTCTGTACAGATACATTTTTCAGAATAATATAGTTCTTTCATTCATAATTCTTTGCTGTTCATACTGTGTGATAGTGAGAACAATTAGGTTCAATACTTAGGAACCTAACATCTTGTGTCATTTTGGGTCTAAAGTTTGTGATGCCAAGAATGGCATTGGTTGGCACGTCCCAACTTCTTTAAGCAATATTGAGGATATTGGTAATTTCATAGTTATTACTATAAGGTTGATGAACCTGTTTGGATGATGGACTTAATATGAAGTCTGCTTGTGCCTCTGTTAATACCAGTTTAGTTTCTGATTCTTTGGGAAGATTATTTGGTAGCTAAATCTTTAGTTCTTTGGATGTTGTTACATGATCGTTTACCATCTAACAAATATTTCTTGATACCATATGAGGCATTAGCTTATGTTCTAGTTGCACTTTATGCAATCTTCACGAGGAAAGTTTGAGTCATTTTTTCTGAGTGTGTTTTTACTAAGAATCTTTGGTCCTGGTTAAATTTTTTTTTTCCTATTTTCTCTTGCTTTTTCTCTCTAAAAGAGCTAGCCCTATAATTTGTGACATTAGGCTTACCATAATCTTCGCTGTTTGGGTGAAGGGTTCCTGGTAAAATTGATTGTTTTGGTGTGGTTTTGACTACTATATTTTCTGTTATTACATTTATCAAATATGTTTCAGTTTTATTTATAGAACTTGTTCTTCTCATTTTGTTAGGTTCCTGGGTTTGGAACCTAACAAGAACACACTTAGAAGATAGAAACGGTGATGGAAGAATGGTTTTTCTATATTATTCACAGTAAAAGAATTTCTCTTTACAAAGAATGGGTTGGGAGCATAACCTCCCTGGTTAGGAGCACAACCTCCCTCTTCTGGCCAAAGCCAGAATTACAAAGAATTCACTCAATACCCCCCGTTGTACAGAACTCACTCCTTATTTATAAAGTTTCTCTTCCCCTTCCCACTAACTAACTAACTGTCAAATAACCTATAACCCTGTATCCTATTATTACACCCCATTGCAGAACAACCTTGTCCTCAAGGTTGGAACCGAAAAGCTTGATCTCATGGCTCCTCTTCATCAACCTGTTACCCACTGGATGCTGCCCTCCAATTCAAGTCTGGAGGCTTGGGTGGTGGCAAATCCTCCTCCAATGACTTCCATTCTTCCTGGATTCTTTTAGCCCAATTTTGTGAAGTCCTCAAAATCTCAACTCTGACTTCATCGGCCCTTGCAGCAACAACACTTTTGGCAGCTGCTCCATCTACTTGCAAACGCTCATATAAAATTTCCACACTCCCCCTCTGTGTTACTGCTGCCCAATTCTCACATATACTGCTTCTTCTGTTCCCTTCAACTATCTTCAGTAGAGTTGAGGCCAGATTTTTCCAAGAAAGGTACTTGAATTTTTTATGCCAAGTCTTGCACCCCTGGACTACATTTTCTTTGCTGTTTGGATGTGCTTTTGTTGATCTTTTGGTGTTTTGAACTTTAAAAGCATTTGCTGCCCCTGTTGTTTGATCTTGCGTGTCAATCCCTTCATAAGTGATCAACTCTTCTCTTTCCACCCATGAAAAAATTGGTGTCTCCTTACCCTTCCTAGCTCCATTATTGTCAGTGACATCCTCTTCTTTTTGCTCCCAATTGCTTGCATTTTCTCTTCCACCTGAGCGTTTTTTTCCTGTCTTTACTGTTTTGACATTCACACCACAACCTACCATACTATCTCCACTAAAAACACCAACTTTTTCAGTAAAATCAGCAGCTTTTTCAACTTTTCCAGCAGCAGTCACACCCATGTCTCCATCACAGTTTGCAGCAGTAAAATCAGCAGCTTTTTCAACTTTTCCAGCAGCAGTCACACCCATGTCTCCATCACAGTTTGCATCATTGCCTTCCTCTCCACGTACATTTTCTTCTCTCCTATCCTGCCCTCTAATTCTTGCAAAACCATCAACACTCAAAACTGCAGCATCTGTTTCTCTTTTCTTCTCAAAACAGAGCCTCTATCTCTTCCTCCAAATCCCATTATTAATGCCTCTTTCAACCCTTTCCAAGAAAGGTTCTTGGTTTTATTTTTCCAGGCCCTAAACCAATAGATTGTGCCACCTTCCATGCAGCAGTAAGCCAACCTGAGCCTCTCCTTCTCTGTGACATTTTGGGTGTCAAAAAACTTCTCTGCCTGAGAGATCCATCCCAATGGGTCCAGCCCCTCAAACCGGGCCAATTCTACCTGCTGCCTCCAATTCTGTTCACCCCTGTCTTCCTCCATCTCCTCTTCATCTAAACCCTCTTTCTGCCCTTTCATGACAGATTCCTCACTTCTTCCTAAGCCCTTTATGTGAATCTTGATTTCTTGCAGCATTTCTCTTATTTCTTGCATATTTCTTCTGTATTTTGCCATGTTCATTTTCGATTCTGCCATATTCATCTTCAATTCTGCCATGCTCATTTTCTGTCCGCTGGTCCTCCTCTCCAAGGTATTGTTTCTTCCTTCCATGCTCCACCCTTTCTTGATCACTTCTTGATCCCTTCTTGATTTGGCAGCCCTCTCCTAAGGAGATTCGGCAGTCCTCCCTTGATGATCCAACAGCTTCTTGATCCTTCACCCCCACTTTGATCCGGCAGGTCGGACCAATTTGTTAGGTTCCTGGGTTTGGAACCTAACAAGAACACACTTAGAAGATAGAAACGGTGATGGAAGAATGGTTTTTCTATATTATTCACAGTAAAAGAATTCCTCTTTACAAAGAATGGGTTGGGAGCATAACCTTCCTGGTTAGGAGCACAACCTCCCTCTTCTGGCCAAAGTCCAGAATTACAAAGAATTCACTCAATACCCCCCGTTGTACAGAACTCACTCCTTATTTATAAAGTTTCTCTTCCCCTTCCCACTAACTAACTAACTATCAAATAACCTATAACCCTGTATCCTATTACATTTTCTTTTTGCCTAATCTTGCTGCTAATAATTCTACATGGTTGAGGCCTTTATAAAAATATGATTCTTTATACTCTATTCTTACATGGGCTGTCTCGTGAAAATGTTTGCAGGCTATTTTCAGTTTCATCACAATGCAACTACAGTTGTGTTCTGTCTTCTTCACGTTCTCATTGGGAACTAGAACTCACTATTTTGGACGTACCATTCTCCATGGAGGTGCAAAAGTAAGTTTTTTTTTTTTGTGTTGACTTTTTTGGAAAGCTCACATTTATAGTTATTATGAGTGACTTAGATTTGTCTTGGAATTTTTTACCACAGTATCGAGCTACGGGTAGAGGCTTTGTTGTCCGTCACATAAAGTTTGCTGAAAATTACAGACTATATTCTAGGAGTCACTTTGTCAAAGCGTGAGAAATTTTTTCTTGATTTGTAATTTCTTCCTTTGGTTGAGGTTGAAGGAAACTGTATTTGCATTGATTGTTAATTATTTGCAATGCAACAGGCTTGAAGTGGCACTGCTTCTTATAGTTTATATAGCATATGGGTATGCAGAGGGAGGTGCTGTTACCTATGTTTTGGTAACTCTTAGCAGTTGGTTCCTTGTCATTTCTTGGCTTTTTGCACCTTACATTTTCAATCCCTCTGGTTTCGAGTGGCAAAAGTAAGTCACCTGCTACTTGATTCCTTCATTGGTTTTAATGTTATATTTTCTTGATGGTAAATACCTAATTTGGCCCTCCAAAATAGTATAAATGTTATTAATATATTAAAATGTTCTTTCAAATTTATTTTGGATGTCAAACCAATCCTTCTGGTGGACCAATTAAAAGTGGCATTTGATGACTAATTTGATATGAAAGTATTGACAAATGAGTGTTTTTGATATTTTAGTTGATTGCAGCTAGATTTTTAAATGGGTCCTTATGTTTTTGGAAAGGTGCTGAAATAATACTACTGTTGGAAAAATTGTTGATCATCCTATTCTGATTTGGTGATAAACAGGACTGTGGAAGATTTTGATGATTGGACAAGTTGGCTTCTTTACAAAGGAGGCGTAGGGGTAAAAGGAGAAAATAGTTGGGAGTCTTGGTGGGACGAAGAACAGGTTAACATTTACTCTTTCACTTGATTGTAATAAGTTTGGGGTCAAAATGGAGCAATACACAAGTTGATTGAGGGTTTAGTTATTCTAAATGAAGCAACACTTTTTCACTCGAGCTATATCATTTAAAGGAGTTAGTTAAATTTTCAACCATATACACGTATATACAATCTCTGATATTTTTCATGTACAACATGCTAGAATAACCTTCATGCGGATGCTGGATCTATTAATTTAACAACTAATAGTGCTCACATTTTATGCAGATGCATATCCAAACTTTGAGGGGTCGCATTTTGGAGACAATTTTAAGTGCAAGATTCTTCTTGTTTCAATATGGTATTGTGTATAAGCTGCATCTTACTGGAAAAGATACATCGCTTGCGGTAAAAATCTTCTGTTTATGGAATAAATATTTGTCATGTATTTAGTCCTTGTATAAAGCATAATATAAATTTCTTCTTTCATCTTTGTACTAAATATATGTTCTACTCATTTGTGAAAAGGGTTATGGCTTCTAGTATTTCGTTAATAAGAGCTTATATACTGTCTTTGATATTTTTTGTAGGTATATGGATTTTCGTGGGCTGTCTTGGTTGGAATTGTCTTGATATTTAAGGTTTGGACTTTTCCAAATGATATGATCTTTTTCACAATTTCTGTTTTTATGGGCAGCATATTTATCTTTTCCTTTATGTTTTTTAAACACCTTATTTTAGTATTCTAATATTTTCTTGCTTTGCAGATCTTTACCTATAGCCCAAAAAAGTCGGCCGATTTTCAGCTAGTGTTGAGATTTTCCCAGGGAGTCGTATCTATAGGCCTTGTTACAGCTGTGTGTCTTGTTGTTGCCTTTACTAGACTGTCAATAGCTGACCTTTTCGCAAGCATCCTTGCATTTATCCCTACTGGATGGGGAATATTGTCAGTAAGTTCTGATTTATTTCTATATGAATTTTATTTTGACAATGGATGTCTGTGTTGGAAAGCTACCTTAGTTGCAGCCTATCGGAATTAGCTATTAGTAACTAGAAAAGGCCCGTATTTTTGTGCCCCTACACACATTATTGAATTTTGCATTGAGATTTGTCTCAGATGCATCCATATGCTATAATACTTTCAAATGAAAACGGTTGTTGATGTTTTTTCAAGAACGAATAACGGCGTTCCATAAAAATCCCAATCTTTATAATAAAGTGTGATGGATGGTATTGTTGCAAGGTTTTTCCCTAAAAGTTCTCAACAGGAATACAATATTATATGATTGTAGTTGTGGTATTATTGTCTCAACAATTCACCTAAGTAGTACTGTAAAACTCATTGATCACTCTTATTTGGTGCCTAAGATTGTCAGTCATTCTAAAAATCTGTTTTTTTTTTTTTTGGTGAATCACACTACGATTAAATCTTCTAGGAGGAGAAGTCAACGGATCCATTTGAAGCAAGCTACAGCTTCTAACGTTTGTTAAATTTTCTACACTTTTCAGGTAGCAATTGCGTGGAAGAAGATAGTTTGGAGTCTCGGATTGTGGGATTCTGTCCGTGAGTTCGCTAGAATGTATGATGCTGGAATGGGTATGATCATCTTTGCACCAATAGCATTTTTATCATGGTTTCCTTTCATTTCCACTTTCCAATCTCGCCTTCTGTTCAATCAAGCCTTCAGCCGTGGTCTTGAAATCTCTCTCATCCTTGCTGGAAATAAAGCCAATGTTGAGGCTTAGGACTTTCCATCTTACATTGTATACATGCGGGGCTTGTATATTTTAGATGTATATTATTTTGTAGTTCAGTGTTGAGTTTTTTTGTACATTTAGTTTAAAAAAAATGAAAGATGGTTTTTAATGGATCTCTTAGTTTGTCTTGTTCATAAGTTCAGTTTCCACCATTATACATTTTGTCCGGTTGGCTTAGATGCACACCAGCAACGGTGGCAAACAGATGAAATACCCATTCTCTCGTGTAGTTTTAGTTTCCCTGTGGACTTACATCGGATGCAGTTCCATATTACGCCTCCAGTTTTTTATTAAAAGATATCTATTGGCTTGTTTTAAACATACAGTGCAATATCTTGCGGTCAAGGTATTAAAACTAGCATAACGTTCGTTAGATGGCATGAACAAAGTGAACAGTTTTTGTCTTTTGCATTCAATGATCTCCATCAACAAAACATTGTCCATGTTCACTTTTCCTTCACACTTTTTGTCCTGGATATTTGCTCCTTGAACTTAAATATTTTCATCCAGTTAATTTTAATTTATGTATTCTTCTTTTCTGTTAGTTTTACCACTTCCTTTTTCTGACTTCTGTTACTGGGTTACTGCACTTTGATTTATGATGTGTGATTTATCATGAATTTATTATTGTTGAAAAAAATAGCCTTAAATCCATAAATATTATTACAAGTTCTACTTTTAAATAACAATGTTAAAGTAATATTATGATCATATTTACTCTATAAGTTATATCCATTGTTTGTAAACTACTGATTAATTTAAATCAAGATGATAATATATTGATAAATAATAAAATAATTTAAAATTATAAGAGTAATATTGTAAATCAAACGTTATATATCACAATGGATATATTTAGTATTGTTCACATTATTTTATGTGATAATGCAAACTTAGAAAGTAAAATAATAGGTGATGCCAACAACGTATATGTCAGGCTCCGTCTAGACTTAAATATGGCTTTTGCTTTCTGCACCTTAAAAAGAAAGCGAAAAAAAAAATACTCTTTGGTCATGTTTAACTTCACACCTAATTCTTCTCCATTCTCTTTTAATTAAAAAGCAAGAACCGACCCTCTAGTCGGTGGGTTCTGGTTCCTTTTGTTTTTGATGCTCGTCCTTTTGAGCTCATTATTGTTACATTGATTTTTTTTTATTACATTGGTGTTTTCATTCCATATGGTCAAGACATCATCTTGGAATGACCTTAAGCAAATACTGGACCTCAAGCAAAAACATAAAAGGGAGCATGCTGCAGAGATGGTAGAGCTACGTATCGCCATTGAGGATTTGAAGAAGAACATGTCCCATGGTGGTACAAACCCACGACATGCCCATGGCCCATTTTAGGTGAGAAACATCAAGATTGATTTTCCCCATTTTGATGGCTCAAACGTTTTATAATGGATTTTTAAAGCGAAACAGTTCTTCGAGTATATGATACTCCTCATGACCACCATTTAACCATAGCAGCCATTCATTTAGAAAAAGAGGTTGTTCCTTGGTACCAAATGATGCAACGCAATAACCCTATTGTGTCATGGAATATCTTAGTTCGATCTTTAGAGCTGGAATTTAGTCATTCCCCCTTTGAACCACCTAGATCTACCTTATTTAAACTCACACAAACCGCATCTGTAAATGACTACTGTGTGCAGTTTACAACTCTAGCTAATCGTATTTATGGTGTAAGCAATGAAGCCTTTCTAGATTGCTTCATCAATGGGTTGAAATCGGACATCCGTTGAGAAGTCATAGCTCAAGCCCCAAACACAATCCTTAAAGTCATTTCATTAGCCCGTTTATTTGAAAGAAAGTATACCTTCAAACCAAGACAATACCCCATCAACACTTCCAAAAACTCCAACCAAACCATACCACCTTCCAATAACCAATCATACACCAATCCTCTTCAACAACCACTTCTCCCTACCCCAAACCAACGCCCTTCTTCCTAAAACATTAGAACTAATAATGTAAAAAAATTGTCACCTGCTGAAATGCAATACCGTAGAGAAAAAAGCTTATGTTACACCTGTGATGAACGATTCACAACAACTAACAGATGTCCTAATTGCCAATATACCTTTCACCAAGTTACATATGAAGAGGAGGACAATACGAATGCAGAGAATCCTTATTTAGAACAAAATCTGGAACATCATCTTTCCCTTAACGCTTTGAAGGGTGTTGCTGGTGTGGGAACTATGAGATTCAAGGGTTCATTGTAAGGAATGACAATTCAGATACTCCTTGATAGTGGTAGTTCAAATAACTTCTTACAACCACAAATTGCTCATTCCCTTAAGCTTCTTGTTGAGGCTATTTCATCACTGCAAGTCATTGTAGGCAATGGAAATGCTATGTCTACCAAAGGGGTTATAAAGGAGATCCAAGTTAAACTGCAAGGACATACACTCAAACTTCTAGTGTATTTATTACCAGTTTCTAGTGTTGATCTGATTTTAGGTGCTTCATGGCTAGCCACTATTGGACCACACATTGCTTATTATAGCTCCCTATCCTTAAAGTTTTACTTGGACAAACAACTCATTAACTTGCAAGGTGAGTCACCACCTCTGCCATAGTAAGCAGAGCTGTATCATATGACACGATTATGCAAAATTGACGTTGTTGAAGAGCTATTCACACTCCAATTAGCTCACCCTATCACTCCAAAGGATGATTGGCTAGATATTCCTAAAGATATGGACCCAAATATTGCAATTCTGCTTCATACCTATCGCATGGTATTTGCTAAACCTAAAGGACTTCCCCCTACTAGATCTCAAAACCATTGCATTCCCCTTCTGCCGGATGTAAATGATGTGGGTGTTAAACCATACAAATATCCTTATAGTAAAAAACAACAGATTGAGCAAATGGTGCAATAGACGTTGGAGGAAGGACTCATTACCCATAACATCAGCCCTTTTTCTTCACCAATTATCTTGGTAAAAAAAATAAAGATGGCACTTGGAGGTTTTGCACAGATTACAGGGCTCTCAATGCTGTAAAAATCAAAGATAGATTCCCTATACCAACTATTGAAGAGCTATTAGATAAATTATGTGGTGCTAAATTCTTTTTTAAGTTGGACCCCAGATCAGGATACCACCAAATATTGGTCAATACTTCTGACAGGTTCAAGACAACATTTAGAACCCATCACGGACACTACGAATGGCTTGTCATGCCATTTGGATTAACTAATGCCCCTGCAACCTTTCAAGCCCTAATGAATGACATCTTTCAGAGACTTCTAAGGAAATATGTTCTAGTGTTTTTTGATGACATACTAGTATATAACCCTTAGTGGTGTGCTCACCTTGGTCATTTGGAAACAGTTTTACACATTCTGCAAGAAAACTAATTATATGCCAAATTATCCAAATGCTCTTTTGGTTTATCTCAAGTAGACTACTTAGGCCATATTGTCTCGGGGAATGGTGTGGAAATAGATGCTAACAAGGTTCAAGTTGTCTTACAGTGGCCCTGCCCTCAAAACACAAAACAACTGAGGGGGTTCCTTGGCTTAACGAGGTATTACAGAAGATTTATAAAAGGGTATGATGCAATTGCTTATCCCTTGACCAATCTCCTTAAAAAGGATAATTTTCAATAGATTGCACAAGCAACTCAAGCCTTCGAGGCCCTAAAACAAGCTATTACCACTGCTCCCATCCTAGCATTGCCAGATTTCACCAAAACTTTTGTATTGGAGATTGATGCATTAGTCTTGGGAATTGGTGTTGTTCTTAGCTAAGACAAGCATCCTATAACATTCTTTTCTAAGAAATTGTCTTCTAGGATGCAGCACAAATCCGCTTATACAAGGGAATTCTATGCAATTACAGAAGCAATTGCAAAATTTAGACATTACTTATTGGGCCACAAGTTCATCATAAGAACTGATCAGAAAAGCCTCAAAAGCTTAATGGATCAATCTCTTCAAACTCCGGAGTAGCAAGCCTGGTTACACAAATTTTTAGAATTTTATTTCACCATTGAATACAAGCATGGGAAGGATAACCAAGTTTTTGATGCACTATCCAGATCCTTCTTTATGGCGTGGTCATCTGGAGAAAACGAATTGATGACAAAAACTCAAAAAGCCACTCAAATAGACCCTATTCTCCAATTTTTCATTCAAGCTTGTGCAACAGGAAAACTGCCCAACATTAATTATTCCTACTTTGATGGATTCTTACATTAGAAGCAAAAAGTTGTAATTCCTAGAGATGTTGAGATTATACAAATGTTGCTCAAGGAATACCACAGTTCGATACTAAGGGGTTATGCTGGAATAACCAGAACTATGGCTCGGTTGTCCTCTTAATTCTATTGGCCTGGTATGCTCAAAGATGTTATTCAATACATCCAGGAATGCCTTATATGCCAACAAGCTAAATCTGCCACCACTTTGCCACCAGCGTTAATCCAACCTCTTCCAATTCCTAACCAGGTTTGGGAAGATATAGCCATGGACTTCATTACAGGTCTTCCACCCTCTAATGGGTATATAGTGATTATGGTGGTCATTGAAAGATTATCGAAGTATGCTCACATTGCTTCCCTGAAGGCATACTTCAATAGCAAGCAAGTGGCAGAATTTTTCATTAATGTTGTTGTCAAACTACATGGGTTTCCTAGAACCATAGTCTCTGACAGAGATAAGGTATTCATAGTCTCTTTTGATGCCATAAACTACATTTTCGTCACCGTTGAAAGTGTTACTACAGCTGTTAAATTTCCATTGTTGTCGCTAGACACACCAATTATTTCTACGCATCTTGTTGGTGTTGGCAAAGAATTGCACTGCTACATCAATATCATTTCTTTTTAACTTTTAAGATTTGTTATTCTTTAAACCTTTCTAATTGGTCATTTCGGAAAAAATTGAAGGAAGGTGTAGTGATTTGCACCTTTTTGTATTGGGCATTCTGGAATCACCAATTTCGAAACATGTTTTGAATTGAGCATTCTGAAATATCTTTCCAAAATAACCAATTTGAAACATGTTTTGCTTCCAACACAAGGATGATAATGTGTAGACTTGAGTGTACAACTATAATGCACTTTATGAAACCGGACATAATTTTTTCCACCATTCTCTCGCAATATGTTGCAATCCATATTTTTATATAAAACCTTGCAATTTGTTATATGATGTGATGTTAAACACATAATCAACCACATGAAGACTCTACTAAACTGAAGTTTTGATAACATTATATTGTCAAGTTGTCATGTTGTTAGTTAAATCCCAATATAAAAATGTCTCTCGTAGATGTTTGAAACATCGTTTTTAGGGTGTAATATACAACATCAACCTTACATATCAAAATAATTATGATATCTTATAACTTTTATCGTACATAATGCTAAGTATATGATAAATAAGAGTTATGCATGTGTAACGTGTGAGAAGAACGTTGATACTGAATGGGAAGAAGAAATAAGTGGTAAGGATGAGTTAGTTGGAGACCTAGGACACCGAACACCTACTGCAGAAAATAATGGCAAACAACAGCATGTGAGAGAGAGAAAAGTGAGCACACAGTTGAAAGATTTTCAGTGGGGAATTAAGGGATACAAAAGGGGAATGTAGTGGGCCTCTAGGGGGGCAGGCAATGATTGAATAGTCTCTATCTTTCTCTGGATGTATTTCTTTCTATTTGCTGAATGTTTAACAAAGGTAGCTCACGTTGTACCTTTGTGATTCCTTTTTGTTAAAAGGCAAGAATCGATCCTCTAGCTGGTGGGTTTTGGTTACTTCTGTTTTCGGTGCTCGTTTTCTAAGGTCATTACTGTTACGTTGATTTTTTTTTCTTACAGCATGTTACTCATAACTAAGTAATTCTTGGTTAGAAACTAACCTAAATATTTTTTTGTAATGTTGTTACTTATGACTACTAACCTAAGTATTTGTTAAAATATCTCTTGAGCTAAAAGTTTAGAGTATTCTTTTAAATAGTAGTTTGTCGTGAGTAAAATTGAGTAATGTTTTGACAATAATTACTCAGTTAAATAAATAGAGTTTGTTAAAGGGTGTGACTTAAATGATCGTAGTGTTTGCTAACTAGAGAGAAGAAATTATTATGATTTTGATTAAGTGGTAAAAACAATTAAATATAAAATATGATTATGCTTTGTCTATAAGATGACAGTTCTAGTTCAACAATAAATCATGTAAGATGCAAGTGTTTTGTCTTACAAATAATAAAACATTGTGTAGTCTTAATTTATGTATGATAAAGCATGGATATAAAAAACAATATATGTATAGATTTAAGTTACTCTTTAAGTTATTCTCTTACTACACAAAAATTATACCTTTGATTGTAAAGTTGTTATGTAGTTAATCAAGTCCCAACACAAATATAAGTTTCCCGTGGAGTTTTGATACATATTACTTGTTGTGTTGCCTAAGTACATGTCTTAACAAACTTTTTTTTAATGTAAAATTAATCATACATTATTTATATATTCAACAAATATAACCATAATGAACAAACAAATTTCAAATGTTCCAATACAAGGTTGAAATATTTCTACATCATCCCAATTCATATCACTTTTCCAAGCATTCATGACTCGCTCTCACTCCTCTCTTGAATTTACTAGCAATATAGATAATTCGAAGCTTCTAGAAACATAGTATTTATTGCATTAGCAATATCTCTATCACTCCTTAAAAAGGAAGAAATTAACAAAAAGCAATATTTCAAGTCTTTCAAGAACCTAAACAAAGTTATTTTTACATTTAGATGCCAATAAAACAAATACAGCGAAGAAAGCCATATATGTAAACATTACACCAACAATCTCAGATTGTAAACATTATCCATCATGAATACCATAGTAAAAGAACTTAGAAGTTTCATTGAATAAGGGAATACCCAAAATGCATTTGTCACCATATTTGTAGCCACCAACTACAACTTCAGCATTGAGTATTGCTCATGTTAACTAGCTTGGTTCCATTTCTTCTTCTTCCACTCACATGCGTCATGTCTCAGGTACTATCCACTCTATTGTTTGCACCACCAACACTTTTAGCACTACTCCTTGGATTCTTAATTCAAGTGCCACAGATCATGTGTCTTGTTCTCTTCAATTTTTCACCTTTTATCACGACATTGATCCTATTACTATCAAACTCCCTAATGGTCATTATCTCACTGCTACACACTCTAGCACTGTTCAACTTTCCTCTAACTTACTCCTTATTGATGTCCTTTATATTCCTTCATTTACTTTTAACCTCATTTCTATCTCTAGACTTGTTTCTACAGTATCATGTCAAATTATTTTTACTGCTACTAATTATCTTATACAGGATGTGAACACCAAGATGAAGATTGGTTTATGTGCAGGGTGGTTTATACCAGTTAATTCCCCATTATTTTGCATCTCAATATATATATTCCTCCATAGTTAATCCTAAATGTAACATGATACCCATTGACTTGTGGCATTTTCGCCATTTATCCTATGCCCGTTTACATATTATGCAACAACTTTATCCATGTTTGACCATTATAAGAATTTTACTTATAATATTTGTCATTATGCTAAACAACGCAAGCTTCTTTTTCCTTTCAATACTTCTAATGCTTTACGTTTTTTTTTCTCTCTTTTACACATGGATATATGGGGACCATGTTCCACACCTTCTTTGCATGGTCACCGTTATTTCCTAACCAAAGTTGATGATCACACATTTCACAAGGATATTTTTAATGCGTTCTAAAACTGAAACTCGCATGCACATCATTAATTTCATAACTCTTGTTGAAAATCAATATAACATTCATGTCCAAACTATTCGAATAGACAATGGTTTTGAGTTTTCTATGCATGATTTTTTCAAATCTAAGGGAATCATTCATCAAACTTCATGTGTAGAAGCTCCGCAACAAAATGGCATTGTTGAAGTAAACATCAACACTTACTAAATGTAACATGTGCTCTTCTTTTTCATTCAAACTTGGAATTTTGCACTTTTACATGCCACTTATCTCATCAATTTCATTCCTACGCCTTTTCTTAATAATGAAACTCCTTTTCACAAATTATATAGTCATCCATGTGATATTTCTGGACTGAAATTCTTTGGGTGTCTCTGTTACGCATCCACTCTCACTTCCAATCGTAAGAAACTAGACCTATGAGCTCATCCTTGCATCCTCATAGGTTTGTCATCCCATACCAAAGGTTATCTCACTTATGATCTTCATACTCGAAATATTGTTACTTCTCGCAATATTTACTTTTATGAAGATCATTTTCCTTCAATGCAACCAGATCCATAGGATCCTCAAATTCCTATCATTACACCTTTCCCTTTCACGACTGACTTTACATCCCTTGATCCTTTTCTTTCTTCGACTGTTCAACGCCAACATTCTTCATCTACCAATCCATCTCATTCTCCTACCCCAACCTTACATCGATCAACTCGTCCCCTAAGCCTCCTTCTTATTTAAAATATTTTCATCACTCCCTCGTATCTACTGCAACCATTCTTCATTCAGGTACTCGTTATCCTATTCAAAACTATCTTTGTTATTCTCATCTTTCTCATTCATTTCACCATTATATGGCTTCCATTATTGTTGTGTCGGAACCAAATTATTATGCTGAAGCTGCTAAAAGTGACTATTAGCTTAAAGTGATGCAAGCTGAATTAGATGCTCTTCAAACGAATCAAACTTGGACACTCACCACTCTCTCACCCAACAAATGTGCTATTGGTTGTCATTGGATCTATAAGATCAAATATCATGTTGATGGAAGCATTGAGGGTCATAAAGCTCGCCTGGTAGCCAAAGGATATACTCAGATGGAAGGATTGGATTACCTTGTCATGTTCTCACCAGTAGCCAAATTCACTATTGTTCGGCTTCTTCTTTTTAACTGGCATCTCAAGCAGTTGGATGTGAATAATGCTCTCCTCCATGGTGAGTTACATGAAGAAGTCTACATGTGCTTAGCTCCTGGTATTCATCCTACTTCTCCAAATCAAGTTTGTAAGCTACAACATTCAATATACAGTTTGAAACAAGCTAGTCGACAGTTGTTTACTAAACTTTCTTCATTTCTTATGCAACACGCTTATCATCAATCTCAATCTGATCATTCGCTATTTCTCAAATTTTTTGGTTCTTCCACAACAGCTTTCCTTGTGTACGTCGATGATGTTGTTCTTGAAGGTAACAACATCTCCGAAATAGAGAATATCACTCAGCTTCTTCACATTCAAAATAAAGGACCTTGGTGGTCTCAAGTACTTTTTGGGGGCTGAAGGTTCCTAGGAATAAGTCTGGTATTCACATCTCTTAACGGAAGTATACCCTTGACATTCTTTCAGATTGTGGCATGTTGGCTTCTCGACCTATTTCTACACCTATGGACTACACTACCTGCCTCTCTGCTACAACGAAGACTCCTCTCACTAATCATTCCTCTTATTGTCGCTTACTTGGTCATCGTGCCTATCTTACTACAACTCGACCTGGCATTACCCATGTTGTTCATCATCTTAGCCAGTTCATGTCTGCTCCTACCATAGCTTATTCTCAAGCTATTTTTCGTATTTTACGATACTTGAAGTCTACTCCTAGCTCGGGACTTTTCTTCTCTTCTACCAGCTCTCTTCAATTGAAAGCATTTAGTGATTCAGACTGGGTCGGTTGTCTTGACACTCGTCATTCAATTACAGGATTTTAAGTTTATCTTGATGATTCCTTAATCTCTTGGCGCTCCAAGAAGCAGCCCATTGTTTCTCGTAGTTCCTCTAAGGCCGAGTATCATGCCCTTGCTACCATTACTTGTGAGCTTCAATGGCTCACCTATCTTCATGATGATTTACATGTTCCTGTTTAGCGCCATGTTCTTTTCTACTGTGACAATCAATCTGCTCTTCAAATAGTGACGAATCAAATTTTTCATGAACATACCAAGCACATTGATATTGACTACTATATTGTTCGCAAAAAAGTTCATTCTGATTTATTTAAACTACTGCCCGTAGCTTCACTGCATCAGCTTACAGTCATTTTCACGAAAGCCTTATCTCCTTCAACCTTTACCGCTTTATGTCTAAGCTTGACAATGTTGAACATCTATTCCCAGCTTAGGGGGTCTCAACAATAATTTGTTATTTTACAATCTTAATTTTCACTTTATGTTGTAACTGTTTTTGTATTTCTTGTTTGTATTCTTCTTTCTTCTTGTATATATTTAGCTTTTTTTTCTACATTAATAAAAACACAAGGAAATATGCATTAAGATTATATGTTTACATTATAGATTTATCAATCTATAATGCATTTGCATTGTTTTAGATTAGGCGATCCATGTATGCTGCACTTGTTCTTGAAAAGTTGTTCTATACAGTTTCTAGAAAAGTCATTCTAAAACAATATTTTCACTATTTTAAATTACTCAATTTATATATCCTAATTCATGTTATGAAAGTCCAATCTAAGACAGTATTATTTTCAATAAATATTTTCTGGAATTTATATTCTAGAAACCTGTATTCCAGAATTGATGTTTTAATTGATGATTTGAAAACATGTTTGTTGTATAGTTTTGTTTTTCAGATTCTATTACTATCACTTTAAAACCCAAGATGGAAAAAGATGATTTATCAAGATCATTTTAAAAAATAATCTTATGCAAGAATTCTTAAAGAGAAAAATGTCAAAAACATAAATAAACATATGTACATTTTAATATTTTATCTTATAATAATATGAAGACAATAAAAAGAAAATAGCATAATTGAACTTGCAAAATTGTTATTTGGTTATATAATTATTGAAAAGGAGATTAAAAATAGCGGCAACAAAAAAAAAAGATGGAATGTATTGGAAAAAAGATTGCATTCTAAATATCATAATTCAAAAATGTAATTAAAAGTTTAAAAAAATATATTCTTGCTATATAATTTAGATTATATTATTAAATTATATAATTTAAACGTCTACTTTTTATATTTGTACACAGAATTTTGTCTAGTTTACCTTTTGAATGAAAAAAAAAAATCCTTTCTATCCCGTGCCCTTCCAAACAAATAATTAAAATATTCCATCTTTTTCTTCCATTAACGATGCTTACTGTACTTTTCCCATCATAGTTTAGTCAATGTTATTAAACTTAAGATTCTACTAAGATCAAAGATAGATGACAACTCCCATTTTAACTAAGACAAGCATACTTGTCTACAATATTACATAGGAATAGAAAAACAAAAAACTAAAATGAAGAAATTCAAGGAATAAAACAAAGTTAAATTGAGATATTATGATCACAAATATGGGATAAAAATCTATTTTCTGATAACGTGTTAATGTTGTTAAAGAGGGTAGTTCTTGCACAAAATAAACATGGGTTCTCTTACCTGAACAAGGTGTATTTTACATATGATCTACAATCATACTGCTTCATTCACGATTTTCACCAAAAATAATAATCCAACAGTTATTCTGATACTACCCAAGTTCATAATTAAATTGAACACTCATTATACATAAACACAAATTCACATTCACACCAATAATCTAATGATGATCCAAATGAGAGAAAAGAAACTCAAAAGAAAAAAATAATATACATATTACTACTGGTAATAAAACTTCTATTAAACATACATATTGCTGCTATTCTGAAAAGCTTGCGCCACATTAGGCATAACTAGAGAAATTAAATAAATTTATCATGTTTTTTAAAATAAAAATTACAACTTTGAGTTAATATGCATATTCAAAACCAGAAAATGTTTATAGAGACTATTGATTCCCATCACTGACACCTCCATTTTCAGCCACATCAACACTAGCAGAATTTGAGTACGAGGATTGTTGATCAAGTCCACTCATGGTTGAGGGTGGTGGGTGATCGAACTTACAAGCTGGTCCAAATTTGCAAATTCCATAACGGCTGTAATATGTGCAGACATTCTGATCCTGAATTTTCATAAGACATTCCACATAGATCAGGTAAACCAGCAAGCCTAACCTTTTGTGTCATGACCAATCAAAGAATACAAGATATTGTCTTTTCCGAATCAGAAAAGCAATACATAACTGTTTTAATTTTATCTATAAGAACCTATATTACCACAACATTTTCTTGAGCAGAACCAACTGCTTTTCATGATGTGCACTAGCATTTTTTCAGAACCAACAGCTTCTTTGTTCTACATTTCTCATCAAATAATTTGTCTTGTGTTAGATATTAGGTTTTGTGTTTATGTTAATTAGGGAAACATAGTCCCTATGCTTATTATGTTATTCTTACATATTCATTTGTATTTGGGCTTAGCCCACATTCTTATTATTATAAATACATTACCCTATGTGTATGCAAAGACACAAGGGAGATTGATCCTAAATATAGTTTTTCATCATATTTAACGTGGTATCAGAGCTCATGGTTCAGGTCTGGTGACCGGCTCAGACGAGTATGTCCCCCCATGATCAGGTGAGTCAGGCAGGAGGCCAGTGGCCACCGGATGAATCATGAGAG
This sequence comes from Vigna reflexopilosa, assembly GCA_027742785.1. Classification (NCBI taxonomy): domain Eukaryota; kingdom Viridiplantae; phylum Streptophyta; class Magnoliopsida; order Fabales; family Fabaceae; genus Vigna; species Vigna reflexopilosa. The sequence goes on from CM050918.1 coordinate 30,453,632, forward strand.
GTGGGGAGAGCAAGAGATGCTCAAGTGTTTGACCATGGATTGAGAAAGAGAAGTGATGACCATGGTGTACTCGAGGAGCCGATGGTTTGCCGTTTGCCTTGGTGACCGTTGGGAATGTTTCCGCTGGAGGGGGAGTGAGTGAAAAAAAAAAAAAAAAAAAAAAGAAAGAAAGAGAGAGAGAGGAGAGTTAAATACCCAGATAGAAAAATAGATGGGAAGAGTCTGAGTGTCCGAGAAAGAGAGAGAAAAGGAGAAGGAGAGAGTAAGAAAGGGCTAATCTTGCAAAAAGAAGTGGAGAAGTTCGGAACACTCAAGACATGAGGAGAAGATCGAGGAGAAGAGGTCTGGGAGAAGTCGAGAATAAAGGAAGAATTTAAGTTTATGGGGGAGTTTGTTGGGATAAACTTAAATTTAGAGATTTATTATTTTATTTGTTTTGAGTTTGGTATTATTTGGTTTGATTTGATAGAGATCAAATAGGGATGTTATGAGTTTTTGCTTATCTAGGTAGAATATTATTTTGTGATAGAATAAGGAGATTTTATTTTTAAGTTAGTTGATATTTTATATTCAGTTTTTATTATTTGTAATTGGTCCAAGGCCCTATTTGCACCTATTTAAAGGCCCTATTTGCACCTATTAAAAATAACCCACAATGGATTGAAGAGTAATATTATTTGTGTGGGTCACCGTTTTTAACTCCTCCTCCTTGTTCCTCCTTGTTAAACCCAACAGTGGTATCAGAGCTTAGGTTCGGTTCTACCTGTTCTACAGTCTCCGGTACGCATCACCGCCGCAGTCGCCGCAGCCCACCATCGTCGCCGCCGCTGCCGCCGCCGCGCCGTCGCCGGAGTTCCAGAATCGACCGGCGACCACTCCATCCGAAGCGTCTCGGCCGGGCGACCACCGCGGTCCAAAGATCTCCGCGATCGGAGTATCCACGCGCCGCCACGCGCCGCCACCATCACCGGCGCGTGTAACCCATGCGCCCACCTCCGGCAAGACCCACTCGCCGGCGCCGCCACAGACAGGGTCGCCGGAGCCCCCTGAGTCCATTCCTAGGGTCGGTGACGACTCGTTTGGACTGTATTTGAGCAGATCTGACTTTTACGGTTTGCTCCTTTTATTTCCCGGTGAAACTCACTTGCGTCGCCGGAGCTTTCCGCCGCCGACCAGCACCGCCGTGATCGCCTCCTCGCCCTTATTCTGGATCTGTGGTCGTTACGTCAATCGGAGCACATTGAAATTTTAGGGTTTCTCCCTCTCCATGGCTGCCCAACGTGATGATCGGAGTCTGTCTCGCCAGCCAGACCATCTTACTTCATCAAATAGCATAAACAATCGTGCACTCTTTCAAGAATTTCTCAGATGGTATGAGGACCGTCAGCACTCTAGTTCTACTACATCTGCTTCTGTTACACTCACAGGTTCTCCTTTTGTTGGTCTGACTCACTCTCTCGGATCTTGGGTCCTTGACTCAGGCGCCACCGATCATATCATTGGTAACAAGTCCTTGTTTTCTTCCTTGTCATGTCCGGATAATTTACCCTTGGTAACAATGGCTGATGGGTCTAGAGTCTCCTCTCGTGGTATTGGTACTGTTCATATTTTTCCGTCCATATCCATTGATCATGTACTTTATGTCCCTGGGTCTCCTTTTAACTTATTGTCCGTAAGTCGTCTAACTCGTTCCCTTAATTGTGTTATTTCATTTACCAAAGATTCTGTTTGGTTGCAGGACCGGAGTTCGAAACACATGATTGGCACAGGATGTGAGTCTCATGGCCTATATCATCTTCGCCCTTCTCCACATGCTGGCATAATCATGGAGTCACCATCCCTTCTTCATGCTCAATTAGGTCATCCCAGTCTTGCCAAACTGCAGCAACTTGTTCCTAGTTTGTCAAAATTATCAAGTTTGCCGTGTGAGTCTTGTCAGTTAGGTAAACATACTCGTAGTTCCTTTCCTCGTAGTGTTTCACAACGAGCGTCATCTCCTTTTTCATTGGTTCATTCTGATATTTGGGGACCTAGTCGTGTTAAGTCAACTTTAGGGTTTCAGTATTTTGTTACATTTATTGATGACTATTCCAGGTGTACTTGGTTGTTTCTAATGAAGAATCGTTCTGAGTTGTTTTCTATTTTCCAAACTTTTTTCAATGAAATAAAAACTCAGTTTGGGATTTCTATTCGCACTTTACGCAGTGATAATGGCCGTGAATACCTTTCTCAACCATTTAAACATTTTATGGCTTCTCATGGCATTCTTCACCAAACCTCATGTGCCTATACCCCTCAACAAAATGGGGTGGCTGAGCGCAAGAATAGACACCTTATTGAAACAACTCGTACACTTCTAATCCATGGTCAAGTACCATCGCGTTTTTGGGGTGATGCAGTTCTCACTGCATGTTATCTCATAAACCGCATGCCGTCTTCTGTCCTAGATAACAAAATCCCTCATTCTATCTTATTTCCTCAAGACCCTTTACATCCATTACCTCTTAGAGTTTTTGGGTCTACATGTTTTGTTCATGATTTTAGTCCTGGTCTTGATAAGTTATCTCCTAGATCTCACAAATGTGTCTTCTTAGGATTTCCACGCTCACAAAAGGGCTATAAGTGTTTTTCCCCTTCCCTCAATCGCCATTTTATCTCCGCTGACGTCACTTTTGATGAATATTCGTTTTATTTTTCACATCTATCTTCTAGTTCTGTACCTCCACCTGTTTCTGTTGATATTCCTATTGTCTGTGATCCTTCTCCTCCTTTAGACTCTCATTCTCCACAGGATCGTCCTTCAACTCCACCCCTTCAGGTTTATAGTCGCCGCACTCGTCTCCCTCATGACTCACCTCCTGTGCCGCCTCCTGTGTCTCCTCCGGCTCCAGCAAATGAGTCTGACCTGCCTATTGCCCTCCGTAAAGGTATACGCTCTACTCGTAACCCTTCCCCCCATTATACTGTTCTTAGTTACCACAGATTATCTCCATCTTTTTACACATGTCTCTCATCCATCTCTTCTGTGTCCATTCCCAAGTCTGTGAGTGATGCCTTAACTCATCCTGGTTGGCGTCAAGCCATGCTGGATGAATTAAGTGCTTTACAGAAAAGTGGAACTTGGGAGCTTGTCCAATTACCATCTGGAAAGTCTATTGTTGGTTGCAGGTGGGTGTATGCTATCAAAGTTGGCCCTGATGGTACAATTGATCGTTTGAAGGCTCGACTGGTTGCCAAAGGATACACTCAGATTTTTGGTTTGGATTATGGTGATACTTTTTCTCCAGTGGCGAAAATGACCTCTGTTCGCCTATTCATTGCCATGGCCGCTCTTCGACAATGGCCTCTTTACCAACTTGATGTCAAAAATGCTTTCCTTAATGGTGATTTACATGAAGAAATTTATATGGAGCAACCGCCCGGCTTTGTTGCTCAGGGGGAGTCATCTGGATTGGTATGTCGTCTTCGCAAATCCTTATATGGCCTAAAACAGTCTCCTCGGGCCTGGTTTGCTCCTCGGGCCTGGTTTGGTAAATTCAGCTGTGTTGTTCAACAATTTGGTATGTCTCGCAGTGAAGCGGATCATTCAGTGTTCTATCGCCACTCAAGTGCTGGATGTATCTACTTAATAGTGTATGTCGATGACATTGTTCTCACAGGAAGCGACTATCTTGGCATCTCTCAGATAAAACAACACCTTTGTCACCATTTTCAAACCAAAGATCTTGGCAAGCTCCGGTACTTTTTGGGTATTGAAGTAGCACAATCCAATGATGGTATTGTCATATCTCAGAGAAAGTATGCGTTAGACATCTTGGAGGAAACAGGGTTAATGAACTGTAAATCTGTTGAGACACCTATGGATCCTAACATCAAACTCCTACCAAATCAGGGGGAGCCTTTCTCAGATCCTGAACGGTACAGAAGATTAGTTGGTAAATTAAACTATCTTACTGTTACGCGTCCTGACATTTCCTTCCCAGTTAGTGTGGTGAGTCAATTTCTAAACTCCCCATGTGAAGACCATTGGGATGCAGTTGTTCGCATACTGAAGTATATTAAAGGATCACCTGGAAAAGGTTTGCTATATGGTCCTAACAACGATACAAAAATCGTTTGCTATTCAGATGCTGATTGGGCTGGTTCCCCTTCTGATAGGAGGTCTACTTCTGGATATTGTGTCTCTATTGGTGGCAACCTGATATCTTGGAAAAGTAAGAAGCAAAGTGTTGTGGCAAGGTCCAGCGCAGAAGCAGAATATAGAGCTATGGCATCTGCTACTTGCGAGCTTGTGTGGCTTAAACAATTACTTAGTGAATTGAAATTTGGAGACGTCACTCACATGACACTTATATGTGATAATCAAGCTGCTCTTCATATTAGCTCTAACCCTGTCTTCCATGAGAGAACCAAGCACATTGAAGTTGATTGTCATTTTATTAGAGAAAAAATCATATCCGGAGATATCAAGACTGAGTTCGTTAACTCAAGCAACCAATTGGCAGACATATTTACTAAGTCCTTGCGAGGACCTAGAATTGACTATCTTTGTAACAAGCTTGGAACATATGATTTATATGCTCCAGCTTGAGGGGGAGTGTTAGATATTAGGTTTTGTGTTTATGTTAATTAGGGAAACATAGTCCCTATGCTTATTATGTTATTCTTACATATTCATTTGTATTTGGGCTTAGCCCACATTCTTATTATTATAAATACATTACCCTATGTGTATGCAAAGACACAAGGGAGATTGATCCTAAATATAGTTTTTCATCATATTTAACATCTTGAATGTGTAAAGAGAAAACTAAACAGAAACGGTGGAACAAATGTGGCAGGAATCTTGTAAATTTTAGAGTCTCCATGAATGCAAAAAACAATAGAACAAAATAACTTACCGGTCTCAAAGGTAGACCCTTGTTACTAAGGCTGCATGGAGGTAATCTTGCAATCCGATTCTTTGGATGGTGAAACCTACAATTAGATTTAAACTTGCAATCCCCTGTTTTTAAGAAATAGCTGCATTCAGGTTCACCAGGCCTTTCTGGAAACTCCTCAACCTGCACTTGTTGTTGATGATGCATATAAACATTTGTTTCCATAACTGGGTTGTTCATGACATATGTTGAAGGTAGATGCATATTCCTCTCAGGTAGATAGACAGGTGCCTGTACAAAACCCAAGTTGAATAAATAGCAGGGAAAACAATCAATTATAAGGGTTAATATGCAGAATATTTAACTCAGAAAGTGAAATGATAAAAAGAACATTAGATTTCTTGCTTTAAATTGAATAGATCTTGTATGATAGAAAATTGGCAGAACAGTTTGCCATCATATACTAATAATACAATAGAATGTCCCTACCAAGATAGTTATTGAAATCTATTGATTTACCTGATATCCGTCCCATTCAGAACTTTGAGGAGAAACCCCTGGATTAGCTGAAAGTATCATTGGCACAAAAGGAGTGGATTCATTTAATGGTCTTGTAGAAGACCACGAGGATATAGATGACTGCGATACACCTTGTAATGAAACAGAACTTCCATTATCATATCTAGAAGGAGAATCACCTCCTCCAGCCGTAGGATCAGGATGATTAAACTTGCAGTTTGCTCCAAACTTACAAGAGCCAGTTCGCATGTAATAGTGACACTCTTTCTCTCCCTGTCATGAAAACAACCTCATCAAGTTTCAGATACAAGTATTTCACACATTAAACAGAAACAAAAGATTGCGGACACAAAGTAATTTTCAGCATAACATGCTATGAGGAATCAAGGTTATACCACTCGAATAGGCAGGCCAAGGAAGTTAAGCTCTGCAATTGGGTTTGCGGATGAACACTTTTCCCTTTTGTGATTAAACTTACAAGCCTTCCCAAACTTACACCCACCAGATCTTAAATAATACTGCCACAACATCAGCAAAAGAAAATTATGTTATGAACCTGTAATAAATAGTATGACATTTTAAAAACACGACACAATAAAGAGATTAAACATACATATACATGCATGTTTCATCCAAAAACTGTTATAGGGATCCAACATTTTTCCCAATGCCAAAAAAAAAAGCAAAACAGAGAACTTCATAATGACCAAACATATAGTAGTATAGCATCAGATAAAGAAATCTGCCAAACTAATATGCCATGATCCACCATGACAGAATCTTTGTTCATGGCAAATGCACGACATATAGAAAGACATACCAATACCTAATCAGAAAGTGTATCAAAAAGGGGTATCATTCGACTATCAGTCATTTGACAACTACTGAATTCTGCATAATGATCACAGAATTCTAATAGAGAATATTATTCCTTATAAACTCGAGTATATATCATTTTTACATTATTTAGTAAAATATCCCTTAATGGAAAAGGAATTAAATAAAAAATAATATGAAAGTCCCAAAAACTAAAAGCATGTATGGCATACAAATAATAAAAAAAAAAGCATCTACTTTAAACATGACATTGCGATAAAAAGCGTAGTTATTTTCCATTAACTATAAACCAATAGCATTAGCAGATAAGATAAAACTTAAAGGTAATGCATGTTTAAACCTCCTCAAGCTAACCTTAGACAATCTTCCACAGACCGAACCTACATTTTAATAAATACATGTGATACACCCTTGGCCCAAGTATATAAGACAAATATACATGGAATGGGAAAGAATGGGCACAACATAAAGGATGGGTGACTTGGGGAAAATGGAAAAATGATCCAGAAGGGAAGTCTGTTACACAGGGACAGCTAGCAAATTCTGAGTAGAGAAGCATTGGGAAATATATTGAGAATCAGAATGGAAGGGTAAATAACAAATAACTGTATGCAGTCTTTGGGTAGAATTGTGCGGAATCTGTTACAGGTAAGGCAACTTATGAGAGAATATTGGGAGGTTTGATAGAGAGGGTGTCCTGTAGCTGATAATATTGCCCTTTTGGCAAATCTATTTCAGTCTTATTCCTATTTGGTTGTATTTATTTACAGAGAACTATCTCTTCCACCGTTGTTAGTGTCTCATATGCATATATTATAATGATATCTAAATTTTCTAGATTTTAATATAAACCTAAATGCCTATGTCCAAAGTTCAGGTAATACAATCCAGCATTTGCAAACCAACAAGGGATTTGAGTCTAGTGCGAGGGGCTAATCCACAGACACTGACAAACATACTAGAGTTGTTCATAGCTTCAAATCATGTCTCAGATAACAATACTTCTTATGCAAAATACATGAAAAAACCAAAAAATAAAAAATAAAACAAAAGTTACAGTATTCTGAAAATACCTTGCATTCCGTCTGCCCTGATCTTTCTGCCTGTTCTTCTTTTTCTCCCGCATTCTCTTTCTTAGCCTTCATGTGGCGTTAATACATTTAAAACTCAATAAGTGAACATGTATAAGATATTCTCAATCATAAAATGTTCAACAAATGTAACCCTTTAAATAATACTTCCAGTTTTTTATTTTCTTTTTTTGCCTAGCAAATCCTTCACAACTTATAGCATGTAAATTAAACTCCCTGTCTTCAATTATTTAGCATATAATACTTAACTGATGTTCATCTGCTTAACAACTTAACACCTAATGCAATCATACTAATACCTAATTATTGATGCTTAACTTAACTATTTCACACTTCATGCTACTATACCAATATTTGATTAGTAATAGTGCGATAGAAAGCAAAAACCAACGAGAGAGACCTGGTTTTTCCTCTTAAGTGGATGATTGAACTTGCAATTGAATCCAAATTTGCAACTTCCAGTTTTGAGATAATATGCACAGTCTTCAGCCTCTGGCCTCAACGGGTAGTGTTGAGCTCTCCCACTGCTCCTCTCATCCCTGCTATCTACTCCCTCCACATCTCCAACCACCTTATCACTTTCACTCTCATTCACATTCTCAATCCAATCACACCCTTCGTCCCCTCCATTGCAATCATCATCATCAACAACACCAACAACATCATCCTCACTCCCTTCACCCTTACCACCTTCAGGTGCAGCACCTTCATCACTCAACTTCCCACCCCCATCTTCCAAGTTCGAACCTTTATCCTCACTCTCACTCACATCCTTCAAATCCAACTTGTTCTGAAGCTCCCTGTTAAGTGCATCATCATCTTGGGCAACATGATTGAGATCTGACTGTTGAGGATCGTGATCGAGTGTTCGGGACAAAGGTTTACCCATTAGCAAGAGTCCTTGGTGGGAGAACTAACTGATTCGGATTCAGAGGACTCCATTGATGTACCTCCACATTTCAAATGAAAAACCCTAATAATGGAGAAAATTATAGATAGCTAACAAAAACAAGAGTGTAAGAGAAGGAATAGAATTTATTTATGTGGAAAAACCATAAGACAGAAGAATGAACATAGTGTGAAACGAAAAGGGGTTTACTTTCTTGCTGTGAGTGAGCAAATGGGAATGCTGTGTGTTTAGTACATGCTTAACTAATATAATATTGTGTTTTAAAATAATAATAATTAAATAATTTAAAAATATATATATAATAATATAATATCCTAACTTTAGAATGCAAGAATTATTTTTTGTGTTTGAATACACGTGTAAGATAAAATAAAAAATAAAGTTAATTTGATGTATCCTTAAATTTTAATTGATTTGATTATGTATTCATGGTATGCATGGATTTTATTTTTGCATATTTAGGTTAATTTTATTTTGAATTTGAAAGTACAGATCTTGATTACATTTTTTAAAAATTACGTTCAAGAATAAATCGTGTTTATCTGGTATGAATTTATTATAAAAAAGTTATCACTATCATGGACGACTTTAGATCAACGGAGAATTTAGGCTAGCATGATTTTGGAGTAAATACTAAAGTTATTAGGTCAAATTAATATAGTCAAAATGGATTAGAATTTGCTAATCAATCTATTTCATTATGAGTTTGTGCTGGGCTAGATTTGAAAAAAAATGTTATTATTTTATATGGGTTAATTTTCAACCCAATCCACTTAAAACATGGCTTATTCAGGTTGAACCCGTAGTAAACTGATATTGATTCACTAACCCACCTAATTTAATTTAATTATATATTATCTTGTGTTTAAATATTATTAGTTAATACTTTTTTTATTGTGTTGGATGGAGATAAAGAAAAAAATGTTTCTAAGAAAAAAAATTATGAATTTATCCCTTCAAGACTTTAATATTATAAATGGATAAGTGACAAAAATGATCAATTTAAAAACTTATTTGTTCCCTTTTTGTGCTTGTTTTTGGACTGTATGGTACTTTTTTTTAATTGTCTTTAATGTTTAACATTATTTTAGAGTGAAATTTATTTAGATTTGAATTACAAAAAAAAAATGTAATTTTTTTTATTTGACAAAAAATTTGTAATTAAGTAAGCTAGTGAGTCATTAATGTAACATCTCATTTTTAATAGTAAAATACTACTAAAATGAATATTACATATATGATAAATTAACTACTATAAGAAGCAAACCTATGAAAGACAATATCTACACCTGTAGATTAGTCCGACTTCTCTACTGAATCCCTTCGATCACCTATCGCTGAGGCAACTGAAACAGATGTCTCCCTAAACTCACACCAATCAGGTGATCATCGCAAAAGAGAAAACATACAAGGACAGACAACAGAAAAGCAAGGGTAAGCTAATTTAAATAAAAGAAAATGATTATATTTAACAACTATATTTCATATAATTATACATAGTCATTTCTAACATGAAATACTTTATGCGAGACACTACACTGACTTTGACTGTCTGGACTTAGAATGATTGTCGAGCTATGGTGGGTCATGCACTCGTGGCGGCCTCTACTGCTTTGCAAAGCCATTACCAATGGGTTTCACCCTACCACACTCACGAGGTTAGTCTGTTCTGGGCCTTGAGGCATACTGGAAGCCCCAAAGACTAAGACCTCCTACTACTCCTCACGACATGGTTCAATCCTCTCTACTTGAGAATGAAAGACCATTAGAGTTTCACGATAACACCTAAGACTAAGCTTCCTGAAATCATTCTAAACTTACATAGGGCACCACCATGTAGCCTCTCTGTGAGGATCATGGAACTACATCCATCTACCATACTTATAACCATATACTATCACATTGAATTCAAACATATAACCTCACTGATCATACAATCTCATAGATACTTCTACACCATTCTAATAATCAAAACATAGCTTAAGGTTATCATAAAACAAGGATAAAAAGAATAAAAATAGGTTCTAGACTAGTCGCTTAGCGCACCAAACTCGTTATGCGAAAACAGAAACAATGGGTTCTACTTACTCACCTCTCGCTCAGGGCACCAAGTATGTGCGCTCAGCTAAAGCCCATTCGCTCAGCGCACTAAGTCTGTGCACTCAGCTAAACTGAAAATTTTGCTACACAGTATCAAACCCTAACCCCTCGCATAGCACCCCAAATAGCTATGCGAGAGCCCCAAACAGTGGCTCAAACTCCCCAAACACTCACAGAGCGCACTTATTCGCTATTCGAATAAAATGGCAGTGGTTCCAGATCCCAACTAGGCGCTCAGCGTCTTGATTCGCTGTGTAGATCAGCAAACATAGAGCAACTTCTCAAACCATTCGCACAGCGCATCTATCCGCTGTGCAAATGCCCTGGCAAAGAGCATCTCGCCAAGGTGACTCGCTGTACGAATTCTTTCGCTCAGCGAGTCTGCATAATCTGCAGAATGAAATTCTGCAAAATTATGCAACTCAACCCTTAATTACCAATTCTAACTATTTTTCCCAACTTCTAACACTCTTAAATTGTATTATATACCTAATTAAACTTGTCTAAGTGATTCTAAACCTCCCTAACATCGATCTAAAGTGTTTATGGATCAATTCCTAATCTAAAACCTCAATTTATCAACTTATGGACCCAAATCACAATCTACCACTTGGACACATGTTTTTGACCCTTTTGATGACTCAAACAAGTCACAAATGACCTACCTAAACTGTCCCAACAGACCAATTGAGCCTTTGACCCCTAGTTCTCATTTTCACTATCTCACTTCCTCCAAATTGACTCAAACCTGCTTAATTAACTTGACCTTCTATCTAGTTATCCTTCTAACAGATTACACTCATCCATTATGATCAAAACAGTTTTGCACCACATTCAACTCAGCTCAAAATCATCATCTTCACAAGTTCACAATCAAGAAATCAAATTACATAGAACACAATATTACTCAAACACCTACATTCAATTCGATCACAATTATAATACAAACTTCATCACACATACATGCCAAACTACTAATTAAAAAAAGAAATCTAGCTTCCCTTACCTCGATTAATTATGGACAGTTCTACCAAAACCCCGACAGCTTGCTTGTACCACAAGGGAACTCAACAGAAACTTACAACTCACCAATTGGTGATAGAAATTCAACTTTAAAAACCTAAATTGAGCTAAGAATTGAAGGGAAAGAGTACAAGGCACATGCAACCAGAATCTGTTGCATGATCACAGCTCCAAAATGCGCAGAAGAAAAGGGAAACGACTTACCAGCTGAAGAACAAGAAACTGATCAGTCAAGATCGTAGCCCTCGATGCCAGGAACGCCTAGGCACCTCCTGATCGTTAAATCGACAACTCAAGTGAAAGGAATTCTAGAGAGAAAGTAGAGAACTCTAGGTGAATAATGTTCTAGAGAGATAGAAGTGTTTTAGATAATGAACTGAGCTTTAAAAAGTTCTATTTATATTATAAGATTATTTTAAAGTAATTTGCTGGTCTCATTATTTTAATACATATATCTACTCTAATACTCTATTTTCTAGATTTTTACACAACATGTTTAATCCAAACTCGTGGTAGGTTAAGTCAAGTTTAAATTTTTTCGATTCATTAATAAATAAGACACATTGAGTTGTTTCTCTAAATGACAAACATAATAAATCAAACCGGATCAAGTAAAATTATCTATTTTCACAACACTATATCAAACACAACTTCAATTAGGATTGTTTTTTTATATATATAGAAATCGTGCTATTTGAATTAAGTTAAAGTATCATTGATTTTTTTTTTACAATGATTTGATATAATATATAATGAGTTGATTAAAAAAAATTGTGCCAAAAAATTAGTATATATTTGTTGTAATAAAGTATTTAACACTTTTTTACAATAATTTAACTTTTCAAATATATTTAATAGTTAGAAATAACATATACAAAACAATGTATACAAATTATTATAAGTGGTATTTAAACTCATCATGGTATAAGGTTGAGTGATTACAATTATGGATAACTTGTAACTATTTATGAAACTCATCAACCTGCATTTAATTCAGTAAGTAATTAGGAAGTTAGGTTTGAGGAAAAGATAAATAACAAATAAGTATATTACAAATAGAACAAAAATCATACCTGATATGTGTTACCGATTATTATATGACTTTGTTTATAAATATTTTTTAATATTTCTTTTTGTACACCGTGATTTTTGTTTTAATGGTTACAGTTTCATCTTAAATATTTTCAACTATTTCTTTGCTTTTATTCTATAAACAACAATATATAGTTAATCAATATGAAAATTGAAATAGAAGATAGGTTCAACTTTTGAAAACCATTGACTTGACTCTTAGTGATTGTCACGGTAAAACATAGAAATATTAGAAATTGTCCTATTTGAAATTTGAAAAGCAGTCTTGAGTCAAAATGAATCAAATTCATTTTTAGGATAAATATATTGTCAATAATATTTTTTGCGCAATTTATTATCTTACAATCTTGTCTCATCACAAATACCATTTTTTTATGAATATTTCTTAAAATCATAATAGGTATCCATAATTTATTTTAAGAATGTTGATGTAAATCATTCACCTTGAAATTCACGATCTTCATTTGATGGAAAAGGTGTCTATGAACTTAGATACGTTTTGTATGAACTTAAATGTGTTTTTCTTTCACCGCTTATTAAAGATAAAATAAAATCATAGAGATTCAATTATATTGCTCCATCAACAACAACAAAAAAATACATAAGACATCATATTAAAAAAATTAGGATAGAAAAACTGAACGAGTTATAGCAAGAATGATTTAGTGTTTTGAAGTATAATAGATCTTGTGATATATGAACAATGCATCACCATTTTAAATCAAATTCATTCATTTCTAATTTTGTAGAATCCAATATAAGCAAATTCTTGTATGTCTCTTGCACACTTTTAATATATTTGAAAATATTTAATATCATGTCTTGTGAAAGTTTAAAAACTTTACAATTATATAAAACGTAATAGTTTATTGTTGACTTCACATCATTTATCTAAGTGATTTTTATCACCAAAATAACAATTTTACCATCAAAAGTTATTTTACCATTTTCTTAATTTTCAGTTTTCAAAATATCTCTCAAAATTCTATTAAATGCTTTAAAACATAATTTATTCATTGTTGTTTCATTCCATATCAAGAATTTTGTCTCAATCAAAAGCTTAGTATGAAGGCTTCGTTAAACTATCTTACAAAATGTAAAATGTGATGGTTTTCTATAGGAAATATACCAAAAGAAACAATTCTATTTAAAGTTAAGTTCAAAACAATCATTCAATCTAACAAAAAAAAATGATATTTCGGATATAGGATCCAGAACTACTCATTTACACTTTTTGGTTAGTCTTTTAACATTATCTTAGGTCTCTATTACAATAGTTTTGGTCTTTCACTTTCAGTCTCTAAGATGAGCGGGTGAGTATTTGTCAAAGGCACTTCAACGTTTAAGTCAGTCAAACGTGTTCGATCGGTTATCACAGTAAAATCTTAAATTCATAATAAATGCAATCACCTATCTCATTACCTTACCCTTGTATTTATATGTTTCGAAATGGGCTTTTGATTAGGGTTGACCTAATCACAACCCAAAAGTCAATAAGTGTGTTTTACCAATTTTTACTTCTAAATATGTTGAAATATGATTATGGGCTTAACAATAAAGTCACTGATAAGCTTAATAAGACCTTGTCCTGTCTACAAAAACTTGGAATTGGGATCTCAACATTCTTTTGGAAACGTTGACCGAGTGGTCAACTTTGAAAACGTTGGTCGAGCGGTCATATGGTACATAGGCCTTTTAAGCCTGAGCCGAGAGTAACTGGCGAAGGGGTTTGTAGTGTTGTTGTAGCCGGAACGCTCTCTTGGGAGTTGCTAGTGGCTACTCGATCCTCTATTTTTTTTGAAAAGGTAGTCGTCAGTTGGGTGGTGAGAAGCGCCTTGTTTCCCATGTTTGGAAAAAGTCACAAGGTCGCCCAATCTAGACCGTCAAATCTCATTGGATCCAGCGACACAAGGCGCGCAAGGGCCCATGACCTGATGCATATAAATAAGGTGGGCCTCTCCCATCATCTTCACCATTAGTATTATATTCTATCTACCTACCGATTGGTTTCTTCTTCCTTAAGTAATAATGTTAATCGTGAACTTGTCTTCGTCTGAGGAGTCTTTGGGAAGGGGCAGACGAGGTTGGGTTGAACAACATGTATACTTTCAAATTTTTTGCAAGATCTTTATAAAGTCTTCCACATGACTCTTAATTATTGGGATTTTACCACCAGGTCATCGACATAGACCTCCATGCTTCGGTTGATCTGGTGGTGGAAGATTTTGTCCATGAGTTATTAATAAGTGGCTACCGCATTCTTCAGACCGAACATCATTACCTCATAACAATAGTTTGTATGTTCAATGATGAACATGGTCTTCTCTTTGTTTGGATGGTACATTAGTATTTAGTTATACCCTGAGTACGCATCTAGGAAGTGTAATACCTGGTGGCCTGACGCTCCATTGATATTGAGGAGGGGTACGCATCCTTAAGGCACGTCTTTTTTAAATCAGTGAAGTCAGTGCACATTCTCCACTAGTCGCTCGATTTCTTCACCAACACCACATTGGCAAGACAGGTATTGTACTTTACTTCTTTGATAAAACCCACCTCTCACAACGTTTTCACTTCGACCTCTACATATTTCCTTCTTTCTTCCTCAAGCCTACACTTCTTTTGGGCGATCGGTCTAGTATCCTTAAAAATAGTCAGCTTGTGTGACATTACCCTTAAGTGTATACTTGATATATCATTTCATGTCCATGCAAACAACTCTTGGTTCTTTAGCAGAACCTTCACTAACATCTGCTCCTACTCTCGGCTCAAATCGCTACCAAGCTTGGTGACTTAGTCGTCCAATGACCATCTTGAGGTCCTTTTGTCTTCATATGAGATTCCATCCAGTCATCTTTATTGGTATGGGATACTAGGTCGACCATGGCCACCTCTGATCGTTTGGCCTTCCTAGGCAGTTGACACGG
Organism: Vigna reflexopilosa; assembly: GCA_027742785.1. NCBI lineage: Eukaryota > Viridiplantae > Streptophyta > Magnoliopsida > Fabales > Fabaceae > Vigna > Vigna reflexopilosa. The sequence continues at coordinate 30,469,011 of CM050918.1, forward strand.
CACCATCTTCAATCATACAGTGTAACACTCCTTGGTGGTTTGTTGGTTGGTGTGTACAATGCATTTTGCCCCTTTATCTGAGGAGAGCTTCATGGCCAGGTGCGAGACACGTGAAGTATGGTCGACCTAGGAACACATTGTAAGACATGTTGGCCTCGACCAACAAGTATTGTACTTTGACCTCTCGATCATCCTTCCTTGGTTCGGTTCTGGTTTACAAGATTGGGTAATGATATGTATTCGCCCGCTCGTTAGAGAAACCAATGATCTGCTCATTATAGGGCACAATCTAGACTTCAAAAATATCCATCTTTCATATGGCTTTCCAGTAGACAATATTGATTAAACATTCCTGATTGAAGTTAGGCGTCTTGAAGTCCTCATCGGTAAAGGTGATGGGCAACATACTCTTGATCCTTCGTTCCACAAAGTGTATCAATTTGAGTGCTCTAATATGCCTATTGCATGCTGATGTCGAGGATTCTCTTCTACGAGTCCTCCAAAGATCGTGTTAACATTTCAATGGGAAATTCTTGCTAAGGCTTTTACTTCTACTTCTTCATCGGGAAGATTCTCTCCTCCATTCAGTTTTATATTTCGCTTGCCTCGAGCTTCATACAAGACTCTTCCATCGAGGCAGACTCCGTTCTGCTCAGTCCTTCCTGATAAACTATTTCAGGTGGCCAACCCTAATGAGTTCTTCAATCTTATCTCTCAACATGCAGCACTCCTCTATGGTGTGGTTGAGGTTTTGATGGTATAGGCAGTGCTTATTTCCATTGGCATTAGGGGGGTTGACTTCTTTCTTGGCATAAGCAACAAATCAGTGCTTAAGGCCTATTCCAAGATCTTGGCCCATGGAACATTGAGAGAGGTGTAGTTACTATAACGAGATCTCTTGGGTCGCTCTTTGCCCTGAGTTTCATTTGACTTCCCATACAGTTTCTTCTTCATCCATCATCTTTTCTACCTTGATGAATTAGGTTTCTCTATGTCGAAGTTCATCCATATTATTAGGTGGTTGCATGCACAAGTTATCTTCGAATGGTCCAGAACAAAGGATGGTTATCAAGTGATGCATGGCAACTTCGGGACTTAACCCTCTTATTCAAAGGGCCATCTTATCGAACATATCCATAAAGGCTTTTAACGATTCATCCTTCTCTTGTTTGATGTTGATTAGTGTCAGCGAAGTTAGATGATGTAGTTAGTTGCTAGCGAATTGGGCCTCAAACATCGCCCTAAGAGTAGCAACACAGTCAATGGAGTCAGTTGACAATAATGTAAACCATGTGGAAGCTTCCCCTTTCAATGAGGTTGAGAAATCCATGCACCAAATGGATTCGTTCATAGTGCATAACAACATTTGGTTGATATACATCTACATGTGTTTGTCGGGGTCGGAGGAACTGTCATACTTTTCAAAGGTCGATATCCTTTAATGATCGGGTAATGGGACTTCCATGATCCCTACCATGTAGGGAAGTCTGACCTCTTATACTGTGGTGACGGACGGGGCACCTCTTTTGCTAGCCCTACTACTTTCTTGAATCGTTCAAACCGGTTCTTCCTGGGTTGTTCTTGGGGTTGCTTTATTGGTCTTGGAAGGGTCTGAGTGGATGACACTAGGTCCTTGCCACCTGTCTCTTGCCTAAAGGTGGTGTTCTCAACTCGCAACACCCTTAACTCTTCTTCATACCTTTTCTACATATGATCCATCTGCTTTTGCACTCTTCTCATCATCTTCCTCAAATCCAACTGATCGTTTGAAACTTTCTCTAGCACAACATTGCTCGTCATGTTCTTTGTGATCACCATGTGAGTTTTGAAGAAGTGATCGCTCAGCCCCACGAAAGGCACTATAATGTTTCGGGTGTATAAGACTGAGTGTACACTTTAAACAATCCTCCTCACTCTTTAGCTTCCTTCCTTTCTGTTTGGATGCTTTGATCGATCGAGTTAAGTCACATCGGATTCAATCGGTTAAGTAGTTAATGTTGTAATAAATGCATCGTAAAAATTCCAACAACCATACATTTGACCTGTATTTATAGGTTTTCCCCTGGCCTTCTTATTAAGGTTGACCTAATCACAACCCAATTCTGTTAAACCCGATTACTAACTTATTTAGTTTAACTTACTGATTAACTAATTCTGATTAGCATTGGTCGATTTCCTCTCATCTGGACAATTGGTTAAGAGTAGTTTAGCCAGTATGTACATATCAGTGCTTTTATCATCCATCTGCTTTTGCACTCTTTTCAACATCTCCCTCAGATCCAACTGATCATCCGAAGTTTCCTCTAGCACAACATTGCCCGTCATGTTCTTTGTGATCACCATGTGAATTTTGAAAGAGTGATTGTTCGACCCCACGATGGGCGCCGTAATATTTCGGGTGTATAAGGCTGAGTGTACACTTTAAACAATCCCCCTCACTCTTTACCTTTCTTCCTTTCTATTTGGATGCTCTAACAATCGGTTAAGCAGTTAATGTGGTATTAAATGCATCATAAAATTTTCAACAACCATACATTTGACATGTATATATAGATTTTCTCATAGAATTCTTATTAGGGTTGACCTAATCATAACCCAAATTTCTAAAACTTGATTACTGACTTATTTAGTTTAACTTACTGATTAACTAATTTTGATTGACACTAGTAAATTTCCTTCCATCTCAAACAATCAATTATGAGTAGTTTGATCCGTATTTGCTTAAATATATTATAAATATGATCATAAATATTTTATAATAAGATGTGGTTTGAATACAAAAGTTTTAAAAATTTTAAAATTTATAAATTTATGAATAATTTGATTACTTAAAACGAAATATCAAATTTTACCTATAAATTAGAATTTAAAATTTTTTATTTTCTTTCTTTTCTCAAATTCATGTCTGTTATCTTCAAAATTTCTTTCGATTCGATTTGAGTTGAGATACTGTCCATTTGACTTTAGTTGAGAAGTCATCATGATACTTCGTTTGACATTGTTTTTTCTACTGTTATTGACAATTGTTTCTTTTTAGTTAAAGTTAACCATAATTAAGTGTTTTTTTCAACATCAACAATATTTTTTTCACTTGTATCAAATATAATTTTTTTCATCAACAAATATTATTTTCAGTTAATGTTGTATAGAATTTATTTTTTACCAACATCAATTAAAACGTAGATTAGTTACTTCTCAACCAATGAATCAAGATTTTTTGTCAAGTAAGATTTTCAATTGACACATATGAAACTATTTTTCGACTAATGTAAATTAAATTTTTTTGAACCAATATTGAAATGAATTATTTTCTAATTAACATTATTAAAATTATTTATTTGTCAATTTGGACAAAAGCAATTTGCTATCATTCAATTAATATTTCTCAGAGTTTTCTCTACGAGGGACAAGGGAACTATTTTTTAATTGTTGTCAACTAATTTTTCTTATTGAAGCTTGTAAGGATTATTTTTAGTCTTGGATTAAAGTGTGATCATTTTTATATTTGGTATAAGTTAAAATATTTTGTCCAAATAAAAATAATTAAAATTAATGAATTTGACTTATCTTGAAAAGAAAAATGTTGGAAAACTTAAATAATGTAAATTAAAAATGAATTCAAATTTAATGTATCTAAATTCATTGAAAATTGAAAATTTTCTTATCCAGTAATTTAAAATTTTTAATATTCTATTTCTATAAGAATGATAACTATTTTACTTCCTGTAATTTTTAATTACTAAAATTTTTATTTGCATATCGTATAGAATTTATATCCCACGCTTTTCTACTGAGTTGACTTGTGCTCTTACATCATCATTAGACTTGGCACACCATCACTGTGAATAACGTTGAACTATAATTTTTATTTTCTTCATAGTAGTAAGCTATTTTGTATGCTTTCAAAATTCAAAACAACTTCCTTTCCTCGAAGTATGTTAATTTCTTGTGCATAATTTCCGCAGGAAGTAGCAGGAGATTGAGATGAAGGATTGGGGAAATTGCATTTCTAAATTGGAAAAACATTTGCATCATGTTTCTAGATCCAAGCAATTGCTTTAATTGTAATGAACAAATGGGTTGAAGACCCAAAAAAGCAAACAGAATTAATAGTTACTACAATGGCAATTGCAGGGATATCCTACACTGTCACTAAACCCTAGTCCTAGCCGGGTCAATTGAGCAATGGATTAACAAATTCATAAATAGTCATGTTAAATAACAATTAAGCATCTATTCCACTTTCTATTGACGACTCTTCTTCGCCGAATGGCCAGTCTTTCGCTTATGACGACTGAAATCAGACACAAATCTGAAGGTTTGTCCACAACCTGGCTCTGCACACACATAAGGCCGTGCACCAGTGTGGACTCGAATGTGCTCAGTACGAGCCCATGCCCACTTGAAAGTCATCTTGCATCCCTTCCAAGGGCACTTCAAGGGTCTCTCATCCTCATGAACTCTTCGGTGTTGCACCAGATACTTGTGTGAGAAAAACTTCTTCCCACACCCTTTTACAGGGCAGATATTTCTCTTGTGATGCAGCAGCTCCTGTTTTGACCCAAAACTCATACTGCACCCATCCATATCACACTGATAATCTGCTTCCTCATCCTTTCCTTTGACATGACCAACTGAAACCTTTGCTGTTGAATCATTCTTCACTTTCTTCCTTTTTGTTTGCTTCTCTTTCAATTTTCCTTCAGTCCCCTGAGCTTTTGTCGCTCTCTTCCTAAGGCGGGTGCTAGGTCCACCTTCCTCGTCTTCCATAAGTAAACTAAACTCTCGGGAGTTAGTGGATTGCTTATTCCGCGGTTTTATTTGCTGAGATGTCATCTTTGATTTCACAAGAACCCGAGATCCCCGTTTTATGGACCGAGATGCCTGGTTTTTTGCATGGACGGAATTGGCTTGTTTCATCTGTTGAAGTGTTTTTGGTTTAGATTGTTTACTTCTAAGAGTTCTCCTCAGCTTCTGATCATCTTCCATTTCATCATCTGAATTCAAATCATCTTCGTCCATGCATTTAGCTTGCTTTCTTTTAGGAGTTCTATGCAGCAGACGAGAATTGTTTTCAGCCGAGTCATCCATAACTTCTTTATCAGGGTATCTGTTTTGCCTGCTCTTCGGAATTCTTCTTTGCTGCTTTGGAAAATGATCCTCCAATTGGTCATCAGACATTACATATTTATCTTCTCTATTAATGCCTTTGTTTTGCTTTTTCCTAGAGAAACTTGTTTGCAGCTTCTGACAATGATCCTCCAATTGGTCACCAGACATTTCATCTTCCTCTGCTACACATTTGGCCTGCCTGCCTTTAGGATTCCTTCTTTGATACCTACGATAATGGCCCTCCAATTGGTCATCTGAAGCAATATCCTCTTCATTGAGGTATTTGGCTTGCCTGCTTTTAGGATTCCTCCGTTGCTGCTTCTGCATTTTCAGCTCTAGCTGGTCGTCGGATATTATACTTTTTCCCGTCAGATACTTAGCTTGCCTGCTTTTAGGAGTTCTCCTTTGCCGCTTTTGAAAACAACTCTCCATTTGGTCATCAGAAATTATATCTTCTTCACTGATGAATTTGTCATGCTTGCCTTCAGAATCCTCTGAAATTGCTTCTCTCTCCATATCTTCATCGTCCTTGCTGCTATGTTCTTCCCTCTGCTGCCAATCAGAATCACAGTCCCCTGTATCATCTGAAACCACATCATTGTCAATGTCAAAATTCCTCCCATGCTGCATGTGATCATCTTCATCATCAAGTGAAGCATCAGAAACCGCATCACTTTCAGTAAAGTTTGTTTCTTTGCTAATAGGTTTTCTATGATTATATGCAGAAGTATCCCCTTTCAAAGCAGCACGATCTCTCTCAACATTCCTGGCTTTCTTACTTCTATGAACACTCCTTGGCTGTGAGTTGGGTTTATCTTCAGTGGAATTATATGAAACTACATTTTTCTTAGCATAACTACCTTTCCTGGTTCGTCCATTCTCTGCTGTCGATTTCCTTTTCTTACCTGACTTTCTGCTAGTAGTTTCACCTTTAGGGGTACTTTCTGATCTCTCAATTCTCTCCTCAGGTGATATCCACCCAAGTAAGATTTTCTCATCCTCAGCATCTTCAGAATCTCTTTTCGCTAAAAGGGGATGGACCTGGTTGGACATCCAAACTTTACCACACCATTTCCCAGCAACAACCTTTTTCTGCCTGTTGACCCTTCTTTGATAGACCTTTGGCTCTTCGGATGAGCTAGCTGGAGAGCTACAACCAAATGCACAATATATAACAGAATTGTAAGGCATCTGCTTGCTATAAAGAGGAGAGCGACTAAGATGTGCACTATAAAAGAGATTGATTCCTAGTTTTACAGCCCAGTCACCATTCCCAGGAATGGCTTCCTCGCTATCCAGAGCCAACTGGATCCTCTCCTCATCCTCCTTGGAAGCATGCCTGTATGCAATACTCTTCCATGTGTAATCAATCCCCAAATCTTCTGCCACCACTCTTGCTTCAGCCTCTATCTTGGGATAGTCTATAGAAATGTGTAAAACAAACAGTGAGTGATTTACAAAGATGAAAACTAATAACAGTAATACAATATTTTTCAATATAACAGACACTAACTATAATTGATCCATGACGACCATATGAAAATTACTTCTTCAAATCAGAAAGACATCTCATTTAGATATCTCTGCTTCTGAATGAATATTGGCATAACTCATCATCAATGGACAACCCTAGCCCATTGATGACAAAAATATAGCTAATCCATGACTTCAAAAATTAAAAATCAAGAGAAAAAACTCATCCATGATTTTAATATTATAAGATTTAATTTTATTCAACTATAATGAAGAAAAAAAAAAAAAAAAAAAAAAAAAAAAAAAAAATATATATATATATATATATATATATATATATATATATATATATATATATATATACCAGCAAATAATTGTGTAGTATTGGATAAATCTCAGGTCCTATATCAATTAGAGATAGTGTCAAAATACAATATACATAAATGGAGGCAATCCATACATTAAAAATCAAGGTTGAGTTAGGTTTCAACCACTTGTGTAAGATGGTATCAAAATCTACCCTAAATCCGGTATAAAGGTCACTCACCATGTTATACACATACCAAGTCCAATAGTATTAGAGGGTGTATTGGAAAGAGCCCAAATCCCACATGCATTAGAGATAGTATCAAAATATAGTATATAAGTGGGGATAATCCTCACCTTATAAGTAGGATTGAATTAAGCCTAAACCACTTTGTAACATGTGGTGCCACCTATCAAAGAAAATAAGCAAAAGCTTTCACTAAAAGTGAAAAGCAATGGCTACTTCACTGTTTTAGTATCTTCTTTTTTGCAGAAAGTGTAAAAAGTTTCATACTGAAATTGAATCAAGTTCAAACTCTTACTGAACTTGACCTTTGCATTAGGGGATGAACTTTTCTTGCATTGCACATAAACTGACGTAACTTCCATGACTACACTCTCATTTTTCATAGCCACAGTCCCCTTGTTTCTTAACCAGTTTAATATGTCTACCCATTAAGTGTTCATTTTATTCTCAAAGAACAAGAGCTGTGAATAGAAAACTTGATTATTATTTGCTAGAACTAGGGCATGAGACAAGAATACCGCATAAAATGAATAGTTGCTCAATCAACCCACAAACCTGGATGACATAGGAGAAATATGTGGGCTCCACCTATTGGGCGAAGTTGCTTCTCTGCTTCTGCAGCATGCTCCAGACAGAACACATGCATTCTGGATGAATCTTCATCAGACTGTAACACCATGGAAGCATTTTTATTATCAAAGGGAACCATAGACATTTTAGACAATGACCTTTCAGCATCATTGGCATCTTGGGAACAATTGGAGGTGGAATTAGGCACTGTCTTCATATTTTCAAATGTAACCCCAGATGTGATATTATAATCCTGTTTCTTTAAAGAGTGGTCTAAAGATTGATGACTTAAATTACCCTCAAATCTACGATGCATTAAACCCTCACAACTGGCACTCATCAAAGTAATAGTATCTCCGCTATCAAGTGCAGACACGGGACTAGCATGGGAATCTTGAGTATGAGAAAGTAAACTTTCTGAAGCAGAGATCAGCACATTTGTTTCATGACCATCAACTGAAATCTGATCTTCCTCAGAGTCAGAAGAATTTCCATACGCTGAAGCCAGTAGTGCAAGAGCTGTATTGCCCTTTTCACTTTCAATACTTAAAGCATACCGAGAAGATTGAACAGAAACATCTTGCATACCATCTTGGACATTTTTTTTCATCCATCCTGCATGACAGAACAAAGGATCAGTACTTTTAAGCTTTACCTAATTCCTAGCCAAGAAGATTGAAACCATGAAATTACATATGGAAAAAGAAGATATAAAAAGATTTAGCTCCTTAAATACCTAAGACGTGCTTGCAAATGCACCTCATAAAAGATTTGAAGGGAACTAATGTATGTTTCTGCTCTCCTATTATCCCCCAACTAAAAGCTAAAATATGAGGTTTGCTATTACTATGTAACTAAAGACAAGTTCATGGCACTCGTGGCAGGACAAGTCAGTTTCTTCAACCATCACAACGGATACAATTAAAGCAACTTAACCATTTACCTAATATACTACACTTCTACAGAATCCAAACCAACCTTTTGGACCCCAATAAACACCAATAGGACCATAAGAGAAACTTAGAACAGAAGATATATAAACTAGTATGTTAAGCTTAGACTGCCCTAAGAAAATAAATAAAACCAACGTTTCACAAAAGGAAAGATTTTAGATAGGAAAAAGGAAGATAGCCCCAGTCCACACAATGAAGAGACAGTTATAACCTAAAGGCACAAATTTTTTGGGTCTGCCCTTTTACAGGAAATTATCATGATATATATAGAAGGATATTAGCCGGATAAATAGACATGTTTCCCAATGAGCATAAGAGAGAGGTCCAGAAAATACCTAGGATGTGACGTTATTATTGATAATATTTAAAGAAAAAGAAACTATATTTTATGACAATATGAAACAGTATGAAATGCTACAAATATAAACCTGCCTGTATACATATTTGGCACAGGAATAGTTGCTTCTTCAGGGGCAGTAGTAAGTTTACTGTTAGATACTCCAGAACCAACAACCCAATCATTACAGAAGCTGCAATCAGCTGACATGAGATATCTAGCAGCCGGATCTCTAGGCTGTACAATAGCAACACAGGAAAAGCTCAATATTCCACAAGTGACACATGAAAACAGTCTCTGATCTGACAATCCATCTTCTTTACTAGTTCCTCCCTCAGTGTCCCTTTGAAGTGGCTTAGAACTTGAAGAGCTTAAGCTACCATTTACATCAAAAGAGGAAACCCTATTCCTTTCATACATCGTACTAAACTTGTCTTTCACAGAATAGAAAGTTTTTTCTTGCTTGATTCCATGACTCCTGTTGAATACCAGATCATCAGAAACAAAATCTTTTGAGGAATGCATTCCCTCAGAATTGCTTACATTGATGGATTGCTGGGATCCAACACGTAATTTTGAGCAAACAGAAATGTCAACTGAGCTACGAGGTAGAAGTACTACAGCAGATCCTTTCCCCAGTATATGAAGCAGGTCATTGTTCTGTAGCACATCTTGGACAAATAGTTCTTTAATTACAGTTTCTCCTTCACCCTTCTTCTTATCTTTAAGACGAGAACTACGAGGTTCAGCACTGATGCTTGCAGGAATTCTGTATGGAGAAAACAAAGGATATTTACAGGAAGTATAATTTAGAACAGATAACATGGTCATCAGAATCATTGTCTTGGTGAGATGATCACATTGTACATGAATTATGAATAAAGGAAACCTAAAAAAGAAAATATATATCTTGAACCAGAATGATTCATCTACATATTTTAAAATTGGAGAGAATACATGTGTATCTTCAAACTCCCTTAAGTCAATAAGGTATTATTAATAATTGCATCAAACCTACTAACAAAAAGAAAACAGAAGATAACTCTAGTAAGGTGTTGGCAGTACGCTCTCGTAGCCAAATTATAAGAAGTTAAAATAGAAAAAGACAAACCTAGAACACAAAGCTAAGGCAAGGTCATAAAGTAACTGGAAATGTGAAACCATGGGAGGATAATTTAGTGAAGCCCTCCGAATGGCAGCATCTTTAGCAACCCTCAACCACTCAGGTGTAGCAATGTTCGCTGCCTCTCCACAGTTAAAACCTACACAGTATACACTCAAAATCATTAGAAATATTCTACTATTCACTGAAAGAATAACATCTATCACCACCACCTACTAAAAAAGAAAAGAAAAAGAGAATCTTTGAGCCTGTGACAGCCACTCTTACCATGACTAAACCCTGTGTGATAGGCTCTTGGAAACGTCACAACAAATTCCCCAGCATTTTGTACTAACCTGATTCCACAAAATTGAAATTTAAAGTCACAGGTGCACTTAAACCACCATAAAGGGTCTCCAAAAATGAAAATAACATCTAATAATTGCAATGATGATTACTAGGGAGAGGCTATGATATTCCTTTAAGTAGAAAAAGCAAAAATGGGAACCAAGCATGCAGCCAGGCTTTCGTGTCTATGCATAACAGAAATGGGTACTCCCCTGAAACAAACCATTAAAGAGCACCAGAGAGGAGGCATGAAAACAATCCTACGTCAAATCAAATATAGAGAAAAGAGAACCCCAAAAAGATGAGGGCATTTCAGTTCAGCCATAGACATCACACGACTTAATAAGCTAAATACTGCAACACCTAAGAAGTTTCCATTTTTCTATCAAAACCTTCAAAACTAACCATCCATAACTGCTTCTAAGATCCAAATGAAAAAAGAACTCAGTATACACCTGATGATTTCAAAATTAAATAGCCACACAAAAGTGGAGAAATAGAAAAAGATTATTCAAATAGCAGTAAAAAAAAAACAGAAAAATAAGTGTTTTGACAAGGCATACATTTCCTGCAATGTGCTATCTGAAATTGCAATTTAATTTCAACAGCTTTAAAGTTCAAGCAGTAATTTAGAGTAAATAGTACCACTTACAGGGCACAGCAAAACTGGAATTACAAGTAATTAGTTTTTGAGATTAATCTGAGGATATACCAAATAAGATCATCCCAAAAATATGTAGTATGCATAAGTACCTGCAGCATGGAACACCTGCACTAAGAAATACTTCAGGCGACATCACCGTGGTTTTCTCACCAAGAATAGCAAATGTAACTGTTGAAAGAAAACAGAAGCGTCTCAGTTTGTAATATGTGGATATATAAACACAAAAATCAAATATAATTCTCTTTACATATAGAAATCACAGTTATTCCTCATTTATCCCATGAGACCAATCAATATTTTTCATTCCTCATAAATTGAAAAGCAAAACACAATATATCAAAAGTGAAAGGAGTGAAGATGATAAAATAGAAAACAGCAAAGATTCCCCATACAAAAGAAGAAATCTACAAAGACAACGCTTATGTCAAGGAGACATGTCCGCAGAGTAAGTGAAAAGAAAGAGATAGCTGTGCCTACTCAAATTGGGTAGATTTTTAAATCCAAATGAGATCCTTGTATTAAAATGTTGTTCAATCACCAGATGCTTTCATAGCCTCCTAAAGCAATGAATAGGCATCCTAAAACCAACTATGCAATCCTTAATTTGGTTATCTTTCACTGTTACAGTCAGAACTCCACCCACTTTAAACTGGCTAAGGATGAAAGCAGAGGACTATAACTTAAATCATAAACTCCTAATGTTTCAGTAGCAAATCTTGTTTTCAATAGTAATGCTTTGAACTATAGCTAATGATTGTAAGAGCAGGACACAATACAAGCACACATCCTTCAATTTATACGCAAAAATGCACCTCATGCAGAAAAATAACGAAACAAACTATATGGCAATTTACTAGTAAAAGAGATTACAAGCGCTTATGTTAAAAGTTCCCATGATCAGGAATATCTCCCTGGGAACATCAAAAAGCAGGACATTCTGCAACAGAACAAGGACTAAACTATCCCCCAAACAACTTTTTCCCTCCAGAATGGGATCCAAACAACACGCTTTTATACACTCCCCCAGTCCAGTGTTTGGGCCCATTAAACACTACTGCAATTTTAATCCCAGTTTGGGATAAACTTCACAATCAGCACTGTCGGGAGAAGAAAGCAAAAGGATAAAATGAGCAAGCTTCTCCTGAATATATGTATTTATAAATTAATGTATACCTCACTCATTTAATTTCTTCAAAAGCTAACTTTAACTCACGCAAGCTAATTTTAAACTTCGAAAAAGTTACGTGTTTTTTTTTTTCAAGCTATCCGAACAGAGCCTTGGACGAAGTTAAGTGATTTTCACAAGTTATCCGCACAGAGCCTTGGAAAAGGTTAACTATTTTTTTTAGAAGCCTATCGTAACGGAAACCAGGTCAAAATCCACATAAAAGATACTGTTAAATAAATTTGCTCTGTTATCCTCTGTATAGTTCAGAGCAGTTCATCTCGCCCCTAAATAAAAACCGAACCTCGGGCAAACTTCATACTGGAGAAGCAGCAGCAGAGAATGTAAACACGCACCGAATAGACTATGACTAGCAATCAAATAACTTCCATTTACAAAGTCAACATTTCAGAAATTCAAAGCAAATGCGTGAACTCAGCAGTAAATTCAGCAATGTCCGAAAGAAAAGAACAAAGACAACCGCACCGCAGGGATACACAAACCAAACACACCATCTACTCACCAAGAGGATTAATTTCTCCACCGTAGCCGTGAACCCTAACAACCTCCTCAAACGCAACAGCAGCATCTCGAGGGACGCCGTACCAGGTCTTGCCCGCACCCATGTGGAGGTAGTTCAGGCTATGCAAGTCGTGGTCCTCGACATGCCACGCGAACCAGCTGAAGAGCATGGCAACATAGACCATGGGAGAAGTAACGCCGGGAATCTCCTCTTTCATGAAGCGCAAGAGTGAGCCCGTGGCCCGTGAAACAGCTCGCATGTTCCAAGGAGTGTCCGCAAGGGAGGTGGGATCCCCTGTGTGCCGGCATTTGGGGGAGAACGCGGAACCCGGCATGTCGTTGGCGTATTCCACGGAGAAGGGTTTGTCCAGCGTGGCCTTCCAGAAGAGTGTTTCCGTCTCAAGTGGGGTCAGACCTGGACCTGGGCTGGGGCCTTTTCTGATGTGGCGTTTGAGGTACGCTTTCTCGAAGGACTTGGCTTTGAACTCGAACTCCGTGAAGGTATAGTGGTCACCGCTCTGCCAGACGGGGCGCTGCACGGGGCGGGGCCGGCGGGGGCAGAAGCCGATCTGCTGCTGGCGGGTGGTGAATGTGGAACCTGAAACGGCAAGTGAGCGGTTGAGGTTGGCGATGGCGGTTTTCTTTGGAGAAGGAGGGAAGGGAGGGATGATTTTGCAGATGCCGTACTTGGACGCTTCCTTCTCGATCTTGAATATGTAGCCGATTGGATCTTGGAACTCTGCGGCAGTCGGCCGGTACTCCGGTGCCACCGGCATCGATTTCAGCCACGGCAAAACGTCGGCGCTACCCTCAGAACCCCCTCCCATTATCCCTGATTTCTTCTCCGTGGCTCTCATTGAAGCCTCTGTAAGCTCACACCTCGTGTTTGCGTCTCTTCCCCTGTTTCCAGAGGAAGGGAACTACGAGGAGAAATGAAATGAATAAGAAAATTTTGGGGCAGAGGAAAGAAGCCAAACAAAACAGGGGTTAGTAGAATTAAGAAGTAGAGTAAGTACTAGTAGTAGTAGAGACATGTGAGTGATGTGTGAGTTGGGGGGGGTTTTATTGTGCCATCGCTTCAGCACAAATACCCTTTATTCTCTCCTTATTTACCTTCTCTGCCATTTTTTCTTTCTTTCTCCTATACCACCAGCACTTGTATTTAAACGCTTTTGGCGTTTTTCTGTTTTTGGATAAATCATTTTACATAATTATAAATTGGTGTGTCCTTCTCTGCCGCTTCTTGTTTTTTCATTATTCTACTTTTGCCCTCGTTACAGCTTTGTATTTCCAGATTAACCCTGTGCCGTGCCACATCGGTCAACACGTCAGCGTGTTGGGTGACACGTGTCACCCTCTAATTGCCAATGGTGGATGCATGTTCAGAGAGCATGGTCAGCAACACTATGTATAATTTTAGTTATGGAGCTGTTTTGATTTGATTGCTAGAGTGGATTAATCATGTTCCTTTATAGTAAAAATCCTTTATGGTAACAACACACCACAACAACGTTGTAGCTAATCACAAGTCAAACATTTAAATACCTTCCATCTTCTATGACTTTTCTTCTTCAAATTTGCATGCAGACCATTCTTTTTTTCTTTTTTGTTATGGACTAAATTTAACTTACTTTGGTTACTTATACTTATTTATGTTTCCAATGGGTGAATAATATTTTTTATGGAACATTTATTTATGCTTCTTTAAAAGTACTGTTCTAGTCATCTCTCACTAATTTCCTGTGTACCCTTCATGCAAGATCTATTCCAAATGAAAAAGTAACATCCTTCGTACATTGATGTATATTGATCCTAAACTTGGGAGTCATTTTATTAGACCCATTTCATTTCATGTACTCTATGATTTTTCTTTATCCTAGGTTAAAAAGTGCGAAAAATTTTATTATTTTGCGTGGCTAAAAGGAGTTTAAATAGAATCTTGTTTCTTTTTTGTCGGAAGCTTCAACGTAGACCTTCTATCATTTGAAAAGTGCTATATTCTCTACCATTGCTCCTGCATAATAGCACACAATAGTTTAAACATGAATTATTTTCTCCAAGCCTTTCTGTTGGCTCCATTTTCTTTTTTTTTGGTTCAATTATTTTGATGGTTTGTCAACAATGTTTGAAAAACTATGTTATGAAAATATTTTTGAAGAATCATGGATTTAGTAGTTTATATTTGTTTTGGGAACACAAATGGAATTTATTGATGCACTTTTAAAGCAAACACATGTTTGTTAGTGGTCCAACATCTATCAGAGCAATTTCAATGGCCTAACCACTATAAATTATTTTAGTGAATTATTTGTATACGTGCATATTTCTATGAACATTATTTTCTTATATTTTATATTTTATATTTTATATTTTATATTTTATATTTTATATTTTATATTTTATATTTTATATTTTATATTTTATATTTTATATTTTATATTTTATATTTTATATTTTATATTTTATATTTTATATTTTATATTTTATATTTTATATTTTATATTTTATATTTTATATTTTATATTTTATATTTTATATTTTATATTTTATATTTTATATTTTATATTTTATATTTTATATTTTATATTTTATATTTTATATTTTATATTTTATATTTTATATTTTATATTTTATATTTTATATTTTATATTTTATATTTTATATTTTATATTTTATATTTTATATTTTATATTTTATATTTTATATTTTATATTTTATATTTTATATTTTATATTTTATATTTTATATTTTATATTTTATATTTTATATTTTATATTTTATATTTTATATTTTATATTTTACGACTTCCCATTATATAACTCTGCCATTTCACCAAATAATAGGGTACCTTAAATATTTTCATGAAATTATTATTTTCCAAAATCACACGTAATTTTCGTTCTACTTAGAAAATAATTCTATCTTCTTTCCAATTTTTCAATACATTTTCCGGACAAATGATTACTGGCGTATATAAGGTCAATATATTTATCCATTATAACAAATCGATCTACAACTATTCTATTCTATTATATTTTTCTTTTTATGTGAAAAAATAAAAATAAATTATGTTCCTTCGTTTTAATTCAATAAATAATATATAATTTGTTTTTTGTCTTTATTTACGCATACTGACAAAACATCCCAATATAAATAATAAAAAAAAAATTCTTAAAATAAAGGATAATGGTAATTTTTTATGAGCTGTACCAAAAAAATACAAAATATTATTATTCTCAGTCTTTTAACATACACTATCTATAACACCTCATCATTAGGTACGTGTTCCATTAATATTAATTATAATAAGATGGGTAAACATCAGATAATATTTACACTATACTTAAAATAAACTTTTTTATTTGTAAGAAATTATAATATTTACATATCTATAAAATAAAAAAGAAAATAGTTTACAAAACAATAATTATATATATATATATATATATATAATATCACATGTTCTAGTGTAACACATTATATGCAATATTATTTGTTTTGGTATAATATACAATCTATCCAAATTAAAAAACACAACTGTAAAAAAAACACCAATAGAATAAGCTAATGATAATAGTATAAAAGATTTTTCTTAAGTCAAATATTTAGGATTAATTATATTAAATAAGAGTTTGAATTTAAAGTAAATGGTTATGTTGGTCATAATATTTAATTAAAATTTACATGAGATTTGGAAGATCATCGCTAAATTCAATTAGGTTTAGGTTGTTTTATTTCTTCATCTCCATTTTTCCTTTATTATCAATAGTGTTTACTCTTTACTCTTGTATCTAATTCTAAGCACAAATCAAATCACAAGCTTCTTCTCATACTTTCCACTAGGATCAAAATAACTAATTTTACCATTCTGGTAAGTAATCTCATTAATAACTTTGACTCACAAAGACAACTAAAAAAAAAAGTGTTATTTTGTGTTTCGACACCTCTAACCTATACACTTGAAAAACAATCATTCGATTTTAAGAATATAATAGATATAAAACACTTACTTCAATGACTCACTTGAACCCTAAAATGCTCCAATACAATTAGAGAAAAACATCATCATCACAAAAACACTCGCACTCACTGATTTTGACCACAAAATAGTTTATAAAACCTCCACAAAACATGTCTAAATGCTACCATTGGATAAGAAAATGAAATAGAGGAGAGTTTTCCTAAAAAAGAAAAATTATTTTGTCTTAATGTAATATATATTTACTATGTTTTTAAGATCTGACATTCTATGAATAAATATAATTCTTCTAACTCGTGTTTTTTTATTTTTTTTACTAGAAACTTAAACAAATTAATTAAGAAGTTATTTTGGTTGATTTGAAATCTAGATAAGGATTGATTGAGAAATAATTATATGAAAACCAATAAAGAATTATATTATTATTAGAGAGTTGGAGAATAACCTATATTTATCATATTTGTTTAAGTCTTCTCATTCATTATGCATAATTTACTACTTTATTCACAAACTCCTTTTGTATTATTATTTAGTTTAACACCTTATGCAAACATCATAAGGAATTGGTTTGTGTGAGTTCTTTCATGGAATTTGTTGGCAAACAACACAGTTTTTACCCCTATCTACTTATTCACTTCGCAATACTATAGAAGTGATAATTATTTGATAGCTACAATAACAATTTTTCCTAATTATAACTTACATTTTCATTGAGTTGATAAATCCATCCATAATAACTATAATATTCTCATCAAAATCATATTCAAAACTTAGTTTAACAACCTTCATATGCAAAAGTCAATTTACCATCTCAATATCTCAACAATGATATTAAATCCAAAGTAGTCTAGAAAAATAAAGACACAATAATTGACTTATCTGCCATTATCTAAGTTGAAAAATGCTCAGCATAGCAATAACATCAACATCTCCTTTCCACAATAATAACAACAACAACCCATATGAATGTATCGAGGGGCAAAACACACGTACTGTTGGAATAAACTTAAACTAAGAAAAGGGTGTTTATGTATTTTTTTCTTTGTTTTTATTTTAAATTGAAGAGTGACAAATGATATATTGATTTGCAGTTTTAGTTTTTATTTTATTAGGATAAAAAAAAGGAAAATCTGATTTGATTTGTTATGATTTTAGTTTTTATTTCCGTAATATTGTAAGTGTCACAACTATTTAAAGACCTTCAAGTATCAATGAATAAGAGACTATATTTTTAGAAAAATATATGAGTGTGTGTAATGTGAGATTTCCCCAACAGTGGTATCAAAGCTTTATGCTTTGAGTGCCGAGAGAAAAAAAAAAGAGTCAAACAACATAAGGGAAAAAGTGAGTGCTTGATTTATTTATTTTTTTGAGAGAGATGAAAGGTTGTCAATGGTATCAGTGTGCCACAATTGACGAGAAAAACCAATTATGATAATTGTTGCCTACAGATGAAGCGTTGTTGAGATCCCAAGACGTTTGGGATATGGTGGAAGAACATTGGACAGTGGCACAAATGACAACATTGAAGAAAACACGTGCAAGAGATGAATTATTGTATTTTCTCTACAATGTAGTAGATGAGTCGGGATTCAAAAAAATAGTGAATGCTAAATCAGCAAAGGAAGCTTGGGAGATATTGGAGGTTGTGTATAAAGGTGACAATCGGGTTAGACAAGTATGAATTCAAGCTCTTAGAGGAGAGTTTGAACAGTTGAAGATGGAGCCCAAAGAGTATATAACCGAGTATATAACTCGGGTGGAGAAGGTGGTCAACCAACTCGGTAAGAATGGAGAACAAATGCCATCTAGCCAGGTTGTGGGAAAAATTTTGAGATCCCTTACAAAGGATTTCGAAAGTATCGTGTGCGTCATCGAAGAATTGAAGGACTTGTCGGTTCTCACAGTGGATGAACTTACTGGGTCATTAGAAGCCCATGAACAAAGAAGAAGGAGTTGGGATGGTCAGGTTGAACCCGATGATTAAGCACTACAGGTACAGTTTAACTCGAATTACTCAAAGACAAGGTCCTGGCGGTAGAGGGCGAGGAGGCTGAGGACGAGGTGGACGTGACCGAGGTAATTTTGGGAATGATAGTGAAAAACAAACTAGTCATCAAAATTGGCATGGCCAAGGACAAGGGAAAGGCCGAGAAGATCGGTCAAGAGTTGAGTGTTTTAAGTGCGGCAAGTATGGCCACTATGCAAATGAGTGTAGATCAAAAAAGTGCTACAGCTGTGGTAAGGTGGGTCATATTGCAAAGTATTGCAAAGCTGAGACAAATGGGGAGACTAATCTCCTTATTGAAGATGTAGAAGAACTGTTGTTGGCAAAGAGCTCAGATGTAGTGGACATGGAGAGCTCAGTCCCAATAATGGATGAAGTGATCTCGATAAATGGTGTGATAAATATGGAGAAGGAAAACATGGAAAAGGAACTCAAACAAAAATATAAAGAGATTCAGCAGATAGGGATGCTTCTAAATGAAGCTAATGAAACTATGAATAAATAGAGGATTGAGCTTGAGGAGCTGAAGAAGGCGGCTCTTGAAAAGGAAGAGAAAGCATCTAGCGTTCTTGAATGAGATAAAAATAGGGAAGAAGATGATGAAGAAAAGATGAAAGCTGATGAGATTTCTACCAACTTGGTATGATATTTAGATACTAGGGCAAGCAATCATATGTGTGGAAAGGAAAACTTTTTTTATAAACTCACCAAGGTAGAGGCCAAATTTGTGTCTTTCGGAGATGACTCCAAGGTGGTCATGAAAGGGCGTGGAACAATCCGACTATGCAGAAGAATGAACGAGTTGGAGAGATTAGGGATGTTTACTATATTCCCGAGCTGAAGAGCAATATTTTAAGCATGGGTCAGATAATTGAAAAAGGTAATCCAGTTTTTATGAAAGATCATGTACTGTATTTCAAGGATAAGCATGGTCATTTAGTAACCCAAGTAAAAGCAAAGAAGAATCAGTTGTAAGTGTAGAAAAAGATTGACCTAGTTTCTCAACCAAGAGGGGGGTGAATTGGTTTTGTTTTATAAAAATTGTTCTTTTATATCTGTTTTCAAAATCTTTGAACCTTTTCTTGGAATGCAAGCAAATAAAGAAAGTAAGGAAATGAAAGAGATAAAGGACAGAAAGAACAACAAAACAATTTATACCGGTTCGGCCTCAATGCCTACATCCAGTCTTCTTTCAATCAACCTGAGATTGAAAGACTTCCACTATATAGATCGAGTTCTACAGCAAGAAATATAGAGACACTCTCTCAATGTACTCTCCTCTCTAACTCCAAATCTACTATAGTAAATACACACAGAAAGAACAATCCTTTTTCTAAAAACCCTTTGAGATACCCCTCTCAAAGTCACTAGAACTCCAAAGTTCTCTTCTTGGCCAACAACAACAAGGAAACCACAATCTTCACAAGATGCAAAAGAATCCTAATCTTCCAATAGAACACCCAACAGTGCAGATTTGATCAGACTTCTGAAAACACAGCAACTCTTCCAGAATCCTTGATTAGATTTCTGTCCAAATGAAATGCTTCTTGATTCTTGGAGAAAAGACGCTCGTGTAATTTATGAACTCAACAAACTTCTTCAGATATGAAAAATATTATTCCAAAAGTTCTTTTCTACAAAGAGTTATGCGTCTATATATAGAAATAACAATACTAAAGCAAATTAATTGATTACGTTATTAATGTAATCGGTTAAGCAATTAACACTGCTATAACATAATAACATTTAAAGCATTTAACAGATTAAGCATAACAGGTAATCGATTAAGTAACTAATGTAAGTCAAAGCATTTAAAAAATATGACTGTTATGGTAGTTATGACTTAACAAAAACAAGTTTTCAAAACACATGAGCTTTAAACGATTAAGAAAAAGAGTGTAATCGGTTAAGTACAACACTTAAGCAAATTTTGAAATCTTTTTCAATCCAAAAAATCATCAATGCACTCGGCAAACAAGTATAAACAAAGACACGAGTTTTAATCGATTATACATATAATGTAATCGGTTAAAACTTGAAGTTTTTTCACTATTAAGCAAATACTGATATTTGATGAATCTAACAGATTACATAAACACTGTAATCGATTAATTCATACAAATATGCAATGTGCAAAGAGTTTTATCAATCTAAATCAACTAATATGCATGTCACATATATAATCACATGAATAAGCACAATGAATATGCATAACATATAATTCAAGCACAGTTACGGTTACAAACAATAGTTTTGCTATATGTGTGCAAGAAATATATTTCAACATTTCTGTTGTTGTCATCATTAAAAACCTTGTCATCATAAAGAAACTATTAAAAACATTTTTTGTTGTTGCCATAATCAAAAACACATATAGGATGTATGGGTTTAGCTTTCACATAGCTCCCCTTATCAACAATATGAACTTGAGCTGAAAATCTTGGAGAAAAGATGCTTGAAACAAGATATGACTAGCAAGAGCTCAGATAACTCTAACTCGAAACTAATTGAAAGAAGCAAACCTGGTGTAGGGTGATGCATGTGGAAAGCAGGATAAAAAGGAACAAAAAATTTAAGTTTACGGGGAAGTTTTGTTGGAATAAACTTAAATTAAGAAAATAGTGTTTATGTAATTTTCCTTTATTTTTATTTTAAATTGAAGAGTGGTAGAGGATATGTTGATTTGAAGTTTTAGTTTTTATTTTATTAGGATAAAAAAAGGAAAAATCTGATTTGATTGGTTAGGATTTCAGTTTTTATTTTCGTAATATTGTAAATATTACAATTATTTAAAGCCCTTCAATTATCAATAAATAACAAACTCAACTTTTAAGAAAATATCTGAGTGTGTGTAATGTGAGATTTTTCCAACACGTAGAAACCTTTTTTTAGTGTGAAATTCCTTTGAGCCTTTTCTCACAACCATAATGAGTCCTCCATATTTAAAAAAATGACACACATAAATATGTATGTTCCAAGTACCATGTGAAAACACACAAACATATAGATATTCAATTTTAATCCACTGTGCAATGTTGTTTGCCACATCGTAAATTGTTTTACGTCATTAGTTGTTAAGGATGTCATACATCCGTTCATAAAGTGTACACATGAAATTGTTATAAAATTTATGACAGGAAAAAAAATGCAATTTTGGTTGATAGTTTGGAGCTTAAAAACACAATTAACCCAAATCAAAGTCATTGTGACCAAGTCACATTCACATCAAAGATACTATCAAAATCATAATAGCTACCTTTACCCATTAAATATTGTCTAGATTTAAAGTCAAACTTCCAACTTCTCCTATCACATAAGAAAGTTAGACTAGTACACGAAAGATTATGATAAATGATTTTGAACATATTTTTATGATCCTAACTAATAAAGATTCATCTTTGTCCTAAAAGTACCACATAGAGTCATATCCACATGCATACAAAACTTCCCAAAACTAACTCAAGAGAATTAGCAAAGAGAAACCTAATCTAAAACAAATTTTGATTAACAAACTTATTTTGTTTTCCACGAAAATCATTAAGGTGGACTCTAATTTATGAAAAAAATAAACAAATCTTTCATACTTGTAGAAAGAAGATAAAAAAAATAAGAGAAATGGTTAATTTTTTAAAATAAATAATAAAATATTTAGAGAGTATTAGTACTGGTTGTTAATAGAAAAGTTATTATCTTATAAATTGTTTGGCATGACCTTATTTTTCTGTTATTCGTTGCGATGATGATATAAAATTTGTGTTATACAAGAGCATATGTTGATGCAGATATTACAAATATTATGTAGAAGTGATGAGAAGATAGAAAAGATTAAGCAAAATGAGAATCTTGGTTAATTTTATTATTAATATGATTTGTTTTCTTTTTTTAATGTTAAATATGAAATTGAATTAATGTGATACATCTTTCCTTTCCTGTATAATTTTATAATGTGTATTACCAAAATTAAATTGGATTAATTAAACTTTTGAAAAAAATATTTGAATTACTACTTTTTCGTAACACCTGAATTTAAGGTGTTATATTTTATAAGTTTTAATAAAAATATTCATTTAAGAATTGTATGTTTAATATACATATTACATTTATTAAATTTGATAATGATATGGTA
This sequence comes from Vigna reflexopilosa, assembly GCA_027742785.1. NCBI lineage: Eukaryota > Viridiplantae > Streptophyta > Magnoliopsida > Fabales > Fabaceae > Vigna > Vigna reflexopilosa. Next base: position 30,491,923 of record CM050918.1, read on the forward strand.
TTTAATGAATATAATATTAGATAATGTTATTGAAATTAATTATATGTAATAAATATAATAATTAATATAATGAGAAAATTTATACTTAGTTTAAATGTTTATATAAATACTGTATTAATAGCATCAATTAAATATTTTTCTAATAAATTATGTTTATTTACTTTTAATTTAATTGTTTCAAAAATATGTTATGTAAAAATAATAATTAAAAACAAATTCTTCATTTTATCCTTTTTATACTAAATAAACGAATGTGTTGAATGCGTCATTAGTTCTCCTAATGTTCTCATTTTTTCTCCTTTTATATAATAATTTATTGTTTTTATTTATTTATTGTTAAATGATAATGTGTGCATAGAAAATATCAGGTTCTGAAGAGAGGCAGAGTCCCCCGATGCTCTATGTCATATTCGAACATGATATTTTTTTAACAGAACACCCTCATAAAAAAGGACCGAACCATGCTAATATTATAGGACCAAAATGATAAAATTAAAATACTACAAGAGTTTATATAAATATTATATAACTTATATAGAATCATTTATATAGTTTTTTATGCTTAATACTTATTTTGGTCTCTCAAAAGAGGGGTTGTATTCAAAATCATCTCACCTTTTTTAAAAAGTAACAATTAGTCCCATTTTTTGAAAAAACTGTTCAAGTTAATCATTTTTCCGGCCTAAAAAATTTAACGTTAGAACTGTCCCCTGAACTAAAGTTATTGATGTGTCAGTTTTAATTGATTGTGTGACAGTTTCAACTTTATTGACATGTAAAATTAAAATGGACAGAAAAGAAATTGATGTGTACTGTGTTGTGAGAGAGAAGTTAAAAAAATTGGGATTAGGGTTAGAAGCAAAATCGTGATTTGGGTTGATTCCTATTTGAGGTGACTGCAGATTTCGATTGTTATCAGTTCTCTCCATTTGCAAGCTTACTGCTTTCATGCTTTATTATGAATCTTGTGAAGTTTCTTTGGGTTTAGATTAAAAGCTTATTCTGTTAATTATTTCGCAATTGATTTACAATTTCACTGAACTATCAATTTCTCTTAGTGTTCCTATATGTCCTAATCTAGTTTTTATTTTGAGTTTTGGGAAGACACATCTCTCTTACCTAGTTTTCATCTTTTTAAAGACTGAAGCTTTTTCCACAAAGCTAAAAAATTGAAGTGTTTAGAATTTTCGGGCTTCATTGAAAAATCAAACCCCAAAAGTCCTGATACTGGTTTAATCCAGGGGAATAAAATTGTGCCAAGTGCAAGAACAATTGGGCAGGAAAAAGTCTTTTTCTTTCTATATAAAATAAAATGGAGGACTATATTTCTTTTCATGTTTCTCTTGCCCTGTAACAGATCATAGCTATGATATTATATCAGATCAGATTTTTGTTTTGTAATGCAGCAGAGGTGGCTCTTAAGCCTGTGTTTGTGCAACCCTTTTTAAGTCATGGGTTTATCTCTTTATCTGTTCCAATGAAGCCATTTCCATGTGTGCCATTGTGTGTTTTTCTTGCAGTTATCGTCCTTCTTGTTTGCATGAGCAGGTGTATTTAAGAGCATGGGTAGAGGTAGAGGAAAGGGTAAAAAAATTGACTGTTATCAATCACGAGGATCCTGCAAGTGGGGAGGATGAAAAAGTTCCCGCGACTTTGGTTACAGCAATATCAACATAGTAACAAATAGGAATCAACCCACCTCCCTTTCAACCACCACCATGGGACGAACGCGGAAATCCTTTGCTCCATCTATTCGAACAAGATGAACACCCTTGGGAAGAAGCCATCCCTAACTCCTAACAAACCCCAACCCCTCTTTTTAACTACTGTAAAAAAAATAATCACACCTAATCTATTTTTTTCTTACAATTTTAACTTAACTGTCACGAAACTGCCACCAAACTGCCACACAATCACTTAACATTGACAGTTCATCAAGTTTAGTCCAGGGGGCAGCTGCAACGTTAAATTTTTAACGTTGTTAGCGAAAATGATTAACTTGGACAGTTTTTTCAAAAAATGGGACCAATTGTTACTTTTTTAAAAAGGTAGGACAATTTTGAACAAAACCACTCTTTCGAGAGACCAAAATAGGTATTAAGCCTTTTTGCATTTATATATAATTTTATACTTATTACTATTACTGGTGTTTGAATCCTAAGTTTACTCTCACCACTCATTCGAGACATTGTCACTTTTGAAATCTAGAGTTTTATTACGGTTTAAAAAATATTTTTAAATATAAAAAAAATAAGTATTTAAATTGTTTTAGTTCTCGATCTTAAGAAATATATGACTATTCAACATAAAACACTTATATTAGATAGATTTATTTAGTATTTTTTCTTTATAAAATAAATTATTTTAGTTTTTAAATTATCTTAAATCATAACAACATTGTAAGTTTAACTATAAATATATTTTTTGAAATAATAAATTTAAATATTATTGAATTAGTAGAAATTTATTAATTATCTCAGTTTTATTTGTAAGGACCAAGAAAATGATTTTTAGGATGGTAGTGACTTTTAAAATTGTGGAATTCTATTTATTATAATAGTAAAAGGTTTTAAATAGATTTTCAATAAATGAGTCTCTTTATTTTAAAACATACAATCTTTCTAGAAATCATTTTTCTAGAGTTCTCTACCTTCTTTCTACTATATCACACTCTTTAAAGATCTGAGATCATAAAAGTTATCCTCTTAGTTAGTTAATATTCCTATCTATCCAATTAAATTGTCTGTTTAAGTAAGTAGATTTTCTACTTTTTCTTTGGTAAAATTCATTTTCTATGTACATGCACTCTTTATATGAATGCATGTGTCTTTAGAGTCATCAATGTGATTCATTGTTGATAAGTGATCATCATGGTATTATATGATTATTTTTGTGATGTTTCTATGCATAAATAGAACATTGGCACCAACCGTGAGGCCGATAACGAGGTTCTAAGATAAATCATCGGTCCCTTAAGATTGAGGATGCAAGTCATTACCCATAGACCTCGATTGAGAGCTTATGTTCCTACTACACCCTCCACATCGCTTAGGAGTCAAAGCCTAATTAAGACAGTTTAAATACTTCTTCCTCTTTCCATTATCTGAGGCGTCTTTTAAGGACAATACAGTGACAAAGTTTCAATCTCCAAAGCAAACAATACTTAAGATGAGGGGTGATTAACCTTAATAATATCACTTGGCGGAATTAGGATCAGAAAATTTGCATCCATATATACTCTAAATTGGTTTTATCTCTAGTTAATGTGAGACTTTCAACATATCCTCCTCACGTCGAGGTATATACATCTTGTGCGGGCGTTGTGATAATGTCTTGTTTTGTGTGAAATTGTAGTATGTTGTGCTTTTGCATTTACTTGGCGTCAAATTTTTGGTTTGTGTGTGTGATTGAATGAGAGAATTATGATTTGAGAAATTGACCAAATTGGTGCAAAATATAAAACATTTTTGCAAGTGTCTAAGCTAAGAAAAGAGTGGTAAGTATCAATTTGTTCAATTGAGCAAGCTAAACTCTCCCATCCATGTCCATCCATGTGTGTTTCTGTCACAGAAATAGGTGACACTAGTAGGGTGTTGGGCGCCAGCTCAAAATTTCAAAGTCAGAGAGCATTTCGAGCTAGCACACTATGCGTAGGGTTATACCATTGACAAGGGAACCCTAGTTTGGTTGGTGATGGACGGGCACAATCCTCACTTGGTGAAACCAAAATTAGAGAGTTCATTAACTTGTGATGCTAGGTGTTACCTAGTGTCACTGGGCAAAATAGTCAAATTTTAATTTAAGGAGGATCTACGAGTCTCAACGTTGAGCGCTAGAATAATCCAGTTGGACGCCAAGACCCATGTAAAGCTAGCATTGGGTGTTGCTCGATGTTGTTGGGCGTCATTGTAATATATGTATTTTGTGGGCTGCTTTCATGATTTTTCTATTATTGTTGGTTATCATAGTGGTGTTATTTATTCAAAAGGTGAAATAAAAGTATGAATTGATGACATTGTAGGGATTTCCATGGGAAAATCTATTTGATGTGTGATTCGTTAAGGTGTGTATTAAGGTAAAGATTGTTTTATCAAGTGAAACTATCATGAGCTCTACTAATCATCCATAATCATGTAGAAGAGGATGATTAGGTGGTGAGAGTGACAAGAGGTCATGTCATAAGGATGACTCCAAGGGGTTCTTACGAATGTAAGGACTAACTTTGTATGTGGTAACTCAGTGAGAACATGTATATCACCACAAGTACGTGGCTTCATAAGTCTGACTCAATTACACTTATCTGAATATATTGAATCTAGAAGAGTGTCATTGTATGTATGAACTTGTGTGATAATTGTAATTAAATTTGATGTAGATGTTGAATGACTTAGTATTATAGATATATGTTATCTTCTTCATTTTTCAGCTAGCTAACCCTCGTGTGTTTATTGATTTGTTTTGTTTTGTTTCTCTTCTTTTACAATAATCACCTTTATAATATGAGCAAACGATAATACATGAGTTAATGATAAAAAAACTTATAATTTAAGTTAAAAGGATAGCATTTTCTTTTTTCATGTTCAGTTTTGTGATAACTCTATTTTTTAGTAGTTTCGTTGTATATATTATGTTAACGTGATGATATTACTTTTTATAATTGTATTAATATATTATATATTTGTGTTATCATTATCTATAAAATGTCTTTATTTAGTAATATTACATTATTTATATTATTATTGTTTTAAAAAAAATTATATTTATATTTAGACACATTTTTAATGATTACGTTATGCAATTATTTAGAAATTACAATTTTATAAAATCAAGAACGTTGAATTTAACTAACACTTATATAATCAGTGTGAAATTATGTATAAATTAAAATTATTTAATTTAAATAAACATTTTTATGTAGAAATGAAATAATATTTCAAAAACAATATAAAATAATATATTAATTTTTAATATTTTATATTTTATATTAAATGTAGACTATTCGTATAATGTATCAATTTTATATACAAAACAGTTTTTAAATTTTACCTCTAATATAATATTTTACTGTTTTAGTCTCTATCATACATAATTTTGTTATTAAATTTGTATTATATGAAATGTCATGTTATTATGTGGTGACACATAGAAGTGGGCATAACATACTGAACTATACTATATCACAATTAACTATATTTTTAATAAACTAAATAAAACTGAACTATTTAATATAATATTTAAACTGTACTGTTTAAAAGTTAACTGAACTTATATTAGTTAATTAATATTTGAAACTGAAATTTGTAAACATACTATCACTGCATAATTTTTTTCCACGGTTGGATGTTATGCATTTGATAAACTTACCGTAAGTATGGAAAGGTTATGAACTTAAATAATTGTTTACAATATTAATAATATTAATAAAGATCAGTACAGTTTCAATTTGGATTTAAATTATAGGTTAATTCACCTAACAAATTCAGTTGGTGGTTAAATTCAAATGTTAAAAGTTCATTGTGATTCATATTAATTTTTTTTATAATCTTAATTATTCACCAATTAACACAGTGAATAAATTGGACAAATAAAGTAGATATTCTTCTTTAAATACTATTTATTTTATTATTTTAAATATAAAACAATATCTTTAAATATACCATTTTATTATTTTAAATATAAAACAATATCTTTAAATATACCATTTTATTATTTTAAATATAAGATCAATAGTATTTTAAATAATTTTTTGTTCAATCATGTAAGGACCTAGAAATTTCATTTTATATATATATAATTTATATTAAAGAAAAGGGGTAAAAATAATAAGGTAAAAAGGGAGGGACCTATTATTAAAAGAAAATCAATTCTAGTAATTATGCTGAAGGAGGGGTTTCTGAAAGTTAAACTCATTCTTCTAAGAAATTTTCTTCTCTCTAGAAAACTCTTTCTTATCCTCTCTGCTTCTCTCTAGCTTTCCAACTTATTGACTCAGTGCATGTCTGTTTAGGTGGTACTTAAGCACTCTTGACGTCGAGAGCTTCGAGTCTAACCGATTGGTTTTTCATTTCAGACTGGTAAGTAGTTTCACCTCATTTCTTCGCTGTTTTGGAATCTAGGGCACGTGTTGTATGTGCATTGTTCCTTTCCTTTCTGTTTTCTTCAAAGTTCTGAGCTCTAAGAGCTGTTTTCACCACCAATGTGGTGGATGTAGGGCACTGTTCCGTTTCTTCTTCGGGAAGGGCAATAAGGAAGCTTTTTGGGTAAGCTAATTTGTGCTTGGAATCAAGGTAAGCGAAGCTATATTTTTGTTTGAAGTTATAATGTATGATGTATGTGTGAACTGTATTCCATACACTATTGTTGTTAGAGTGGAAAATTGATACTGTGCAGACTAAATGATGTGCCCTTGGAATGTTACATTATAAATCTGTGATATGCTACTGATTGTACTAAGAATTGGTGGAGGCATGTTGAGTTTTAATGTATCTGAAATGTTGACTTGTGTATTGCAAATGTTGTGATTATGAACTGAATTGAAAACGTTGAGAGGGTTTGGGTGAGAAAAGTGTTGAGGCATTGAGTAGATAGCACGCTTAGGGGTTGATATGATAGATGAATCTTAAAAACCGGAGTTGGTACATCCTTGATCATAGAGCAGCCCTGGTTTGATCTAGTCAGTTGTGACTAGTCATATGTACCGGCGTTTATGGTGAGTTTGATGCGTCAAACATTTGATTCTTCTCCGATGACCAATTTGGGGTAGTAAAAACTTGGGTCTTTTGTTTATTTATGATGAAATCTGTAGAACATTGAAGAGGTAGAGGGAAAGTGCTTTGTGCAAGGTTAGAGTGATTTTAAGGGAAGTGGGATAATGAAATGGAGAGTTAGGGGTAATGAGTTCAGTTAGATTGTTGTGATAGTGTTAGCAAGTTTATTATGACTTAATAGGACCATAAATTTCTTAAAATTAGGTGAAAAGTGGTAGTTTAGGAATTGGGTATCTAATTCGAGTAAACAGAGGTTTTAGAGTAGAAATTTGTACATAAACACTAGATAGTGATGTTAGGAACGTCCAGAACCATTTAAACAACTTTAATTATGTGCATACTATGTTTTAGGATAATTAGAAGTTGGGGGAGAGGTCTAGAACGAGTTCTGGGAAGTGGATTTCCTAGAATCTACAGAATTTCGCTCTACAGATTATGCAGAGTCGCATAGCACATAGGGTGCGCTATGCGAATTTCGCTGGAAGGCTCCCCTGCAGGAAAATTCGCTGAGCGCACAAGAGGGGGTGCGCTATGCGAAATTTTGCTGCTTCCCCTGTAGGAAAATTCGCTGAGTGCACCAATGGGGGTGCACTGTGCGAATTTTTGTTGTTGCGTTGTGTGCCCTGGTGCGCTGTGCGACCAAGTTCAGTGAGTTTCACATTTTTCTTCTTCTGTTTGAGAGGTTTGATATTGTTTGATTGCTAGGGTGTATGTATGTCTATATATGTGATTTGTGTGGCTTGAAATAACATGATTGTGAGTGGAAATGATGAACTTGAGTGTGAACTGGACATCTCAGGGTAAGATGATTGAAAGTGAAGTGAGGGGTGTTATTTTTTGTTCTGTATAACTATATGGAGCTTTGAACTGGTATGTCTATCCCTACACTCAAAGCACTGTTCATGCTCAAATAGAGAAGAACGGTGTGAGTGGTGAGAATAGAGGGAGGTCCTCGTCTACAGTTTTAGAGTTTAGACATAGACAAATTGGGGGGACTTACCTTGCATAGTGTTGGAGAGGGCCAACTGAACTATGCAAGTGCAAAGACGACCAATAGTTCGACAGTTATACAAAATCCGGATGAGTTATGTTGAGTAATCGACATGTGAGTTGAATTGTATGTTTTTGCCCTTTTACTTTATATACGATTAAACACGATGATATTGACTGATTATGCTATATGTATGTTTCTTGTTTATCTAGCTCACCCTTGCTTTCTTGTTGTGTGTTGCTTGGGTATGTTTTCCTTTGCGATGATCATCCACTTGGATGAGAGCAGATGTCGTTGAAGAGGTTCCCTTGGAGCAAGAGTTGAAAGATGCTGATGTTGCAACTTAGTTTATTAGGATTTCTATATTTCAATTTAAGTCACTTTAATATACTCTTTATGTCTAAGTTTATGTTTAGACCTTTGATTTAAGGTTTCAATTCTTGTAGTTCTTGGATGACAGAAAAACTTTAAGACTTATTTGCAAGTCTATTTCTAAATTGTTCTCTTTTATTTAGATGATGACCTCTATATTATATGATTTGTATTATTATATATTTGGGATGTCACAAATTTCACAATTTAAAATTTGTAATTATATATATATATATATATATATATATATATATATTATTTACGACTTTTTAAAACTGACTATACTTATGTTTGAATGCCAGTATACTTATGTTTGAATGTAAAGTTTAGTTTAGATGTATATTTTACTTATCGCTTTTTAAACAGAATATGCTTATGTTTGAATGAATATTATAATTCAGTTATTAGTTCATTCGTATAAGTTCAGTTTTTTAAAATTAAAGTATAAAATAATATAATTTGAATATTATATTAACTAATTCAGTTTTTTTAGTTTATTATAATATAATTAATTATAATTTAGTATTTATATATATTTATATAAACATAATTAACGATAATTAAAAGTAGTCATTGTAATAGTATTTCATTCTTACGTCGATCATTCTCCAACTAAAGTCAAATTAAAAAAATATATAAAAGAAAATACTAAATTTAAAATTGTTTATTTTTAAATAATTTAATTACTTTTATAAAATTCCTGACTCTCAACTTTTTCTAAAACTTTTCTCAAAAACAATATAATTTATTATACAATATTTCAAATTCTCCATAACTTAAAATTTATCATTCAAACACACTACGAAGAACTCAACCTCGCTTGTGCAATATTTATAATATAATCTATCTTCAAAAATATCACCCTTTTAGTACAAGTTCTTTAATTTAGAAGGTGTGTATTGGAAGATCTTCTCATCCAAACAAGCCTAAGAAAACCGATATCATGTTTGATAAAGAATTTAAAAAATTAAAATTTTTAAAATAGTTAAACTTTGGTTTGATTGTTTCTTCCTTAATGTTTTTCCAAATAAATGAATTTAAGCTTCTTAAATTTCTAAGATGTTAGTTAATATAAAATAATTTATTTTTAAATATATGTTTAAAACTGAAATTAAAATATTAAATATTAGTACCTTCATTGTTTTTACTAAGCTATTTTCAAATAATTGTCACTTTAAAACAATTTTATTTAGTTACCATTAACTTTTTCAATATTACATATTTTTTCAAACATTATTCTGAGTATTTTTAAAATTGATATTTTTCTTTTTCCGTCTAATTTAAATTAATGTTGGGAGAGAGAATATAATGATTATATAACTTACGACAACCATGTTGTCCAATTCTAATAACTTAAAAGAGAGAGGAAAAACTTTATCTCATTAATTTCAATATTTATTGAATTTTTGACCAAAAAGTTGTTGATTAATTACGGTACTTCAAGAAAGAAAAACAATTAATGCACCAAACAAACAATTAAATATGATCCCATAAAAAGTCGCAAACAATTTCCCAAAAAGACTGTTAATAGGCATGGAGGTAGTGTTAAATTGTTAAATATATGAACATTTAAAAAATACATATAAAGAAAGTAAAGGGAATGAAAAAATGACAAATGAGATTTGAACTCAGAGAGAGAAGCTAAGAACGAGAGATGAGAGATAACAAAAGAAGATAATAGAAGAAAGAGATAAAGAATTATAATTTTATTTTTTTTATAAAATTTAGTTATAATATTTAATTTAATTAAAGATGTTTCATAATTTTTTAATTTTTATCCTTTTTTTAAATATTATTGAAAACATATTTTATCACACATTTTTAAGGAAATCATCCTCTTAAACTTTCCTATTTAACATTAATGAATTGTGAAATATAGATGTCCACTCGTTCTTTATACTAATGCATGTCCCATTCACCACTAAAAACAAAAAAAATTACGTCTAGTGCCATTGAATACTATTATTGTTTATAATATTTAATTTTATAAATACTTTGGAAATAAAATATAAATTTTGTGAAATCAATTATTGAAATCAAGTAACATAACATACCGAGGTTTGCTGGTTTGGCTGTTTATTATATAAAACACTAGAAGAAGCAATAATTTATTTAAGATAATAATTAAAAGTATAAATGAAGAAGCAAATTCTTATATAGTTAATATATATATATATATATATATATATATATATATATATATGGATTTTAACAAAAATAGAAAGTAAAATTATATATTTTATAAGAGAATAAAATTATATTTGTGTAACTTATATAAAGAAACAATTACTTTCAATCTCTTTACATAACTTTTTATTACTTTCTTAACGTCCATGTTTTTTTGGTAGATTTACTATTTTTATATAGAACTTAACTAATGTATAATTGTTCTGATTTCGGGATCATCCTTACTTGATATGCAAGCTAAGTGATAGTCTCTTCCTCAAGTTTGGTTGGATCAAAATAAGAAGATGAAACTATGAAGGTGGAAGTAACATTGGAAGCTATGGAAATGGTGGTGATTGCTCTCAAGGTTTTGGTGTTTATGATGAGATGGATATTGTTGATCTCTTAGAGAGGTTAAGTCAAATCTAAAGAAGGGTGGCTAGAGGGACCTCATGAGAATACTCTAGTAATGACTTAGAGACAAGTTAAGAATGACTCAAAAATTTGGCAACATTTCATTACAAATCTCAATGTGGGTTTAAACGGGAGAGACACCTCTATTTATAGATATAGGTGTCTATAAAGTAGACCAAAACCCTAAAATGTTATCTTGTACCAAACCCTAAAACTCCTATCTTAGTGAAAGAGAGCTTGACTTATGACACTCTAACTTTTAGAAAAACTCTTCACTCTTAGAGTGTCATGTGAAAAACCACTTTAGCAAAAATTTCTCCACTAGGAAAATGACACATGACCACTACATTTGTAAGAAAATTCTCCATTAAGAGCTTGTCATGCGAAAAATCACTTTAGCAAAAGTTTCCCACTAGGAAAATGACACATGGTCACTACTCTTCAGTAAGAGCTTGCCATGTTGCCGCCATGTCTCATGTGGGACACCTTCCACCAAGCTAGGGTTACAAAACTAATCACTCAAGATTAGCTTAAGCTAGGTGCAAATATTACATTAGAACTTAAGCAAGATTATTCAAAAACCCTACACTACTTAGCCTTTAATACAAGGCTTAAAAAGCAATCCTATATTACACTCTTAATACAAGGTCTAGAAATATTCCATAGTAGCTCAAGAGAAAGAAATTTGCTTCATTTTGTATAGACAACTCTAACTCTTCTTAAATGTGCTTGGTTAGGGGATATGCCATCACTAAGATTCACATTCATGGATTCTTGCTAATTTGGTGGGTATAACTTTGATTTTAGCGTTGTTGATCTAAGAGGAGTGGTTTAAGCAGCTAGGTATATCGAATTCAAATCGATCTTAGGGGTCATCACCTTACAACAGTCCTCAACCTAGATTAATACTAAGGAGCAACCTACCTATCCTTTCAAGAATCATTTGATTATTTAACTAAAAATATATTTCTAAGGATAAAATCAACACAAGTTTACTCTGGATGATCGAACATTAAAAAGTGATATTATATATAAAATTATTTTTACCAACCCAATTATTTAATTATAAATTTATCAATGAATTTTTGTCATTCTTTTAAAATTGAATAATAAAAGATGATAAAAGGTCCATATCTTAATATATTAAAATATTATATATTTCATTAATTTTTATTATATACAAATGATGTTTAAAATGATTTTTCATTTATATAAATTTTCTAATCATGTTCTATGTGAAAAATCTCTCAAATTTGAGTTTTTTTTCTTCGAAAAAATGATTTAGTAACTAGTATTTTATATTTTTTTGGTTTAAACCTTCAGGTCGTCCTCATATTTGTTGGGGAATCTCAAGTGGGTTCTTATTTTTTCAACTGTCTCAATTGAGTCCATATATTTGAAAAATTGATTCAATTAAGCACTGTCCGTTAAGTTTTCACAGATGATGTTAAAATTTGCCGACGTGGTACACACTTAATCTACTGATGTATACGTCTTATATTACGTGGAATTTATTATTTAATTTGTTATTAAGTCTTGTATAAGTGTTATATGAGGTGTTATGATATATTATTTAATTGTTCAGATATGGAAATAGATTGATAAGATATGGAAATTAGGAAATGGAAAAGAGGGATTCTGAAATGGAAAAAGGGAAAAGATGAATCTGAATTAGGAGATTAACTGCTCCATCGCTTTCATCCATACGGGTTCTGTCAACTCAAACAAAGAACTTGTGTCAGAAAGAACTCGCCAATTGTCTAAAGTTCAACCGTGATTCCAAAACCTCGAGAATTTGAGAATTGTCAAACTCCAAATGACCCAGAATTGATTTTTTTTACCTACTTAGTATTAAAATTGAGGGTTAAAAACGTAAAAACCCAAAACAAATGCCTTTGATGTAATAAAGCAGAAGTATCACGTGATAAGAGAGAGAAGACAAAAGCTCGAGAATTCTAGAGAGAGGAGCAGATACACGCTCTCTGCTAGGGTTCCACCAGTTCACCACCGAACGCCGACAGGAAAGCAGACTGCTCACACGATGGAAGGTTAAAGACACAACACATAGAGAACAGAAACACACAAGGTACTGAATAATACTTCTCAGATTTTCATTAGCATAAAAGTGTGATTTACAGCATTATTTATACTTGATCTGAACTTGTAACTGAAAACTGAGAGTGTTTTGTTTATTTCAACACTCCTCCTAAACAAAACATGAAAAAAACAAGATTTTCTGAAATAACACTCTTTTCACTGATCAAATCAGTGAAATACACCATCTTCTACGATTTTGAGCACTTTTCATCGATTAAAATCGGTAAAAGTGTCTCCTTTCGAGCACACACGAGCTTTTCACCGATTAAAATCGGAGAAAACTCCTCCTAGGGCCGATCTCCTCCTCACCATCGAAAACCCTAGGTTTTTTACCTCCATCTGGTGCAATCTTCAACAATCTCAGCTCGCACCATCCCGATCTACTTCCTGAGATTCAGAAAGCGTTCGCCTTTGAGAGCTTTGGTGAGTATATCTGTTAGCTGGTCTTCGGATCTGCAGTGTACCACCTCCAGTGTACCACCTCCAGGCTTCCACTACTGACCTGTTCCTTGATATAGTGGAACCTGGTCTCAATGTGCTTGCTCCTACCGTGAGATGCAGGATGCTTAGCCAAATCTATGGCAGACTTGTTGTCAACAAGTAGGCTCATTCTTCCAGCCAATTCTGCCTTCAGTCCTTCTAATAAGAATCCCAGCCACATAGCTTGACATGTAGCTTCACATGCAGTTATGTATTTTGCCTCACACGATGACAAAGCTACTACAAACTCCTTTCTAGAATTCCAAGAGATAGGAGATCCACCCAAAAAGAAAATATATCCAGCTGTGCTTTTCCTGTCAGTCTTATCTTCACACCAGTCAACATCTGAGTAAGAAGTGATTTGCACTTCTTCTCCACCATTTCCCTTCTCTAGTAGAATACCATAAGAGTGGGTACCCTTCAGGTATCTCATTATCCTTTTCACAACATTCTGATGTGATATCCTCGGGCACTCCATATATCTACTGATCACCCCAACACTGTAACTAAGGTCAGGTCTGGTATTGCAAAGATACCTCAAACTCCCTACCATTCTTCTGTAAGCTGTTGGATCAACAACTTCCTCCTCTGATTCTTTCTCAAGCCTCAGCCCTACTTTTGCTGGGGTATTTGCTGCATTACAATCTGTTATCTCAAACTTCTTTAGTAGATTTAACACATACCTAGACTGATGTATCACTAATCCACACCCAGTCTCAGTAAACTCTATCCCAAGGAAGTAGTTGAGCCTCCCAAGATCACTCATCTCAAACTCCATCAACATTTGTGTCTTGAAGTCTAGAATTAACTCCACACTACTCCTGTGACTAATAAGTCATCTACATATAGGCACACAATCAACTTCTCCATTCTGCCATTGTGTTGGCAGCACCTCACATACAACCCGTGTTCTGAGACACACTTCTTAAAACCCATACTCTCCATGAACCCATCAATCCTCTGGTTCCAGGCCCTTGGTGCCTGTTTAAGCCCATAGAGAGCTTTCCTCAACCTATACACTTTGTCCAGCTGCTCTTTAACTTCAAAGCCTTGTGGCTGCACAACATACACCTCCTCCTCCAGTCTTCCATTTAGGAAGGCTGACTTTATATCAAGCTGGTGTAAAGACTAACAAAATTTAGTGGCTAGGAACACCACTAATCTTATAGTTTCAACTCTAGCTACATGGGCAAATACCTCTCCATAATCAACATCAGCCTTCTGCAGAAATCCCTTAGCAACCAACCGTGCCTTGTACCTCACAACAACACCTTGTGGGTTTATTTTTGACTTGTAAACCCAATTTAATGCTATGTTTCTTTCCCAGAAGGTAACTCCATCAACTCCCAGGTCTGATTCTTCTCTATAGAGTCAATCTCCTCCTGCATGGCTTTATACCATCTCTCATCTTTAACAGCTTCTTCAAATTCCACTGGTTCAACCTCTGCAATTAGAGCATAATGAACACACTGTTCATCTGCTGTTAGAGTAGCTTCATGGGACAACTCATAGTCCCTCAAATGTGCTGGCAGTTGTGAGGTTCTGGATGATCTCCTATTTCTATCATTCACCCTATTTTCTTCTGTTTCAACTGCATCAGTTGCATCTTCCAGAGAAATGGTTGATGATTCCTGCTCAGTTGCTTTCCACTGCCAAATTCCACTTTCATCAACAACTACATCCCTGCTGATACACGCTGTCCTTGATGCAGGGTCATACAACTTGTATCCTCCAGTAGAATTATAGCCTACAAGAATCAGTGGTACACCCTTGTCATCCAGCTTCCTCCTCAGTTGATCTGGTATATGTTTGTAGGATATAGATCCAAAAATCTTCAGATGTTTGACATCTGGTTTCACCCTCGTCCATGCCTATTCAGGTGTCAAGCCATCAAGTCTCTTTGTTGGACATAGATTCAGTATATAGCTGGCTGTCATCACAGCTTCTCCCCATAGATAATTGGGCAACTTTTTGCTCTTCAACATGCATTTAACCATGTTTAGTAAGGTCCTGTTCTTCCTTTTTGCTGCACTATTGTGTTGTGGTGTATAGGGAGGGTAATCTCATGCACAATCCCCTCATTTTCACAAAAATTTTTTAATTCAATGGAGGTATACTCTCCTCCTCCATCTGTCCTCAAAACCTTGACCTTCTGCCCACACTGTTTCTCAACCAGCCTTTTAAATTTCTAAAACACCTACATCTCTTCTGCTTTCCTTCTGATTAAGTACACCTAACATTTCCTGGTGTAATCATAAATTAACAATAGAAAATATATGATGCCCCCTAGTGTCTCAACCTGCATCGGCCCACAAACATATGAGTAAACAACTCCTAGCTTTTCTACAGATCTCTGGGGTAAGTTTTTGTGAAAATTGCCCCTTGTTTGCTTGCACTGAACACACTCCCTGCAAATTGTGTCTGGAATTTCAACATTAGGCAACCCATTTACCATCTTTTTCTGTCCTAGCAGAGATAGATCCTTGAAGTTTAAGTGCCCAAACCGTAAGTGCCACAACCATTCTTCCTTGCTCTCAGATGTAGTGAAACACTGGTGTTTTACTGCACTCAACACTACTCTGAAAGTTCGATTCTGTGACAGCTGAGTTGCACAACCATCCTTTTCTGTTGATTGAAAATACTAAGACTGTTATTCTCCATTTTCATCACATATCCCTTCTGTAGTAGCTGTCCCAAGCTTAGCAGATTTGATTTCAATCCTGGTACATACAGTACCTCTTCAATTGTTACTTCTTTTCCCCCTGCATCCCTTAGAACAACTCTGCCCGTACCTTCTGCAACCAGACTCCTATCATCAGCAAATCAAATCTTTCCTTGTGCAACACCTTGAATTCCCACAAACCAGTCTTTTCTCCGTCATGTGGGTAGAACACCCAGAATCTAGGTACCACACATCATTTTATGATGAATCTTCTTCAGCTTTAGCCATCAACATTACTGGTTCTGAATCTGATTCCTCCTCTTGGGCCAGATTAGCCCTCTTCTTTGGTTTGTTCTTAGCACCTTCACCTTTCCAGCAATCCTTGGCATAATGGTCAAGTTTCTGGCAATTATAGCACTTAACCTTCTTTTTGTTGAACTTCCATTCACCATCTTTCTGATTTTTCACCTTGCCTGATTCACTGGACTCTTCACCTTGCTGGTCCTGTGAATCTTTGCCCTTCTTGCCACTTTTTCCTCCTTTCTTGAACCCCTTCGTGCCTTTAAACTGTGATCTGGCCTATAGAGCTTGCTCTTGACACTGCCTGCGTTCATTGAGACGTAATTCATGGGCTTCTAATGAATGCAGCAATTCCTCAATATCAATATCCTTCTTCCTTCGAGTTTCTTCAATTGCAGCCACAACATAGTCAAATCTAGGGGTTAGGGTCCTCAAAATTTTATCTACAACATATTTGTCAATCATCTTATCACCACATGCCCTCATTTTGTTTACCAGTTCTTGCACCTTATCAAAATACTAAGCCACGGTTTCACTCTCCTCCATGATCAAAGTTTCGAATTGCCTTCTCAGTGCCTGCAGTTTCACCTTTGCATTTCTGTCTCCATCACCATAGGTCTTCACTAGGATGCCCCAAAGCTCCTTTGCAGTATCAGCATTTGAGATTTTGTTGAAAATCTTCTGGCTGACACACTGATACATCAAGAATCTGGCCTTACTATCAAGTTTCACCATCATCTTGTGTTCTTTCTTCTCTTCTTGAGTTGCCTTTTCACTCAGCATAGGCAGACCTTCTTCAATAACCTCCAAGACATCCTGAAAACTGAACACAACCTGCATCTTAATGCGCCAATCCTTAAATTGCTTGCCATCAAACATGGGTAACGGTCCCTGTATGCCTCCAAAGCTTTCCATCACAGTCTTGCAAACGTTCTTGCAGGTTCTTTGATTTTTCTTCAGCCAAAGTCACCTTCTTTCTTCTCTGGATACACACACAACCAGATAAAGATCACACACACCTCCAGTCACCTATCACGCACCCACTTCACACACCAGGATCGTGACCTTGCTCTTGATACCATATTAAAACTGAGGGTTAAAAATGTAAAAAACCCAAAACAAATGCCTTGATGTAATGAAGCAGAAGTATCACGTGATAAGAGAGAGAAAACAAAAGCTCGAGAATTCTAGAGAGAGGAGCAGAGACACGCTCTCTGCCAGGGTTCCACCAGCTCACCACCAAACGCCGACAGGAAAGCACATTGCTCACACGATGGAAGGTTAAAGACGCAACACAGAGAGAACAAAAACACACAAGGTACTGAATAATACTTCTCAGATTTTTAATTAACATAAAAGTGTGATTTACAACATTATTTATACTTGATCTGAACTTGTAACTGAAAACCGAGAGTGTTTTGTTTATTTCAACACTTAGATTGACCATTTCAGCCACCGATACTGGTTCTTATCACGAGCTCGGTCTCAACACCCACACCATCGATGATGTCAAGCTCACTATCCTGCAGAATATAAACCAGGGGCAATTGAAACCTACTGAAATAGAAACAACAAAAAGGGTGGAAAAAAAAACTAAAATTTTGGGAGAAGGTGTTTTCAAAACTTGTGTTTGTGTCCCGAGCACATTTGATAGTGGTTAACGAAGAAAAGAATGGAACAGGAAAAAGATGAATTGCGAGATGATGCTTCTTGAATTAAAAAAAATGAAAGAAAAAAAGATGAAAAAGGGTAACAGTGTACAAACCCTGTCTTCGTCGTGGTCTCTCAATCTCATCTCGAGCATCTCTGCCAAGCTAATCGACGAAACTGGAAGAATCCCTGAAGGCAACGTTAATGGACCTGAAATTGCAGGTGTTGGGTGTTGTAGTGTGGAATGGATTGGGGCTGGTTTGCTTTTTCTGTTTTGTAGGTTTTGATGGAGGTGTTACGCGGTGGCTACCAAGGTTCTGATGGTTGGGTCAGGTTTCTATGTTCGTCTTCTCTCGTGTGTTCGTTTATTGTGTTCGCTGATCAAATTCCTAATTACCTTTCTTTAACCCTATTTACTTAAAAAATTTCATCAAATTCCTAATTACCTTTCTCTAACCCTATTTACTTAAAAAATTTCTAATCCTAAGAAATTCCTAACATTACTAATTCAATTTTGAGCCACGTAAAAAACTGTTAATTTAGTTAAATTCCACGTAATATAACAGTTTTGTATCAACAAATTAAGTGTGCACCACGTTAATAAATTTTAATGCTATATGTGAAAAAAATTTAACTGACAGAGCTTAATTGGTTCAAATTTTCAAATATTTGGACCCAATTGAGATAATTTTTCAAATATATGAACTCAATTGAAACAGTAAAAAAACGAGAACGCACTTGAAATTCCCCAACATATATGAGAACGATCCAAAGGTTTAAACCTAAGGATTAAAATAACTTTCTTTTTAAATTTGAAGAACTTAAAAGTGTATTTAAATTTGGGTGACAAGAGGTTTAACTACCACAAATTCAGGTACTATAAAATATGTTTAACAAAAAATATGATGAAGTTATTGAATCAACTTATTTGTGTATATTATATAATATAATAAATACAAATATACAAATATGCTTAGCCCAAGAGAAACCTTCATTTAGGGAAGTGAAAAAACTGTTAGGTTCACTGTTATAAGGAAAACAAAAAGTTAAGAACAAATGTGTCATGAAAATTTTTAAATAACTAAAGTATTTTAACTTTTACATCATTAACTGAATTTTTTTTTTGTTTACAAATGTGAGGTAATTTGACAAAATCACATTTTAACATACTAACAAAAATTGAAGTCAAGATTTCTTGAAAAAATAGAAATAAACAAATCAAATTCTTGGTTGTACAGAAAAAAATAAATCATCTAGTGATATAAAAGACTGGCATGTATGGAGGCATAACTTTTGCAGGTTAACCCCACACACCATTTTGATTTAGATATGACTGCATCATTGATGAGTCCAACGGCTTATTTTGTTTTCTTTCTCATGATAGAGTGGGCACTGTTGGCTAGTTTTGCAGGATAGAAAGTTCTTGAAGATATTATCAAGAGATTGGCCATGATCAAGTACCAAATCAATACTATAATATGCAAGAGAAAAACTTAGTGAAAATGCCAAAAAAATATCACTTCAGAATCCAGATAACAGATATAACATAATGAAAGCATAGCTTCTCATTAAGGAAATATTTAGCCTACAAATCCAGAGAATAAAGAAATAAATGACAAAAAAAAAATTAGTACAGTTGCTTTGTTGCATCCTCATTTTGAGGGCCAGAACTAGGAGAGAGCTCTAAGGTAACGGGACAATGATCACTTCCATAGAAACCTGCAGATCATAGACAAGAACAATGTCATGTTTGTTATAATATGCAGTTTACAAGTTAGCACCAAATAACACAAACTGCAGTTTGGTTTGGTTTCATATACACTCAAATTAACTAAAAGTTAAGTCAGCAACGAAATCATATCCTTGTCATGAGTTTCACAGCTTTTTCTTTTGCATAAGCAAAGGAATAGAGTACCAATTGCATGAGAAACTTACCTTCTAACTCTATCCCATGTCCATGTATTTCACATGCAACAATCCTTTCTTTAAGGGTCTCTGAAACTAAAAAATAGTCTATTCTCATCCGTTTTCCACGATACCTTCAAAGAAACAACCCTTGTTGTAAGAACTAACACGCTTAAGAGGTAGATTAAATTAGATAACAAGTATGGCTTAAAAATTAGAAAATAATCTCATTCTTAAATTCGCTACCCATTTTAACACAAATAAGATATTACAGGGGAGGCCTTCACTGTCAACAAAAAAAGATGAATAAGAAAAAGTGGTTTAGAGGAAAGAGATAAAACATGTGTGATAATATTATTCAAGTACGTTGCCTCAACATAATAATTAATCAGCATTAACATTGGAAATCAATTCTTAAAGTTTAATTTTTTACCTTCCAACTGGATTTCCAGACCATGAGAAACCTCGTTCCATGTCCTTATCCTTGTGCAGAAATCTATAAGCATCCACCAGCTTTCCCCTGAAGCATGGTTCATAATATCAGCTATTAAGACTTTAAATAGCTAAATAAATAGAAAGTAATTAAAAAATAAATGGTAAAAGGAAGTTACAAGGGGTTACTACAAACAGTAACAAGTCAACTGTGGAGCAAGTTATTTTTTTTTTTTTATCAATTTAGTTGGCCTTGGTTTGGTTTGGAATATAAGAACATACAAACATCATACACTAATTCAAAACTTTTGAAGAATACTATCTAAAAAACTGGTTCTACATCTCCAGTCTTCTACTCCATTTAAAATGGATAACTAAAACACAGGAAAAAAGAATACAAAGTTTGAAATATAACATTTTCTCAGTGGTTCCTTTTACAATGGAAGTTGACTAAAAATCAGGTATTGAAAATTGTAGCAAATACTATATATATTTTCATTATATATATAGATAGATAGATAGATATAAGATCACTCACTCTCTTAAGATGGTACCAAATCGTCTTCTTTCAGCCAAGGTAAACCCAGGTTGGCCACAATCCTGCATAAAGCCATATCATCAGATCATATGCATAACTACTAAAACCATTATGGTGGAGATAGTAGATATAAAACCATTATTGGGCATATGAAAGGACAGTCCTAGGCAAGGTAATAAAACCCCTAAGGTTGTACATCATAATTAAATTTAATTCCAGTAAAAGAAAAGGTGATTGTATGAATTTCCCACAATTAAATGAAGTCAGCTACATAGATGACACAATGTCATTCATTTCCATTAAAGACCAAATTTTTATAATATCTCCATCATATCCCTGGACAACTTACTCAAATATCTTCATAATCTACCCTCCTCAACCATTGTACATGGCCAAACCATCTCAATTAATTTCCTTTAATCTTTTACCCAGTCTAATAGCTTGAGCTTTAAGTTAAATCTATTGAAACTAACAGCCATAAATTTCACAAAAAATGGATAAATCTATTTTAAAGGGAACTTCAATAGAAAATTGCTTAAACCTCTTTATTTGGAGGGATATAACCATTGAGTTTTGCCGCACTGAAAAACTCGGGATGACTTACGTCAATCTCTTCATGGCTGCACACAATGAATATATATGTATTTAAAGCTCCTTCTTAGAACATGTACATGCATAGTAGCCTCAGTAAAATAGCAGACAGAGTAGATATAGACAAAATTTCAGAACAATTCACGCAACATTCAAAACTAATCTATGGTGTATGATAGTAAAATTAGGAAAAAGTTAGATTTTTATAAACTAAAGAATCAAAGGCAAGGTGTAGCTTCAAAGAACTAGTTTCATATGACACATACAATTACATCAAAATACAATAAAACATAAATCTCAGTGGTCCTCTCAAACTATTAGAATCTTGCTTCTTCTTTTTTCATATAATGACTGGTAATAAATCTATAGAAGAAACCAACAGCTGAGCTTCACACTAACCAAACTTTGTGACAAAATAATGGAAGAGGTAAAACTATGTTGCTAAACGAAGGCCACAAAAATAATCAAACATATATCCCCAAAGCCCAACAAAAAATGAAGATTAGCCACCTGACATTCAGATCCCCACACCATATTAAAGGCTTGTCTGAATTTTGTGTAACGAATTCAAGAATCCTTTTGTCCCATTTTCTTCTCCTTTGAAACGAGTTTGCCTCCTCTTTCCATCCGTTGTTTGGTACATACGTATTCAATAAACGGAGTGTTTCAAATTCAACTAGGATCACTCGACCATCTGGTTCATGTTTTGAAGCTAACAATAAAAATAAGAATCCATTAACAGTGAACTAAACATAGAATATAATCCAATATGCAGATTTGTTAAAACCTTATTTCGGCTGACTCTCTATATGAATCGTCTTTTTAAGATATATAAATATTCATTTTGAAAATTGGACTGGAATTTCATAAATATACCATAAACTTTTAACATTAAGAAATTTTAAGCACCAATATATAATGAAAGCTATTAAGAAATTTTAAGAACCAATATATAATAAAAACTATATTTAGGAGGATTCAAGAACCTTTTCCTTCCATTTCTTTTCCAAATCAAAACAATATGTATAGTAATAGTAACATCATGTAATTCTTTTTAAGCCACCCAAGGACACAATCAAATCATGCAGGACTGAGAATTGCCAACATTTATGTTGGACATTTTTCAGCAAAAATAATAATAACACCACTGACAACGTCAAAGTATCATGTTTATATAAGCAAAAGAAACACTTAATGCCATAAATACAATTAAAAATCTGCAGAACAGGATACCTAATTTATCAAGATTGAAAACAACACTTTTTGGCTTGAAGCATTTTTTCACAAGTAATGCTGTCCCTGCATACTTTGAATCTGCAAGAGACCACCAAACATGATAGTGGCCAAAAGGTGGAGCAGAGAGTGCACGCATCAATACCTGCATAGGTTTGAACAAATATACTCTAAAATATTAGAATGTAATGTTAGAATGTAATTAGTCTTTAACAGTTAAAGATTTTTTACTCATTAGCTGTTACACATTCTAGGAAATTAGGATCATTTATCCCTGATTATTAGGCAATAATTTACTGTATTTGATTCTGTAAATTGGTATAAATACATGCCGTGTGCACACAACATTTAGATAAAACTTTTTATATGATACAGTTTGGCATGGCTAGGTGTGAGAATGATTATTTTCTCTTCTTCTTTCATTCTCCTAGTGGGTGCATTTATCTTGTTTATGTTGATGACATTGTAACAAGTGAGCAAGATCAAGCTGATGTAGCTGCTGATGTCAGCACATTTGGAAATAATGACATGGAAGGAGGAGCAGAATTAGTTAGCATGAAGGAACATACTGACACTGATACAAAAAGTGCGGTGACAAGAAGAAGCATGAGAATCAGGAGGGGGAGAATGTCTTATTGGGAGGAATCAGGAGGGAGAATGTGTTGTTGAGAGGAATCAAGAGAGAGAATGTCTTATTGGAGAGGGTTTGCAAAATGAGAAGGACATGAGTCTGGTACAATCTCTCTCTGATAATTCTTCTTTCCTCTCTGTTTACTTCTTTATTTGTTATTGTTTTTATGTTGATTATCATTGTGATTACGTTGTTCTCTGGTCATTACTACAAGGGATCAAGCTGTAATCCATAAAGTGATCATTATTGTTTCTGTACAGAAGCCACTGGTAAAATTTTTTTTTCATAATTTCGTAAGGAGATAAGATTTCATTATTTGTCTTGTTTCTGTAATCGAACCCAAATTGGTCTGTAAATAGGTCACCGTTACATGTTATGTACTTCATCTCATTCATCCCCACTTCATCATTTGAAGCTTAACACTAATGGTCAATAATATCATCTATGTAATGCAAGGAAGCAAGGAATAAATATCACACACATTGTTAGGTTCCTGGGTTTGGAACCTAACTAAGATCACTCACAGACAGCAGAAAATAGAATTGAAAGAAAGTATTCTATTATTTCAGAACGTATAAGCACTATACAACGAATAGGGTTGGGAGCATAACCTCCCTGGGAGCATAACCTCTCTCTACAAGCAATAAGCTTGACTTTACACAACAAAAAATCTCGATACCCCCTGACCCATAACCGGGTCTTATTTATAGAATTCCTCCACCTTCCATTCTAACCCATTAAGTCCTCTCCCCTGTATCCTATCATTACTCACCGCTGCAAAACAACTTTGTCCTCAAGGTTGGAACAATGAAACTTGAGCCCATTGCCTTGTGTTGTGGCCTTATCATAGGGAGAGAACCTGCTGGCAACTTCAGGTCTGGCGGCTTAGGAGGTGGCAACTTCTCCTCCACTACCATACATTCTTCCTCTTTCCCTCCTATCGCCCCCAAATCCCACACCAAGGTCCACGGTCCTACTTCCTTCATTTGTAGCAAAGCTTCTGGCTCACCCCACCTTCTTGCTAGTGTTGTATCGCCCTTGTTGAATACCTTCTTCCCTCCTTGATCGAACACCATAGTTAATTTCCTCTCGTCTAGGGTTACCTCTCCTCTTCGTGCTGCTACTGTTCGGTTTTGGCCTATGATGGTCAATACCATTCGGTCCCCTATCGAATCGTGCAACATCATCGCTTTTGGCTGAATAGGGCCTTCAGCCGAGAGAGTGGACAACTCCGCCTGCTTCGGTTCTAATTTTGTCTCGGCCCGCTCGGCAAACTCACCTGGGATAGTGCTCGACCTCGGACCGCTCGGCAACACTCGATCGCCTGGGTGATAGCGATTGGCCTCGGACCATGTCACCTCACCGCTTGTTCGTCCCTCCGACGACTGGACTTCTATGGCCTCTGTCCGCATGGCACCCGCACCTCGCGTTCGTCCCCCAAATGACTCGTCTTCTATCCCGCTCCCGTTCTCTACCTTTGCGCCTCCCTGGCACTCCTCAATATGCATGGCGATTCTTATGGTGGACATTAGTTCCTGTGGGTCTTGTATTTGCACCTGGCCCCGAATGTCCTCCTGCAATCCCTCAAGAAAATATTTCAACAGTTGCTCTTCCTCCACCTTCTTTGTTCGACCCGCCCCCTTCTGTTTGGATGTCGCCAAACGCTCAACGATGGTTCCAAACCTTATCACCAGGGCTTGCTTCAAACCATCCCAAGAACGATTCTTGGCTTTCTCCTTCCGAGCTCTAAACCAGTAACCCGCGCTGCCCTCCATGCTTATGTACGCGAGTCGCACTTCCTCCTCCTCCGCTACTCCTTGAAGCTCGAAAAATATCTCTGCGTGATTGACCCAGTTCAGCGGATCGATCCCCTCGAAGACGGGTAGCTCCACCTGTTTCTGCTACTGTTTCTGCCCCTCTGGTCGATTCCCGACCCCTCTTCCTCCGTCTTCCTCCTCTCCCCGCCGCTGATTCTCATTAACGGAACTGTCGTCAGATTGCCCGTCGTTGTGGTTCGTCTGCGTCCCGAGTACCCTCATTATCTGCTGCAAGTCTCGCCGTATTGCGGCGGACTCCACCTTCATTCCTCCTATCATAATCTTCAGTGCTTCCAGTCTCCCCTCCGTGCTCAAGCCCATGGTTCGCTTTCGCGCTCAATTTGGGATCCAACAGTTTCTTGATAATCCGGCGGTTCTTGAAACGACAGCTTCTTGAACCAACACCCCCACACGGCAGCTGATTCGAATTTGGTAGTTTCTTGACGACTTGATTCTGACAGCTTCTGGAAACGGCAGCGTCTCGACACGGCAGCTTCTTGACCCTTCACCCCACTTCGAAACGGTAGGTCGGACCAATTTGTTAGGTTCCTGGGTTTGGAACCTAACTAAAAACACTCACAGACAACAGAAAATAGAATTGAAAGAAAGAATTATATTATTTCAGAACGTATAAGCACTGTACAACGAATGGGGTTGGGAGCATAACCTCCCTGAGAGCATAACCTCTCTCTACAAGCAATAAGCTTGACTTTACACAACAAAACTCTCGATACCCCCTGACCCATAACCGGGTCTTATTTATAGAATTCCTCCACCTTCCATTCTAACCCATTAAGTCCTCTCCCCGTATCCTATCACACATGGTGTTATGGCATTGCATTTGATTGAGAGAGAAGGAAGATCATGAGGAGTCCACAAACTCAATGTTGGAGCAGCAGAGTGAAAGACGAGATTAGAAAACACATTTTGAGGTTTTCAATCTTCAGCAAGGAATTCAAAGATTTCATATATGCGGGTCTCGAATCAGCCATTATAGACACATAATCATAGCTGCTAAAAAGAAGGCCAAATCTATTTAAACTATCTCGACAAAGATTTGGCCCTAATCTAGAAGACATGAACAGGGAAACAAAGGTAGACAAAGCCAGTGCATATAAATAAAACAAGTTCTTTCATTCTCTTTCAATTTTAAGATGGTATCTAAAGCCTTTTCATCCCAATGACTATCGAAAACCAACCACTTCTCCTCCACCATCATTTTCTAGTAGCTAGAAGGGCTTTTGGGTGGAGTGGTTTATGAAAATGTTTTCATAAAGCACCTTTGAAATGCTTTCGCATCCCACCCAAGCCCCTAAAGCTATGGCTTTTAAAGGGTCCAACCTATGATTCAACTTTCCCCACATTCAATTTATAATTAGTCGCAAAGAATTCGATTGTCATTAACAATCATGTCTCGTCAATGTTTGATTTTAAGCAATTTTTTTCCATTATTTTACTTGGAGTTCTCAATGTCTTAAAACAGCATTAATATTGAGAGAATTCCCAGATAATGGTAGTTTCCCGGACCATCTCTGAAGAAGACGATCAAGCTAATCCTTGCAACCCCTCCAAGAATATCTAACAATCTACCTGACACACCAATTTCATGCAATCTACTAATCTACCAATCCTGGTGAGGCCTGTATTTTGAAAATCCTCTCATAAAACCAGAATGGACAATTGTCACCGGATAACATCTAAACCCCAAAGCAGAAATTCTCATTCACCCAAGTCCCATTTTTTTTTTATCAATTCACCTCATTTCACTAAGTTACATAAATGTTCCAATACACATACACAATAGACTGACAGTTCCAGCAACACATGTTTTGGCCACAATCAGCAAAAGAACATAAAGATACCTTTTTTTCTTCTCTGGCTGCGCTTGTATCATCTTTTATTTCCCCCGGAACTTTAGATGCACCCTTTGCTCCTGCAGCAGGCATCCGAACTTCCTAATGAAGATTTCATGCCACACCAAGTTTATTATTTGCACAGACAAGCAATACAATATATCCAAAGTGTGGTGCTTAAGAAAGAACACCATTGTTTGAATTAGAACCTTTACAAAAATAATAAACTCCATGGTCCTCCAAATAGGTTCCTCAACCATGATGAAGTAATAGGAAAAAAAATGAAAAGGGGTTGCATGCAAGGGAACCTGAATGGCAATGACATCAGGATCAAAAGTGGTGATAAGGTTGGTGAAGTCGGGCCAGTTGTTTTTGACCCGAAGAAGAAAGCTGTTGGCATTCCATGTCATAAACTTCAACGGTTCCTTCTTCTTGTTCTCTTCATTTTCGGCATCATTCTCAATCTCTCTTGGCTTCTTCGCAGACCCATCTGAATCTTTCTCCACTACTTTGAAAAACCGTTTCATTCTTCTCCCTTCGTTCTTCACTCTTCACTCTCGCCACTGTTCACTTCACTCTATTTGCCTCCACTGTGAGAAGTTTTTGCCCTTTGATTGACCCTTCCACCAAAAACTCAGTCTGCTGCATTCTTTCTCCCACCACATCATCATATAATGTTAATTAATATATTTCAAAAGGCATAAAAGTATTTTAAAAAATAGGTAAAAAAATAATATATTTGAAATTTCGGTAGAATAAAAAAATATTTTATTTACGGACGTTAAAATTAGGGTAAAGTAAGTATTTTTTCCATACTAAATTTTCTTATTTGATTAGTTATGATACTAATAAATTTATTCATCTGGTTAATGTATTTTAAGGTAACCATGACAATGTTCTTCCTTAATGCTTGGTTAATGAATTTAAGTTAACGTTAGGTACAATTAAACAAATTTAAATGACGTGGAAATTTACATTTTTTAAAAATTATGTTATTGTGGCAAAACAATAAGGAAAAAGACCACCAAAGTTTAATCATAGGTTGTTTTTGTTATTCTCCTGAGTTATGATTGAAATAATTGAACATACTTTTAATGTTATTTATTGAATTTGAATTATTCATCTTATAGGTTAATTTACCAAGCTTTTTGAATTTTAAATTTATATTAAACTAAATTATTTTAATAAAGAAAATTATTTTTCTTTTAAATAAAAACAAAAATATAGTAAAATTTTAACAAAAAAATTTCATGTATAATTTTAATAATAATTATTATAATAAACTATAATTTTATATAACTTATTATTGAATTTTAACAAAACAAAATATTTTTACAAATTTATAAAGATTAAGATATAAAACTAGATTTAATGGAATATCTATAAAGTTTAAATATATTATTTGATCATAATTATCTATTTTACTCATTATTATTTATCTAACATTACTTATTTATTTAATTCGATAGTATGTTCAAATTTATTTTAAATTTCTTCGAGTTTAATGAGATAATTTCTTTCTCAACCTTTTGTAATTAAAAGTTTATAAATTGTATTATTCTAATTTTTAGAGTTTATATTTTTCTATTTATTTATTAAATATTTTTTCAGAAATTAAAATAAAAAGTATATTCTTTAATTTCCAATTAAAATAAAAATTATAATTACATAAAGTTTAAAATAAACTTTTGAATGATTTTTGATCTAGATTGCGGAGGAAGAAAATATATAGATTCGTATACTTGTCCATATATATAATATATAATGTAAAAGAAATTATTGAAAAAAGAGTACAAGAATGTTTAAATAAGCAAAAAAAACACTACAAAAATCGAGAATTTTACCGGAATTTATTTCAATGTTATCGGCGGTTTTAACTCCCGTGCAACGCTAAGTAATTACCACCAAAAATAGCGGGGGTTTTCGAAAACCGTCGGAAATAGTGGAGGTTTTTCGAAAACCGTCAGAAATAGCGGGGGTTTACTGAAATCGCCGGAAATTCCAGGGGTTATATCAAAACCGTCGGAAATTCCAGGGGTTACTCAAAAACCGCTGGTACTTCCAGGGGTTACTCATAAACCGCCGGTAATTCCAGGGTTACTCAAAAACCGCCGGTACTGCCTTCACATGTGGATTTCCTGACTGTCCATATTACTTTTGTGCCTTTATTTTGTTATTTTGTTTCTAACCTCGCATTAAACTGTGTTGATGGACTTTATTTTTATTTATTTCCACTCAAAAGAACCATCAAGCTGAGGAGACTCTCTAATGAATGCAATGAGGGAAATAGGTTTTTCATTCCTTACAAATACAATTTTCATGTTAGAAATAATGTAAAGAAAAAAAAAGCTACATCAGAGCCTAAAAGGAAGAAAGAAATAATATATAAATCCATGGAGTGTTGTCAATTATGAAGACTTTGGCCATGTCAATTCTAACAAGTCTGAGATCTTTGAGACAATGACCATCTTCCCATTTGCATGAATCTCTGTATAATCTTAGAGATAAAAGCTTATTATGAGGATCAAGAATATCAAGCAATTTTGCAGAATATGACCTTGTAATTACGACTTCAAACATCTCTGAAACTTTTTTCTAAAAACTCTTCAAGATAAGGTTTCTTTTTAACATATATACATCTCTGATACTTTTTCTAAAAACTCTTCAAGATAAGGTCTCTTTTTAACATATATAGTTCTAGACTTCATTTTGAACGTGAAGTCGGCATAGCATGGAAACTCACTATAATGAACCAAAGTTTCTGCGTACAACAATACAACTTTTAAGAATTCACAATCAAACACCATTTATCATAAATTGTATAAATGGCAATAATTGTGTGCAGATGAAGAACTGCATAAAACCTATCCAGATTCTTTGCTGAATGTTTTATACTATTTCTAAACTTTCAAAATACATTATTAGTGTATTAAAAAATGTAACATATTTTAAAACATCAAAATTACTGTATGTGTATTCAGAAAAGAAACAATATTAAAAACAAATTATAATTTTAAAACCTGACAAAGTAATAGAGAGAGGATTCACTGCCAATTATAGTTTATCTCTTTTAAATATTGCATTTTTCTTCAATTGGAATATTCCTCTTTTATTATGAACGAGGATTCACTGCCACCCCAAAATATCCTCCTCAAACTCACCCTCCTTTCTCTTTCTCTCTCTGTTACGTGCAGATGTACACATATGTGCCATTAAACCTCATCGTTTTCTACCTATGACACCCTCCCTCCATATGCTCAACCTTGGCTATATATACTCACAGGAAAATGATTGTTTCTATATCTGTATTTTCCATACCCAACCACACATCATTCCCACCAAAATTAATCAACACTTATAACCCTAACTCAAACTATAATCTCAGCTCTTGGATTCTCAATAAGATTAAGGGGTCATGATCTCAATGTAATTGACTATGAGTTTAGAACTACTGATGACAATTCAGTTCAATGCTACTATAAAAAGATGTGTATATTATTAACTTGAAAACCTATAAGATCACACCATAACAAGCATAACATTTAGAGTGACAATTCATCTCAAATAACATCCAACATCTCAAATAAAAACGTTTACTTTAAACAATATCTAATTTTCTTCTTCTTCATTACATCCATTGTTTGGCACACTACATTGATCAGATACCTACAATATAACATAATAGTTAGTCGATAATATATTTAATAAAAAAATCATACAAATAAATTTAACAATTATTACCGATGATCGTTGAAATACTGCAAACTGTGAAGGCAATGAGCCTTGATGATTTTGCAACAAAAGTGTCATCATTGCCTTCATTTCACTGACTTGTGATGTCAATGAAGATACCTAAAACAGAAAAATTTATTTAAAAAGTAAGAAATATGATACCTAGCATGTTAATCTTAAAAGGAACAAACCAAGTAAATATTTATTAAATATTCATTAACCTGAGATTGTAATTGAACATTAGAAGAAGTCAGTGAAGATACCTATAACAGAAAAATTTATTTCAAATTTTAAGAATAAGGCTCTGATTACAAAAGTGCAGAAAATATCAAAATAGAAAACAGAGACCTCTTAGTAAACTTCAATTGTATTTCAAATATTAAATAATCGCATGGTTCAATATGCTGAATATAGCTTGTTAGTATATTCCACACCAATATACCACCTACTAGAAAGTAACAATTGCAGAAGATAGTAAAACTTAAAAGTGACATACAAGTGCAATGGTCCTCCAAACAATTATGGCAACAACAATGGATTGAAAACTATAAGCTAATTACCTCCACAGCAATCCCAAAAATAGTATCCTTGAACTTAAGCATTGAGATCCAAGTATCTTCTAGCCACCTCTCAACTTTACCATTTTGTTGAAACTGTTTGTTTTCCAGATTGGTATCACTTGGTCAGTATCATACTATGTACCAAAGCAATATAAAATAGAGAAGTTGAGATGGGCAGAGTTTCTTCATATTAATGAATTTCATCTTCTTAAAAATAATAGTTCAGTTCTTCGTCTTAACTAAACTGGTTTTCCAGATTAATACTACAATCATTTGCTTATAATACATAAAATTTATGTCAGTTAATTAATGAAATGGGAGTGAGATGTGTTTCTTTATTTAAGAAACATATGGGTTACAGGCATTAAAGGAGGTGAAAAATCCATCTAACAATGACCAGCAATTAGATGAACCACTGGAAATAATCAATATGCTCTAACATGGCACAAATCTGGTATAAAATCAAATTTTAATAATGACACCATAGAAACAACAAAAATATATATTTGGAGAGCTGAAGGCAAAGGTGGCACAAATTATGGATGGAAACAAGCAAGCTACAAAACTCCAGAGAGACAAATTGCACCCAACGAACAAACTCTCATAGCATAACTCAATAAACAGAGGATATCACATCAAGAAAGTAATAAAGAAATGCACATGAGAAAAATTTAAAATGAAAAGGCAGAAAAATTTACCCTAAAACGCCAAATTCATAGAGAAAACATGACAGAACGAATTGTGGATTCAAGAAAAGGCATAAACAACTTAAAAGTCGCGCCCACACGGGGTGAGAAATCAAATAAAGAAAGAAAAATTTTAAATATAAAAATAGAGTGAGGAACTAACTGAATGAGCAATTTGCGAACGAGGCTTTTGGGAGAAGATTGAAGCTCAAGCAATTGTTATGGCCCTGTTATGGTCAGAAATAGCTAATTGTTTATCAAATCAGAAGTCACTTTCAAAACCACAAATCTATGTTCATTTTCTTAACATCTAGGCAAAAAAGAAAGTGGAAAGGAACATAGAGATACCTTCATAACATCGTCAAACTCGCAAACTCGTTAGAAGGAGAGATTTGTGGACTGTCCGTTCCAATTAAAGAAGCACCACCGTTCAAAGGTTCACTGCTGTGAGACAGTCTCCGAGAGCGAACACGACCTACGCAGCCACAATGCCTCGACGCCTCGATGACGAACACAATGTAGGGGAAGACCAAGACGGTGTCGGGCTTGGAGGAAAATGATTATCGGTGAACTATTTAGAGGAAAAGAAATGAATTGAGAGAGAAAATTAGGGTTTAGGGAGAAATTTTGAAATGTACGAAGGTGTGGTATATGTTTTTGAAAGACTGCAAAGTATTTTAGGGAAGGGTCAGGTAGATATTTTTGGGAAATTATTTAAAAAAAAACAATTTAGGGACAGTTTCGATTAAAACTGTCGGAACTTTTCGGGGTTTCTAAAACCGCCGGAAAATAACCCCTTCTAAAATTCATTATTTTTGTAGTGAAAGAAGAGAGTTATAGAAGGTGAAACAGAAAACAAATTAACGATGGAACAGACTCTTGATAACTTAGGGTGGATGATCGAAATCAGAAACCGGAAGTTTGTTTGTAAGTGAAAGAAAAGCAGATCCAGAGATAGGCTTTATAAAACGTGCCCGGCATGTGACGAATATTGAGTTGTTGTTTCTGAACTGTTTCTCGAAAAAAAAAACAAAAAAACAAATGTTAAAATGGTCAAGACCAAGAAAAAGTCGATTATAATGAAATCAAAGTATTGAAGATATGACATTGTGTTTTGCTGTGGGATAAAGAAGCATGTCAACATGATTGTCTTTTATTAGCAAAGACCCAACGACAGCTAAAGATATTAGAAAGTGGGCTTTTAAGGCCTAACTCAACCCTACAAATCAGCTTGGAAGGTAAGGTTTGCACCTCACTTATATATTATAAATTGGTCTTATCTCTAGTCGATGTGGGACTTCGAACACACCCCATTCACGCCAAGGTATAGACATCTCGTGCGTGATAGTAGAAACTGGGTGGTCCAATAGTGGCCCAACAACGGGTGGAAACAGAAATGCCCACTTAGAACTCGTTAGGATAGACTCTAATCATGGCTCTGATACCATATTAGAAAATGAGTTTCAAGCCTAACTCAACCCTACAAAACCAGCTTGTAAGGTGAGGTTTGCACCTCACTTATATATTATAAATTGACCTTATCTCTAGTCGATGTGGGACTTCCAACAAAAGAATCAACTGTCTTCTTATGTCAAGAAGATAAGTAGAAATGGTGCGATCTTTCTTTGTGGTTTTTATTAGAAGCTTGAGCTTTTTACATTTTGCTTGAGACTGCCTTGAGTAGTAAGTAGTGCGTTTCTTCCAAATAGCGAAAGAAGAATGAAGGCCAACGGTCTTGGTTAGCATGAAGGAGGTCATGGATGAAAGAAGTCATGCGACGATCATATGGATACAGTAATATCGTGAATTACCGGCTAAATATTACCGGCGAATTTTTGGCTGTCGATAAAAGTGCATTACTGACGGTCCATATGAGATGTAATTATCGATAAATGAGGTTGTCAGTAATGTTTTGGTGAATTTAATTGCCGACGGACCTATGACCGTCAGTAAGGGGCTCAATGGATAAAGCTGAAAATTGGGGTTTTCTTCCCTAAATCAATTTTGCACAAAAGAACCCCTCCCAAAACCAATTTCGCCCATATGTATTTCGGTTTCCCCCTTCTCCCTTGCAAGTGTGAAGCAACCAAAGATTCATCCTTCGGTTCTCCCAGCCAACCACCGTCGAGAAGCAACCTTAATTCCCCCAAGTTCGTTGCGAAACTAATGCTCTGTGTCGCGAATTCCCAACCAAAGCTTGAGGCTTCCTTGTTTGCGACCAATGTCGAGGTGGTTGGTTCGGTCGTGGTTCATGGTGCGCACTCTATTTATTGTGTGAGGACGCTGGATTCATGACCTGAGGCGGTGGGTTGAGGGATTTTCAAAAGGGTTGGTTGTTCAAGGGTGTTGGTGGACGCTGATTGGTGCTATTTTCGTCGTTGTCGTGGTGCTTTAAGTCATTTGTGCAAGGGTTAATAGTGTGTTCGTGTCAATAGTTTCATTAATTTGTGGTTATGTGAAATTCAATATGATAATGTTTGGACTGTTACTGAATTTACTGGACTAATAATGTTTAGATTGATACTGGACTGATATTGGAATTGTTTTTGTGGTTTAGATGTTGTTGGATTGTTATGGATGCTGATTTTACTTGGTTGCTTCATGTTTTAATTTTTTTTCCTCATTTTGAGCTTTGCTTGAAAGGAACTTCGTTGACAATATTACCAATTGTAACCATTGTTTGTTTCCCTTGTATTTACCTTTGCCACGAGTTTAATGTTACCAAATATATGCCTTGGATTATGTTTCTGCCTTGTTTGGTAAATATTGTTGAGATGCATATAATGTGTTTGTAAAATGCACACTAGATGATATTAACCTTGTAAAATTGAGAAGTCTATGAAGAAACCAAAGCAAAATTTGACATTAATGGTTGTAGTGATGTCTAAACAAAATATGTGCCTTGTAACAATTAAATGTTGGGATTAATGAGCTCTCTGCAATATCTTAAGTTTGCCATTTAAATTGGAGTTGTATAATTGTTAAGACTTCAGTAAGTGTACTGAATCGTATCAAGAAATAATAGTTTGGTAAGCCCAAGTATCGTTTTCCAAGAGACTCACGACACTAAACAATTGTGTAATTGCTTAACTAATCAGAACTTTAGGAACAAATTTCTTAGGTTTTGAATGCAAAATGTAGAAAAAGTAAATATGAATACAATTGTTATCAATTGAAGAGAAACAAAAATATGAATGGTTGATTTTAATATGGAATGAATATGTTGTTGGGGTTTTGATTTCACATAATCACTCTCATGCATAAAAGAATTCATCTTCTTTATTAAATGTCAATATCACTTTCTAAATTACTTAAAACCCAATGTCTCGGCGAAGAAAGCCTATCGTTAATTACTAGGTCACAATGTCTTGCATCCCTAATAATTAATTCTATATTACGATTAGAAGCTTAAGATAACCAAGCGTTCTATCCCTATGTCTAGGCAATAGTTCCCTTGGGAGAGATTCTCCAGATCATGAATTGTAAGATATCTGTTGATACTCATGCAAATCATACATCATGCCACGAATGAGTTAGACAAAGCAAACATTGAGCAAAGAAGAATAACCCTAACAATTAATGAAAGAAGCATATGTAAATCAGAATCAATTCAAATACATGAGAGTTCACAAGGTTCCATCATCCCTCAACAACAAATAGTGTTTAGTTCCCTATTATCATGGAAGAACTAGATTTACAATGGAAAAAGAATGAAAGATAAACCCTAAAAACCGAAGAGGAGTGCTTCCGCATCCAATCCTGCCTCTAGAGAGTCGAAAAATGTGAATTTGCGTCTATTATGTCGAAAGATACAACCCTAGAGTGCCTGGGTCTTTAAATAGATCAAAAAAATAACAGAAAACAGGTCTAGGCCCAACACGCTGGCGTGAATGCGAGAGTAGTTGCACTTAATGCCCTTCAGAGGGCGC
Organism: Vigna reflexopilosa; assembly: GCA_027742785.1. NCBI lineage: Eukaryota > Viridiplantae > Streptophyta > Magnoliopsida > Fabales > Fabaceae > Vigna > Vigna reflexopilosa. The sequence goes on from CM050918.1 coordinate 30,527,729, forward strand.
CCAGGCGTGGAACGATCTTTGGAAAGTTGGCGCTCAGCGCCCTAGAAAGGGAGCCCAGGCGTGAATGTGAAGCTTCAGTGCTGAGAGACTCAGAAAAGGTGCAGCCAGACGTCAATGCAAGCCTCTGGCATTGAGGGCCCCTGAAAAGGGCACTCAGGCGTCTTGCAATCTTCCTTTCTGATGCTTTTACAGTCCTTTCTGAGTTCCAACTCCTTGATTCTTCAAATCCTCTTTCAAATCATCCAAATTTCCTACATTATCAAGGGAATTAGTGATAAAAATCATAAGTTCTAACCTCAGCTCTCTTCACTCACAAAATAAACTAAAAACATGAGTTTAAGTAAATTTCTAAGTCAAAAGGGGTTCATTTAGTATCAAAATTTAGTCACAGATAATGGTATACTCAACCGTTATCACAACCCCAAACTTAGAACTTTGCTTGTCCTCAAGCAAAACAAAATGTAACTTAGCCCTAAAAACACTACAAAGGTTCAACATATCACAAAAGCACTTTCTTCTAAGACAAGTACTCACTCATATCAGCTCATCATAAAAATTGTTGAGATTGTTGATAAGAGAAACACTGGTTTAGCTAAACCTTAATCCCACAGTGTTCTGGTTTTTTATGATGACAACACATTATTAATAACACATGTATTGATATGTGTTACATGTTCAAAACTTTATTGTGTATGAATTCTTGAAGAACATGTTTGTGTTTATTTTCATATATGTATGCATATTCACTGCTTTTCTACATGAAATATCATTTGTGATTGCATTACATATGTTTCAGAAAAGAAAACCACATGCACTTGGTTGAACTTATATTGTGTGGCAAAATTGCAAGTTTTAAGTTAACTTCATTATGAAGTAAGTCGATTAAAACTCGTGACTTTGCACATATTTTCAAAAACAGTGTTCTGTGTAATTTTGCAAAGAAAAGATTTTCAAAATTGCATTGAAGTGACTTAGTCGACTACATGCACAGGAAACTCGACTTAGTTAGTTATGTTTTGAATTTCTGTTAATGCTTGTGAACTATAACGACTATATTTTGATTCTTAAGTCAAGCATTAATTGCAAGTCAATTGAATTAAATGTGTAATCAATTTGGTTGGTCTGACTGCTACTAATTTTTTTAACTGTCATAACTGTCTGGTTATAGTCGACTGTATTAGAAGTGAAGTCGACTACAAGAGCGTTTGTTTTACAGAAAACTATAGATAGACGTGATTATGTTTTACATAGAGACTTTGGTTATTCTAACAATTTCATTCTATTGTTTCAGATTGTGATCTTTGTGAAAATGCTCCATGAACTTATCAAGAAGACCGTGGAGATCTTTCTTGGATAGTTGCTTGACGAGCAAGGTTGTGCTGAAAGAAAAGCTTGATCAGACTGCACATTGAGGTGTACTGGAAAATTGATCATCTACTTCTCTCAATTTTTGTTAAGATTGTGGGCGCCCTGTTGTGATTAAAGGAAGAGGATGTGCTGCATTCTAGGAACTTTGAGGATTGTTCAAAGTTGACAAAGATTGCAGGAGAGGGGATATCTTGCTGCTTTCTTTGGGTGTTGTATGTCTATATTTTGGTTAGAGGATTAGAGAGATGTTTTATATTTTGACGTGGAGGTCTCTATAGAAACCTTGTTGTAAAAACCTTGACCATTATAGTGCATTTGCTCCCGGGTACAAGAAGGACACTGGATGTAGGCAGTTTGGCCGAACCAGTATAAAAATTGTGTTTGAATTTCTCTATCCCTGAACTCTTTTTTCAAGTCGAATTTACTTTCTATATAGTCAACTATTTTCCGCTGCACTTGATTTATCTTTTTCATTCAGATTCAAGAAACTTTTGAAAGCTTTACAGTTTGTGAAAAAGATTTAAAAAAGATTCTGATCTTTTAACCTCACCAATTCATCCGCCCTCTTAGTGTTGAAACTAAACCATTCTTTTTCCAACAATTGGCACCAGAGCTGGTTTTAATAAGATATTTGAAAAACTAGTCAACTACATTTTTCTTTGAATCGACTATATTCTTGGAAATGGCTTCTAGTTTTCAAACCTTTGGTGAAGGTGCATCTACAAACAGACCACCATTGTTTACGAGTGAAAACTATCCTTTTTGGAAAATTCGAATGCAAATTTTTCTTGAATCTGTGGATAAAGGTATTTGGGATGCAACAATAAATGGTCCTTTTGAGCCATCTCAAGTTATCAATGGAAAAATTGTTTTAAAAATATTTTCTGAATGGTCTTAAGATGAATATCGTAAAACACAATATGATGTCAAATCTCGAAATATCATTGCCTCTACACTAATAGTTGATGAATATTTCAGGATATCTTAATGCAAAACTGCTAAGGAAATGTGGGATGCCTTGGAAGTTACGTGTGAAGGCACAAATGAAGTCAAGAGAGCCAGAAAAAATTCTTTGATACAAGAGTACGAACTTTTAAGAATGAGGACTGGTGAAACAATATATGAAGTTCAGAAAAGGTTCACTCACATTGTCAACCATTTAATGGCTCTTGGTAAAGTTTTTGACAAAGAGGATATCAATATCAAAATTCTCAAAAGCCTGAACAGAAGCTGACAACCCAAAGTCATTGCAATCTCTGAATCCAAGGATCTCACGAGCATGAACATGGCTACCTTATTTGGGAAGCTAAGAGAACACGAGCTAGAACTTGGAAGATTGAATTATGAGGAAGAGATTGAAGAAAAGAAGTCCATAGCATTGAAAGCTACAAGCAAGAAAGCTTCAAAGATTGCACAATCAGAGGATGATTCAGATGCTGATTTGGACAACAATGAACTAATGTCCATGTTGGTAAGAAAGTTCAATCGATTTATGAAGAATAATAGTCAACTTACTAACCATGCAGGAAATATCAAAGCTAAGAAAGCTTCAAGATCAAATACAATTCAATGTTACAAATGCGACAAAGAAGGACATATCAAGCCTGATTGTCTAGATCTGAAGCTGAAGTAGAAAGCTATCAAGAGGTTTCCTCTGGACAAAAACAAAAAGCAAAAGGGTGCTTACATTGCCTAGGAAAACAATGATTCAGAATCCTCAAGTGATGAAGATCTTGATCGAGAGGAGGAATCTAACATATAACAACAACTCTCAATCACAATCCCTGTGAAAGTTCTCGCTTTATGCCAACAACAACAACACTCAATCACACTCCCTGTTAAAGTTATCGCTCTATGCCAACATGCCAAGTTCTCAAAGCCAACGCACAAGGGTTTAGCAAACCCTAGAACACTTATTACCACACTCTACAGATAAGAATTTCGAAAATACACTTTTTGTATCTTTCGTATTTTCGTATTTTAGAATGAGAGTCCCAATTTAATTTATAGAGATCTCACTCAAGGATACCTCCCAAAATCCGTTGTCAACTAATTAACGGGTGATAACAATTATCCACTTATGGTAACTGATTATGCATTTAATGAATGCACAACGGTAAAAAACTTGCTTAAAAATTTTCATAATTGCTTATGATAATCAATTATAGCAAGTCATAATTGATTATTGATAATCGATTGTTTATAAGTTGATAATGATTATCTTGAGTATAAAATGAGGTTTTCTTATTCAAAACAAATTTTAACACAACTTAAGGCAAACAATACATAGAATCAAAGATAAACCACATCCTATACATAAATCTACTAAATTACAAAAACTTTAATATAAAAATAAGTCTTCATGAAGATTTTCCTACAATAAGAGCACTTGAGACTTGTTTTTGAGACATCATAAAAAATTTATGCTCTTTAGTTTTATGCTAACAATCTCCCAACTTTTTTATGATGATAAAAAATATTTTGATTTAAAGCTTTTTATAATCTGTACTGATCTGTAACTCATACATAACTTAATGAAGAAGAATTAGTAAATAAGAGATAAATATAATTAAACCTTTAAACATATTTCATATTCTTTGACTATCTCGCTCCATAAATATACTAACCGCATAACCTTGAGGAGAAAAAGACAAAGATACTTGATTGGAATATTATCATATTATTAGATTCTCAATGGAAAATAATTGAGGTTTAACTAAACGTTCAACCAAAACCAAAAGAGATCTTAATAGAAAACTTAGAAACATGTTTAACGATGACCAAAGAGAATATAAAGCATAATAATATAAAAACAATTTTATATTCGTTAGCTCTTGTTCCATTAATATAAAAAGGAACAATTTATGTTATATATATATATATATATATATATATATATATATAAATATTATGATCTTATACAAAATTTACTTATTTATTACAATCATTTTTAATTTATCAAACTTTATTGTGATGTTTTCCTTTCATCCAGATTTTTGTTTTTATATTTTTAATTCTTAATTATTTTTAATTGATTTTAACCCGAAATTTTGTGTCAATTCTATTTTAAATTTTATCAACCCTCCAACCCACTAATATCAACATCTTTCACACCATGATTCCATCCTACAAATTGGTTTAACAAACTCAATTATCTTTAACTTCACTAACAACATTTTGCATATAAATTATATCTACTTCCTCTCTTCTATAGTATAATATAACACCTCTATCTAGGCATAACTGTTTCAAATGGTTTTTTATCCTTCCATTCTTAGCTCTCCATTACATCTTCACCTTCTCTTTTCTTACTTTAACTCCTTAGTTATCTCAAATGCTTTAAAATAACATCATTTATTAGATCCTGCAACCATATTCTTTTCCTCCTTGAAAGGGAGTAGCAGAAAAGTTTATAACTTTCTTATATCATAAAAAGTTTAAAAGTTATAAACACTCTCATTTGTACGATTAAACCATACACTTATATAATTTTAAAATTTAATTAATATTTTAGTTTTTGTGAAACCACGCCTCCTCCTTTCGCTTCAACCCTTTTGCAACACTACAAGATTCTCACCACAAACACTAGACGATTTGATTCACAATTCAAAATAAATAAAAAACAATTTATTTGAATATCAATTCAACAATCATAATCACATATTTATTATCAATAATATAAGGTAATAAATGAAATTTATTTATTATCAATAATATTTATTTGACAGGATAGTTTCCGATTACGAAATGCGCTCATTTCATTTCACGTAATCACATGATACTAGTACTAAACTACTATAACAATTTCAGGTTATGTTGAAAATAAATGTGTGTAGAAGGTGTAGAAGGTCACTTAATTATTTCTATTTCTTAAAATAAATCTTTTATCCTTTTATCATATTCATATATGATGTGCTATAATAGTTATGATAAAAGAAAAAGTCTCTTCTAATTTTAATTTGAACTGCTATTTATCATAGGATTGCTGTGAAAAATATATACGTGTAAAAGGCAAGACCGACCCTTAGTCGGTGGGTTTTGATTCTTTCGTTTTCGGTGCTCGTTTTCTATGCATTACTGTTGCATTGATTTCCTTTATCTTACATTGGTGCTTTCATCCCACATGGCCGACACATCCTCTTCAAATGACCTCAAGAAAATATTGGACCTCATGTAGAAACGTGAAAGGGAGCATGCTGTAGAGATGGCAGACCTCCGTAACGCCATTGAAGATTTGAAGGAGAACATGTCCCATGGTGGTACGAACTCACGACATACCCACGACCTATTTCAGGTGAGAAATGTCAAGATTGATGTTCCCTGTTTCGATGGCTCAGACGTTTTACAATGGATTTTCAAAGCGGAGCAGTTCTTCGAGTGTGATGATACTCCTGATGACCATCGTTTAACCATAGCAGCCATTCATTTCGAAAAAGAGGTTGTTCCTTGGTACCAAATGATGCAACGCAATAACCCCATTATGTCCTGGAATACCTTAGTTCGATCTTTAGAGCTGGAATTTGGTCCTTCTCCCTTTGAATCACCTAGATCCACCTTATTTAAACTCACACAAACCGCATCTGTAAATGACTACTATGTGCAATTTACAGCTCTAGCTAACCGTATTTATGGTGTAAGCAATGAGGCCCTTCTTGATTGTTTCATCAGTGGGTTGAAACCAGACATCCGTAGAGAAGTCATAGCTCAAGCCCCAAACACAATCCTCAAAGCCATTTCATTAGCCCGTTTATTTGAAGAGAAATACACCTTCAAACCTATACAATACCCCATCAACACTTTCAGAAATTCCAACCAAACCACACCACCTTCCAATAACCAATCATACACCAATCCACCACAACAACCAGTTCTCCCTACCCCAAACCAACGCCCGTCTTCCCAAACCATTAGAACCCATAATGACAAAAGACTTTCACCTGCTGAAATGCAGTCCCGTAGAGAAAAAGGCTTATGTTACACATGTGATGAACGGTTCACAACAACTCACCGCTGTCCTAATCGCCAATATTCTTTTCTCCAAGTTACATATGAAGAGTAGGGCAATACAACTGCAAAGATTCCTTATTTAGAACAGAATCGGGAACATAATCTTTCCCTTAACGTTTTAAAGGGTGCTGCTGGTGTGGGAACGATGCGATTCAAGGGTTCATTGCAAGGAATGACAATCTAGATACTCCTGGATAGTGGTAGTTCAGATAACTTCTTACAACCACGGATTGCTCATTGCCTAAAGCTTCTTGTGGAGGCTATGCCATCACTTCAAGTCATGGTAGGGAATGGAAATGCTATGTCTACCGAAGGGGTTATAAAGGAGATCCAGGTTAAACTACAAGGACATACACTCAAGCTTCCAGTATATTTGTTACCAATTTCTGGTGCTGATCTGATTTTAGGTGTTGCATGGCTAGCCACTATTGGACCACACATTGTTGATTACAACACCCTATCCTTAAAGTTTTACTTGGACAAACGACTCATTACGTTGCAAGGTGAGCCACCACCTCTGCTACAACAAGCAGAGTTGCAACATATGACACGACTATGCAAAACTAATGTCATTGTAGAACTATTCACACTCCAATTAGCTCACCCTATCACTCCAGAGGACGATTGGCTGGATATTCCAGCAGATATTGACCCAAACATTGCAATTATGCTTCATACCTATTGCATGGTATTTGTTAATCCTAAAGGACTTCCCCCTACTCGATCTCAGAATCACTGCATTGCTTTAATGCCGGATGTGAATGTTGTGTGTGTTAAACCATACAAATATCCTCATAGTAAAAAACAATAGATTGAGTAAATGGTGCAACAGATGTTGGCGGAAGGCCTCATTACCCATAGCACTAGCCCTTTTTCTTCACCAATCATATTGGTAAAAAAAAAAGATGGCACTTGGAGGTTTTGCACAGATTACAAGGCTCTCAATGTTGTAACAATCAAAGACAGGTTTCCTATACCAACTATTGAAGAGCTATTGGATGAATTATGTGGTGCTAAATTTTTTTCTAAGTTGGATCTGAGATCAGGATACCACCAAATTTTGGTCAATCTTGCTGCCAGGTTCAAGACAACATTCTGAACCCATCAAGGCCACTACAAATGGCTTGTCATGCCATTTGGATTAACCAATGCCCCTGCAACCTTTCAAGCCTTAATAAATGACATCTTTTAGAGACTTCTAGGGAAAGTTTTGCTAGTGTTTTTTGATGACATACTAGTATATAGCCCTTCATGGTCTGCCCACCTTGGCCATTTGGAAATAGTTTTACACATTCTGCGGGAAAACCAATTATATGCCAAATTATCCAAATGCTCTTTTGGTCTATCTCAAGTAGACTACTTTGGCCATATTGTCTCGGGAAATGGGATGCAATGGATGCTAACAAGGTTCAAGCTGTCTTACAGTGGCTCTGCCCTCAAAACAACTGAGGGGGTTCCTTGGCTTAACGGGATATTACCGAAGGTTTATCAAAGGATATGCTGCAATTGCTCATCCCTTGACCAATCTCCTAAAAAAAGATAATTTTCAATGGACTGCTCCAGCAACTCAAGCCTTTAAGGCCCTGAAACAAGCTATTACCACTGCCCTCATCCTAGCATTGCCTGATTTCACAAAAACTTTTGTTTTGGAGACGAATGCTTTAGGCTTGGGAATTGATGCCGTTCTTAGCCAAGACAAGCACCCTATAGCCTTCTTTTTTAAGAAATTGTCTTCCTGGATGCAGCATAAATCCGCTTAAACAAAGGAATTCTATGCCATGACCGAAGCAATTGCAAAGTTTAGACATTACTTATTAGGCCACAAGTTCATCATAAGAATTGATCAAAAAAGTCTCAAGAGCTTAATGGACCAATCCCTTCAAACTCCAGAGCAGCAAGCCTGGTTACACAAATTTTTAGGATTTGATTTCACAATTGAATACAAGCCTGGGAAGGATAACCAAGCTACGGATGCCCAATCCAGATCATTCTTTATGGCATGGTCATTTGGAGAGAATGAATTGATGATAAAAATTCAGAAAGCCACTCAAATAGACCCTACTCTCCAATTTGTTATTCAAGCTTGTGCAGCAGGAAAACCACCCAACATTCATTATTCCTACTTTGATGGATACTTACATTGGAAGCACAAAGTTGTAATTCCTAGAGATGTTGAGATTATACAAATGTTGCTCAAGGAATACCACAGTTCCATACTAGGGGGTCATGCGGGCATAACCAGAACTATGGCTCGATTGTCCTCTCAATTCTGTTGGCCTGGTATGCTTAAAGATGTCACTCAATACGTCCAGGAATGCCTTATATGCCAACAAGATAAATCGGCCATCAATTTACCCGTAGGGTTACTCCCCTTCCAATTCCTGACCAGATATGGGAAGATATAGCCATGGACTTCATTACAGGCCTTCCACCCTCTAATGGATATACGGTGATTATGGTGGTCATTGACAGATTGTCGAAGTATACACACCTTGCTCCCCTAAAGGCAGACTTCAATAGCAAGCAAGTGGCAGAATTGTTCATTAATGTTGTTGTCAAACTACATGGGTTTCCTAGAACCATCGTCTTTGATAGAGATAAGGTATTCATAAGTCAATTTTGGCAACACCTTTTCAAGTTGAGTGGCACAACCTTGAACATGACTACGGCTTACCACCCTCAGTCAAATGGACAATCAAAAGCACTAAATAAGTGTGTTGAAATGTATCTCAGGTGCTTTACCTTTGACAATCCTAAGACCTGGACCAGGGTTTTACCGTGGGTAGAGTTCTGGTATAATACAGCTTTTCATACCAGCTTACAAACCACACCATTTAAGGTGGTCTATGGAAGAGACCCCCCTACCATAATGATGTACAGGGTGGATCCTAACGATCCTCCAGCAGTACAAGAATTATTAGGGGAAAGAGACAGAGCCTTGACTCAACTAAAACGGCAGCTTCTGAAAGCTCAAGAAAGAATGAAAAAGTATGTTGATCATAGAAGAATACATAAGGAGTTTAAGGTTCGTGATCTAGTTTTGGTGAAACTTCAACCGTATAAACAAAATTCCATTGCCTTGAGAAAAAACCAGAAATTGGGGATGAGGTATTTTGGCCCATTTCCAATTATCACTCGAATAGGAACAGTGGCCTACAAACTCTTACTGTCGCCCACTGCTAAAATCCACCCCATCTTCCACGTCCCTCAATTAAAGGACTGCAAAGGTTCACACGTCACTGCCTACATTCCCCTACCATTGACTACACTACCAGAAGGTCCTGTATTGCTTCCTCAATCTATCCTTCAGAAACGTGACATCCTCCGCAGATCTAAAATAGTTTCACAAGTCTTAGTTCAATGGGTTGGGTTACCTGCAACAGAAGCAACTTAGGAAGACATTCCAAATTTTTTCAATGCTTACCCTGACTTTAACCTTGAGGACAAGGTTATTGTTGATGGGGAGGGTATTGTAACGTGTGAGAAGAACGTTGAGACTGAAGGGGCAAAATGGGCAGAAGAAATAAGGGGAAAGGATGAGTTAGTTGGAGACTCAGGACACCTGGCACCTGCTGTAGGAAATAATGGCAGACAACAGCATGCGAGGGAGAGAAAAGTGAGCACACGGTTGAAGGATTTTTAGTGGGAAAATAAGGGATACAAAAGAGGAATGTAGTGGGCCTCGAGGGGGAGGCAAATGATTGAATTCTCTCTTTCTTTCTCTGGATGTAATTTCTTTTTTTGATGAATACTTGACAGAGAGCACGTTGTACTCTGTATTTTCCTTTCAATTAAAAGGCAAGATCAACCCTTAGTCGGTGGATTTTGATTCTTTTAGTTTCGGTGCTCTGTGCGTTACTGTTGCATTGATTCCCTTTATCTTACGGTTTGTTTCAAATAGTGACAACAGGTTATTAAAATATCACGGTTTTTGCAATTTGATTTCAAAGTCTAAGAACTGTTCCTAAAATGTGCTTTTTTAGTTTACAAGAAATTGAAGCTTTAATATTTGCAAGGTTAATTTCAGGTTTTAAGAGTGTTTCATTGTATTTATTTGATAGAAAAATATGCATCCTCGAAAAGAAATTAAGCTTAAGAAGAAATGAAGATTCTTTATTGAACCCATGGTGATAGAAATAGTGAATGAAACAAAATCCTTGACTTCTAGCTCACATATTGCTTCTCAAGAAGGCTACCACAGAATGCCAAATCAAATCTCTCCTCAGGAGGATCACCAATGCAATCAAACACTGCATCTGCATTTAAGAAATCTTCATCTTCTGTGTAGCTGCATTTGGATGAAACAATTTCAGAATATTACTGAGAAAGTTGTTGCACAAACATCTAAAAGGGAAATCAGAAGCCAAAGAAAGCTATTAAATTACACCAAGTTCTCTTTCATCTCTTATTTCTCTTCTTTTTCGCATTACATATTGGCATCACTTGTAACCTGTATCACTCTCTCTTTCCTTTTCTTACTATCTTTCTTTCCCATATACCTTAAAAATTATGGGTGTCTGTTTATTAGGTTTCAAAAGTTTAGAACTACCTAACCAAGGTTGCGTTATATTTCAAGGACAATTCATAAACATCACTAATAAGAGATGAACTAAATCTATTATCATCAAAAAGAATAATCGACATCATTAATAGATCAATTTATTGGAAAAATATAACACAGAAAAATATGAGTTCAATCCATATAAAGGGATTAATATCAACTCTAATACAAAATATTAATATAATAAATTTGAGTCTTATAATGTAATTAACTTTCTTATCTCTACTTGATTCACGATGCACTTAGATTCTCAAGATGTCCAACTATAACATTCAAGAAAAGAAACCTGGTAAAGTTCCTAAGGTTTGCTGGAAATTCTACTGAAAATACACTCAACCTAATCAGTTAAAAAAAATAAATGCTATCTAGTCATGTTAGGCTGAGATATTAATCACTGTGGAGGGGAAAAGCAAGCTGAGACAACCTGTCCACTGAATCTTGATGCATTTAAACCCAATCCAAATTCAGAGAACTGCCTTATTTATGCTGTGTATGAAAGCATTTAGCAGTGTTGCCGGATATAGCATCAATCAGTTGGATTCATTTACTTTCTCAGTAACTTTATCTCACTTCAATAATGAAGACTGAGTCCACTTTACACTTTTTGGTAGATAACAAGAAGGCATTAAGAGCTGTTACATCACTGTGCAGCCTTTACATCACAATGATGCTTGATGCAATTCTCAGAACAGTCTGATCAGCTTAGATAAATTTCGAATTATGTGCCCAAGTATTTTACATTGTTTTCAAATATGATTAAATATTGTTAAGTAGGTTAAACATTTTCATGGTATCCTTACAAAAGAATGTCATTTACCAATGGACAAAAAAGAGTTGCAATGTCTTTATCAGCACTTTAATTTCAATTAGAAATTTAGAAAACAAAAAGCTGCATCCCATCTAATAAGTACAAACATACCCGCTCTTTGTTACTATACATGTCATTCCAGCTGCTTTAGCAGCTGCTAGGCCTATGGCACTGTCCTCCACCACAACACATCTGCAGAAACCAGATACCGAAATTTCACATTCAAATGTGACATGCCAGTGAATAAAAAAATGTAAGACACTTGAGTTAAGCCATCATAAAATACACCATTTGAGTCAAAACTTAACCATCAACTGTAGAAATTCATGGCTTCTTATTTGAATAATAGTTTTAGCACAAGTTATCATCACCTAGGCATTAGCATAGTGAGATATACCTTGAAGGTTCAACACCCAGAGTGCTGGCTGCTAACAGATAGATGGCCTGTCAGAAAAAAAAACACGATGCAATTAGATGCCTAGATCATTGAGTTCTAACTCAATTTGAACACCCTACTAGGTAGCTATACCACAACAGAACTTTGTAGGGATAGAATCACTGAAGATTTCAGAACATTAAACTTCATACTTGAGCATAAAGGACTTGTAGTAATTGAGTTTCATTCTTTAGTTGATTTCTATTGAATGTGTCCCTGTTAATCTAGCAAATTAACATAGGTGGATGAAATTCTTACTGGATCAGGCTTTTTACGGGGAACCACATCTCCTGCAAATATCTTGATTTTTTCTGCTCTCTCAGGTCCCAGCAAGAATGATACTATTGCAGAGACCTAAAATCAACTCACAACTTAGGTCTGAAGATGAAACAACAGTGGTATATGATTCATTCATTGACAATTACTTTAACAAGTAATAACGATTTGAAAGTTGGCCTATTAACAACTCAAATTGTACGGATTGGATTCAAGGAATTAAATAGGAAATTGATTATGCATACCGCCTTTTCATTGGAAGTGCTGCAAACTGCAACTTGGACTCCTTGAGAAAAAGCCTGATCGATAATCCTATACGTTTGATAAAAAGGGAAACATGCAATAAGACAAGGCACGATTTATCTTTCTATGATGATAATAATACAGCTTTTTAATTTTGGCACACATAACATAAAAACCATGAATGTTAGATAGAAATTGAATGATAGCAGAGAAAATATTGGATAAAAGTTTAGGAAGAAAGAAGATCAGAAACTCAAGATATGGGATGCTTTGCATTTTCTAAATCGACTATGTAATTGGTAATTGACCTCTCTTGAATTTCAAGTTGGAATAAAATTATGCTCTTCTAAACTTTAATTATGAAGAATAGAGGAAGCAAAATCAAATCATGAAACAAATCAATCCAGTGGAAAAACAAGTAATAGATGGCGTGTAAGGAATGGTTTTATTTTAAACTTTAAACAAAAGCCACTATATAAAGAATTTGGATAAAAGATAAAGAACAGATAGTAACCAACTTTGCAACACCTGGACGAAGAGGTAACAGTTTTTTCTCAATAAGAGCCATGAATAGTTCTGTCTTTTGTTTGTGAAGTGAAGCAACGAATTCTTTTCTTTCTTGTTCACCTGCTGGGGCATTCGAAGGCCAACCTGTCTTGTTAAAGTATGCTGTCATCCTGGAAAAAAAGAGAAAAAAAGGCACATTATGACTTGAAATTCATTCAAATGATGAATTCAATTTTTTTTAATCTAGAGATGTTTAAGGTTTTAAATTGCAGTCAAAATTCAACTATACCAAACCTTTCTTTTCCACCTCCAATTTTGAGCAATTCTCCATACAAGTCTACATCCCATGTAACGCCCAGATTTCTCTGCATGATAAAAGCAGAGACAAACCAATAACACATTTGTTAAAGAGAAAAGTGAACCAATAAGTGTTTGTATGTGTACCTCTTGGAAGGTTTGATTGAAAGAAATGCGGTGACCATCTTTCTCAGTATCTACAAGGACTCCATCACAGTCAAATAGAAGAGCCGAGGGAAGAGTGGAAGAGGAAGATGCAGAGGCCGAACAACTCAACCTACGAGGAGGAACATTGACCCTTGTGGTTGAAGTGACTCCAAAGGTTGTTGTTGGTTTTGATATCCTAAGAGAAGAAAGAGTAGTGAAGGATGATGTTGGAAGATGATCATTGTCCTTGGTGTGTTTGAGGAGGCAATGAGCTTTTGGTTGAGGTGTTGTTGGAGTGAAGAGTGACGCAGAGGAGATGGAGATGATGCTACTTGCAGCTGCCATTGATCACACACCTTCTACTCTTTGTTTTTTTTCAACTTATAATCTGCTTCTTTGCTTCCAACTTCCAACGTCCAACACAGGTTTCGATTAGGTTCAGCCTTCTCAACACTCGCCACGTGGAACAATACTTTTTTTCTTAAGGAAAGTGTGTTTTTTTTGTCCATAGAAACAAACTAAAACAGCGACTTCTCAAACAGTGTTTTCTATAGAAATAATTTGGCTAATGCTTTGGGATGCTTTGCTGCTCGACTTAGTGTTAAAGATGTTCATCCTGAAATTATGGATTGTATTTTGGTTATTGAAGTTTCTTATAACACAGCCTGGATGCTTTTCGGTTGGAATGTGATAATTTATTTGTGATTATAGAATTTTTTTTACTTCCTTGATTCCTAGAGTGGGAAATAGTTATAACTTTTGGTACATGGAATTTCTGATATCCCATCTTTTGTAAGTTTTTATATACATTATTTTGGACTATCAAACAATAAACTATAGATTTTCTCAAGTTTTATTGGATTTGGTTTGGTCATGCCACTTTCTTTTGCTTGCTTTGTTTCTTTAATGATATTTTTATTGTATTCCAATTTTGATAACACTGACTGGTGTATCAAGTATTTTACCTGCTACAAGTTTATGGTATTTATTTAGTCATTTTACTTTTATTTCTTAGTGGCACTAATCATAATCATATATAGCTAGAAAAAAATGAAACTATTTACTCAATTTCTATTCTGAAAGCACTAATGATACAAGTACATTTCTTTTTTATCCATTTTAATAAATACATGAGGGAGTACAATATCACTCTTTAAGAGCGCATGAGGTCAGGCCTTTGCATAACTTTGACATGACAACCGCCTTAATCATATTAGATTTAGCTGCATCTAGCAATGGATCTGATTGGAGAGCTTTGTTGAAACAATACTTGGCTTCTTCCAAAAGACCCTCAGCAACAAACACGAGACCCAGATTGTTGAATGCAGGAGCATACCCAGACTGAAGTTCAAGTGACTTCGTAAACATGGCCTTCGCACGTTGATATTGTTTCTGATGGCGGTACAGAATTCCCAAATTAGATAATATAGCATGCGCTTGTTCAGTTGTTGCCAAAGACAATGCTTTCTTGTATACTTCTTCAGCTTGTGATGGTTCCTCTGATAGTTGAAGTGAGACACCTATATTATCAAAAACTGTATTATAAAAAAACTCTTCCGAAAAAGGGATTAAAGTAGATGATAAGAACATGCACATTCCTAGTACAACAGATAGAACATACCTAGGTTAGACCACGCATAGCTGCAATCCCTGTCACAGGCAACAGCAGCTTTTAAGTACTTTTGTGATGTTTTGAATTGCCGAGCACAGAGACTATGAACGCCGAGTTGATGCCACTGCACCGCATCATTTGGATCTTCTGCTACAGCCTGGTGGCAAAAGTATGGCATGCCAAACATATAACAAACTATATCCATCATCATAGAAAAACCAAATACACTGGGCTGTGACATTTTAGCTGAAATATTTAACCAGATGAAAGACTCACGCATTGTAAACAACACAATATGGTGATAAAACTTCAATTAGCAAGTGGATTATCAAGATAAAAGCTAGGTCATTCTAGGATAATAACCAAAAGAATACATTACCTGCTTTAAACTGCAAAGAGCACGCTCTTCAACCTCTCTTAACCCGTGCTGTTCACTTTCATATGCTGCCACTATCTCATGCTGAGCCTTGTGAACCATGGCAAGCCCAGCCCATGCTATTGGAATCTCGACCAGGGATGAATCACCATCTCTTATTATAGAAGCCATTTCATTTCCAGCGCATGAAAGCAGTTCACTGCGATCTTGTGATCTTTCTGCCTCCTTTATTCGATGGATAGCAACAGCATATCGAGTAGACATGCAATTGGGCTCCAGTTTGGCAGCCTACGAAGAAATGGCGACAAAAGGAAAAATTTAGCAAAAGTGAATGCTGATCACAGAATTTCCACAGGCTGATTTTTATTTGGTGAGGTGGAAACTTAAATAGTGCAACTAACACTATGCAATACATACACACCTAATACATGAGAGTAATTCCTGTCATTTTAATTATGAAAAATATACATATAAAAGGATCGAGAAAAAATTTCCACCAATAACAAGAACCAGGAAACCAATAAACAACCTCAATAAATACGCTATAAATGACTGTAGCAAGGAGCCATGAGCACCTTCTCCAAGCACTTGCTGGAACTTCGATGATCACCACTAATAGAAAATGCATAGGCAAGATTTGCCCATAGATGGGCTGATTTGCTATCTGCTTTAATTGCAGCCAACAAGCATTCCTTGGCAACTTTTGCAGCCATGATCTGATCAACCATGGCACCTTCAGAGGCACTTGCACCCGGACCTGGCATTAAAAGAACATACTATGAAAAATTCTGCATCTATTTAAGAATAAAGGAGAAAGAAAGGTAATATCCCACAAAAATTGAGAGCTTAGAGCCAGAGCAATAAAAGTACCTGCCACAACTGAAGCATGTTTACCCAAGAGAAGGGCAGCATAGTTGACCAAAGCTGCAGGATGATTTTGATCTTTTAAAATCAATTGCTGGAAACATTTTGCAGATAATTCCAAATTCCCACTGCAAGGCAAGATAAATGGTGGAGTATTGACTAGTGAGGAAAAATATAAACAGAATATAAATTCATATCAACCCTTTTAAAAGCCCCAAAAGGACTAGTATTTCCGAAATAATTTAATGCAATATTCCAGAGGGTACTAACCCAGAAAAGGAAGCATAAATTTCGTATCATAAAAGTGACAGCCACAGTTGCTGAAATGTGCAAGCTAAGAACTACAGACACTTCTAAATTGTAGCTGTCGGGTCTTACCCATGTCAAATATGTATCCATGTTGGACACTGCATGGACACTTCAAATAGTTTTAATTGCATTTCATATATAGTTTAAAAACTTGTACACTAATAAAGATTAGAATTCCACAACAATATAACTTTTTGTATTACATTACATTTATAATGGTATGTGCTCATTTTTAAATCATCAATTCTCTATTGTGAAGGGCGATTTAAAATTTTATTTGATTTTAATTTAAAATAACTAATATATTAATTATATTTGCATCATATCCTAAAATTTTTAATATTTGTTGTATTCCCCATTATAGTCAACGGGGCATTTGCATCACACCTCAAGGTAGCGGCTGTTGTGGGCGTTGAGCATCCAAAATTGCAACAGATCATTTAGGTTTTACCTAAAGAACTAAACTCCTGGCTGGAAAATGGGGTGTTTTGTTTTTTTTTTCTTTTTTTGCTTTAAGGATGAATGGGTAACTTTCTATTTAAATCTATAACCCACTATTTTTACTCCCCCTCTTCTGCAAATCAGCCCTTCCACCTCTCTATTTCAAGAAGCATTTCCAATGAGGTTTCTGTACACACTTCCAATGGCATGGCAACTTCTAACAAACTCCACATCTTCTTTCTTTTCTGTTCAGCTGAAATGGCTTCATCTGGCCAATCAACCTCTGCCACCCATCCCGTCTAGCCAACCTCTTCTTGCAGATTTCCAATTTTGGACATGTTGATATGTTGTTTAGCAGCTTTCTTTTGGACCACTAGGTCATGAAACTTAATCAGAATATGATTTTAATTATAGGCATTTTCCCTTAATTTTTAAGGGCACACAGACATAGTGCAATATAAATCTACTCAAGGATCAATACAGCCGTAGTCCCAATATAGTGGTTTTGGAGGGTGACTGCTCAGAATCGCTATCCAATATTGACTCCTATGATATATTCCCGAGACCATGTATTCCTGTATCCATATCCCGTATTGTAACTGTCCATCCTCGAAGTGATAAGAACGTAGGGAGAGTCACACCACAAAAGGTAGCAGTTGTAGTCAGAGCCGAAGGCCTCATAAACAAACACGACACGATATTAGAATCTCATACTTCCAATGTGAGAATCAAATCTCTTAACCTAGAATTAGATTTTAACATCCCACACAGGCTAACTGCTCAGTAGCTCTTCAACTAGTCCAGACAACACGAAAATGCTGACATCACCAACAGTGTCACTCCTTTACAACTAATGGAAAACTATAATACAAATTGATAAAGCCTTGGACAACTAAACCATGACAGCACAAAAGTTAGCCTATACAATCCCATATGCGGGACTCAAGTTTCCTAATAGCATGTCTCAATTCCGAATTTCCTGGCAAATCTATAATTTTTAAAATATATTTCCATTATAATTGAGATTTATGTAAGTGTTCATAAGACAATTTGATGTATAAATCTCTATGTTCTTTTCGAAACTTGTCACTGTTTCCTCAGCAAATTTCTTAATTAACAATCCACTGCTAAATATTATTCAGAAAGCAAAAGAGATAAATGAAACCTATACATACTGGTCAAGGATGGATTAAGAATTTGTGAAAAGGCACTACTTTTTGTTGAAAAGAAAAAATAATAATGCCCAAGACAATTACCACTCATACTTACATTTGAAGATAAGCTATCCCAAGATTTCCTAGGCAATCATAGTTCTCTGGTGCAATGGACAACAATGATGACAAAACTGAGATAGCACTCTACACCAGCATTGAAAGTCACATTGGTCAAAGCAAAGTCACATCAAATATGCCTCTAGAACATTAAAGTAAAAAGAAGACGAGCAACCAAGTATTTGTACCTGCACGCGACCAGTTTTAAGAAGGATAAAACCCAGTGTGTTCCATACAGCTGTCTGTCTAACATCTGACTGCACTGACTCTTTCAGCTTAGACAGAATCTCCTCAAGTTCATGAGGCTCAAGTTCTTTATCAGAACTATTTTCTGATGAACTTTCTAGTAACAGGCACTAAAAGGATTATAAAATATGTTAATGAACAGAGATATTACAATCATTAATCCATCAAATTATGACCATTGCACCTGTGCATGGTGAATCTGAACTAACGAAAGCAACTCTGGCCTATCAATCTCAGCCTCAGGCCTGAGCAAGATCTGTTCTGCCTTCTCATAAGCCAATACAGCCTAAAATATTTTTAATGGACATCGAGTAAGTTATACGTATCAATAGTAACAACTACGATTGAAAGCACTGCTTAGTACCTTTTGAGGTTGGCTTAATCTTTGGTACATCAGGCCAAGTATAAAATGAGCATGAGCATTTTTTGGCATCTTCTTTGCAACATGAACCAAGCCCTAAACATAAACTTATTTTGTTGGTAATAAAACAAAAACAACAATAGCAATAATAGCAACAATGGCAAAAATTGCACTGGCATGAAAACAAATTATTATTGTCAAAATTACAGTCTTGGCTTTACATTGTCCCACTTTGCTAAATAAGCAACTGACGATGGAAATGCAGTGATTAGTTTCTAAGAAAACAAAATAAAATCAATCATGGTAAGCTAACGGTTGAGTGAACAGCTGGCACTGGACTTGATTCACAGCCATAGATCCATATCAAACAAAACCCATTATAATACTTTACGTATAAGCAAAACAACAAATAACCAATTGAGTTATATTGAAATTATGCTGCCATTCTACACATAAAAAGGAAGTACAGAGAAAAAGAATATGTCACCTCGTCCCAATAAATACAACATTTTAGGCTCAGTAAAAATTCATAACAGCTACAACACATTCAAAACTTAGAAGAAAACATTGAGATTTTTTTTTTCTATATGGCAACATAGGAACAAGAAAATGTCTCCATCTCCAACTGGTATCCCATATACACCACATCTCAATAGAATGGTTAGAAATATTTTATCTAATATAGAAAAACATGTTAAAAACAATTTACATCACCATGACTAGGCATGATTAATCTCTGGTCATATTTTACTGGAAATAACAGTTGAAAATTATATCTGATTGCCCATGTATCAACTTCCTAAATAATTCAACAAATAAAAAAAACAATTAGACATTTTGATTCTGGGAAAACTTGTCACTTTGAAAAATAAATTAGAACAATGAATATAAACCATTATAGTACATCTTAGTGGTCTAGATTAAAAGAAAAAATAGACATGATTTTTTAAGTACTCATGTGACCACGAACTAACTTTCAATCTTGACATTTCATGTATGATTATATAGTTCTTGTTGGAAGTCCCACATCGACTAGATATAAGACCAATTTATAATATATAAGTGAGGTGCAAACCTCACCTTACAAGCCAGTTTTGTGGGATTGAGTTATGCTTAAAAACCCACTTTCTAATATGGTATCAGAGTCATGGTTTGAGCTTATCCTAGCGAGTTCTAAGTGGACATTTCTGTTTCCACCCGTTGTCGGGCCGCTATTGGACCACTCAATTTCTACTATCACGCACGAGATGTCTATACCTCAGCATGAAGGGGGTGTGTTGGAAGTTCCACATCGACTAGAGATAAGGCCAATTTATAATATATAAATGAGATGCAAACCTCACCTTACAAATCGGTTTTGTGGGATTGAGTTAGGCTTAAAAACCCACTTTCTAATAGTTCTCATTTCTCAAAATAATCAAGAGTTCTCACCTTCACATATCCTCATTGTGTGTGTATATATATATTCTCAAGGACACACAAACTTACTAGAGTTTAAAACTAGGATGTTTTTAATAAATGAGGAAAATATCTAACAACATTAGAGTAAACTTACAGTCTTCACACTGCTAACTTTTTCCTCCCGAGATGAAGGAGGTCCTTGAACATGTTGATCACCATCTGCATCAGCTCCACAATCAAGAGAAGACTCTGTCTTGCTAAGTCTGGAACGACATCTGCCCAGTTTGTTCAACTTTTTACTTTCACCTTCAATGCTATCAGTGTCTTTGGACAACAAACTCTTATCTTGACCACTTTCATCATTCGCCAAACTATATATTCATTAAAAAATATAAATGACAAGAAGCAACAAACAGATACTGTCTCAGACATTCATTTTCCAGTAATTAGTCCTACCATCAAAACAACATTTTAGAGAATATTGGTGACCATTAAACGATTCATAAGCAAGAAAACATATCTTCTACATAACAAAACGGAAAACTGCAGAAAAAATCAGGATGAATAATATGTCATATTATAACACAGCGCAAAGAAGTACTTATATCTTTTATATTGGGTGCTACTAACTAATACCTTTAGGATACTAGTTAAGGAATCAATAGGTAGGAAGTTCTAAAATTGAAATTGCATGGAAAATCACAATGAAATGCAGGCTTATACAATCCAATAAAAAATATTTCCAATTTTGATACCTTAACCAGTAGTATTTTCCTTTTATACTTTATTCTTTGAGTAATCTCTCAACCTGAAGTTAGTTATCCATGTTACACATGTCACTATGTTAGTTTTTTTAATAAAAAACTAAAAATTAATCACTCAAAGAGCTAAAAAGTCACCACATTTTAGACCTCCCAAAAATATAAAATATAACCGTATTCATCCTTATAAATTTCCCCTACAATACATCTTGTAACCCACCACAGTCTGTTATGGAAGCCACTACCTTCAACAAAATTAACACCCTTTCTCCATCTTCCTACTCTTTCAACATACACCCAAAACAACCCACCCGAAAAAAAAGTCATTGCAATTTGCAATGCTTTCAATACAGCCATAATATATTTCCGAAAGTCTCACAACATTTAAATTTACGCAGAGTTTAAAAATTGAATGTTCTTCTGGCTATGACCTCTAAGGGTTTGGTAAGTTTCTAAATTGGAGATTTCAATTGGTTCTCCAAAGCAGAAAATCAAAAATCAAAAGATTAAAAGGGAAAATTGAAATTATGCCAGAATGAGGAGGAGAGTTTTACGTTGCAATCGAGGGAGGAGGGACAAGGGAAGAGTCGTCGTCGTCGGCTTCGGGAGGATCAACGTTGAGGTCGGCCAAAACGACGACCTTCGCTGTCGTATGGTGAGGAACCCTGGAGTTAGAGCTCTCTTCTGCTACTGCTGCTACTCCAAACTTCTCCGCCATTTCTTGAGTGTTAGTTAGGTTTCGCGTTCCGCGTTTTCCTCTTATATACTTTTTTTTTTCTAAACTCGTTAGGATTAGGATTTCATGTCAAAGATTTATTTATTTATTTATATATATATATATATATATATATATATATATATTTGGTTTCATTGCTATAAAAGATAGTTTAAAACATTTCATATTATCATTTTTATTTTAATTTATTCACCTCGTCGTCTAAATTCGTTTGCATTATTGAAATTTACGTGAACTATATCATATAAACGATGTTAGTGAATATTTGAGAAAGAAGAGAAAAAACTTAAAGTGGTTCTAACGATATGATCTGAAATGGGATGTTTTAAATTATAGAAAATAAAGTCTAACTATATATGGAATCAAGAGTGTAATTAAATGTATAATTTTGTTCTAAATATTACAACTTTTAAAATAAAATAAGGTTGAAATATATTGTAGTGTAATGGATATGAATTTAATGACTATGGATTAACATAACGGTATTGGAATGTGTTTGGGTATAAATAATGTGGAACAACTTAAACTAAATCATTTGAATTATTATATATTTGGTAATGCTAAAAGTAATTAATTGATTTATTTTAAGTAATTTTTATATAAGCAACTCAATATTTATTTACCGTATATTTGATTTGAAAGTATTTTCTCTTTCTTATGTCCATTTGGATTTTATAAGTTGCTTTGCTTTTAAAAAATAAAATGTTTTTCTAGTTATGGTTTTTTAAAATAAATTTACTTAAAAAATATAATAAGTAATTGTATTAAAACACAATCCCTTCTAAGAAAAAGTTTAAACAAATAAACTCAATGAGTAAAATGACACTATTCCATTTCTTTTAAATAAATAATATCTTAAGTATAAGTTGCTTTTAAAAATATAAAACTATTTTTTTTATTTATGCATTTTTAAACTAAATTTACTCAAAAGCATAATAAGTAATTGTATTTAAGAGAAAAAAAAACTTCTAAGAAACGGTTTAACAGATAGACTCGATGAGTGAAATTACACTATTCCAATTTTTTCTTAATATATATATATATATATATATATCAATTATATAAAAAAAAATGTTCACTTATGAAGCATAAGGCTTATCTAAAGTCATTGAAAATGAATTCTTAATCTAATTGATGATAATAGACGACTGCTTTTGCTAGAAATGAAAGTCAAAGGTACAAATTTCATTAAAAATGTAAAAGTCAAACATATATTACTATATGCTATTTTAGATGAAGATGTCATTAGAGTTGAAAACATAGTTTCTACAAAATAAATATAGTCATTAAGATACAATAAAAGAGTCAGAACACTAAAAATATATTCAAATCAGCTAACATATTATAATCTAATATTGTTTCCTCTGATCGTTCAAAAAAGTCAGTATTCTATGGTACAACTAATCGTAAAGATAAAAAGGCTAGAACATGTGTGCATGTGAATTATCAAGACATAAAGACAACTTTCCAAATTTTAATTTTAGATTTTTCTTTCAAGTTTTGGAGAACTTTCTGTAAAAGAGATACTTGGAGATCAAGGCCACAATGTTGGTAGAATCTTCTAAGCTAATTCTTTGTTATAGTACTCTAAACCTTTTCTTTCATTTTCCAGTTTTAATGTAGATTTCTATTTACTGTTCTTGAATTCATCTCTCCATTGCTATTTAAATTTCAAGCAATTTTACATCTTTCTTTTTTAAGTTCTTGCAAGTTAAGTTTCAATTTCATGCTTCTCAAACTTATTTTATGTTTTTGTTGTCAAAATCAATTAAGGAATGTTTGATCTGATGGAGAAAGGGCCAAAAAAATATAACAACTTAGCAAAGAGTAATAATGCAGCGAAAATTCAATCCCCATTCTTGCGAGAATCTGCGATGAGCACCAAACAAATAGAACAAAAATAGAATCCAAAGCACAAAGAGACACCAACAATTTTTAACGTGGAAAACCCCTCAATGCAAGGGTAAAAACCACAAGTCGTCTCGACCAAAGAAAAATTCACTATGATCAATAATAGGGTACAAAAAAGTCTCCAACAATAATACCA
Organism: Vigna reflexopilosa; assembly: GCA_027742785.1. Classification (NCBI taxonomy): domain Eukaryota; kingdom Viridiplantae; phylum Streptophyta; class Magnoliopsida; order Fabales; family Fabaceae; genus Vigna; species Vigna reflexopilosa. Next base: position 30,551,804 of record CM050918.1, read on the forward strand.
AATGGTATTTTCAATAAGTCAATTTAACTAAGCACAAATGCTTACAAATGAGAACAAAGAAGATGAAAATTCTCCAAAACAGGACTACTAGTGCGAGACCGATTTCTCCCAAAATAGACCCTCGATTGACGATCCGAACGGTCAGAATGAAGAACCATATGTATGGAACCCACTGTCCAAAATTCAGCTCGATCCAACAGTGACCGACTTCACAGCGACAAAAACACCAGTGCAGGTTTAGGGTCATGCGGGAATGACTTTCTCTCTTCCTTTTTCTCTCACTTGGCTTTTGCCTCTCTTTAAATGACTCTAATGTCCTCTACTAATCTGACTCATCTCCATTTAACCTAATGAGACATAATGGACCTCACTATTTGGGCCTATACTCCACATAGGAAGGGAGCCCAATAACCCAACAAATCTCCCCTCACGACTATGTGGAGATATTCGCCAAACTGGCGATCTCACAACAAACTTCAAACTTTCCTCTTGGCACTGCCTTGGTCATCATATCAGCACCATTATCATTTGTATGAACTTTAGCCAATTCCAACAACTTAGCATCCAAAAAATTACGTATCCAATGATACCTCATATCAATATGTTTGGATTTAAAATGAAAAATTTGATTCTTACCAAGATGAATAACACTTTGATTGTCACAATACAACAAGTATTTACCTTGCACAAAACCAAGCTCCTGCAAGAATTTCTTCACCCATAACAACTCCTTACATGCTTCAGTAAGTGTAATAAATTTTGCCTCAGTAGTGGGCAACGCTACACACTTTTGCAACTTTGATTGCCAAGCCAAGGCTCCCCCTACAAACTGAATCAAATAGCCTGAAGTAGACTTTCTGGAATCAATGTCTCCAGCCATATTTGAATCTGAGTAACCCACCAAAGTAAGCTTATCACCTCAAAAACAAAGCCTCAAACCAATAGTACCACAAAGATACCTCAAAATTCATTTCACAGCATTCGAATGCTCTCTACCTGGATTTGACAGAAATCTGCTAACTATACCAACAACGTGTGCAATATCAGGCCTTGTACATACCATTGTATACATCGAACTACCCACCGTAGAAGCATAAGGAACTTTGCTCATATCTATCTTGTCAGCTTCATTTGAAGGACTTTGTTTAACACTCAACTTAAAATGAGTAGCAAGGAGCACTTACAACTTTAGCATTCTCCATTTGGAATCTTTACAACACCTTCTGAATGTAGTGCTGCTATGATAGCCAAAGTTTCTTCTCTTTTCTATCACGAGTGATACTTATACCAAGAATCTTCTTAGCAGCTCTCATGTCTTTCATGGCAAATGACTTGCCAGTTGCTTCTTCAACCTGTCAATTTTGGATACATCTTTTCCAACAATAAGCATGTCATCAACATATAGCAACAATATAATGAAATCATTCTCAGAAAATTTCCTGACAAAAACACAATGGTTAGAAATGGTCTTCTTGTAGCCTTGCTCACACATAACAGACTCAAACTTCTTATACCACTGCCTCGGAGCCTGCTTCAAACCATATAGGCTTTTTCGTAGCCTACACACATAGTTTTCCTTGCCTTCAACAAAAAAAACCATTCGGTTGCCCCATGTAAATCTCTTCCTCCAAATCACCATGAAGGAAAGTTGTCTTCACATCCATCTGCTCAACTTCCAAATCTAGAGTAGCAGCTAAACTTAACACAGTTCTGATAGATGTCATCCTCACCACATGTGAGAAAATCTCATTGAAGTCAATACCCTTTCTTTGTCTGAAGCCTTTCACCACTAATTTAACTTTATATCTGGTATATGTAGAATTGCTCTCTTGCTTCACCCTGAAGATCCACCTGTTCTCTAAGGCTCTCTTACCCTTAGGCAACTTCACCAAGTCATAAGTGTGATTATCATGTAGAGATTTCATCTCATCCTACATTGCATCCAACCACTTTTGCTTTTCTTCACTCTTAGTGGCCTCCTCATAACATTCAGGTTTTCCCTCATCAGTCAACATCGCATACTCATTGGTAGAGTACTTCTTAGAATGTTGTTTTGGCTTGTCAGATCTTCTAGGTTGAGCTTCAGGTGGCTCACGTACATCACCAAGACTTTCATCTTGTGACACATCATGTTCATCTTCATCAACATTATCAATAGGAACATCCAAGCCATCTCCAACCTGCTGATTATCAGTATCACCATGTTGTTCATCATCATGAACATCAATATCCAAATCATTAATAGACAATCGAATTGGATCAACATCAACAACATTACCATCTTCCTTAGGTGTAGACTTCTCCACCTTATTAATGTCTTCAATGGTTTGATCTTCCATGAATTGCACATCACAACTTCTAACAACTTTCTTTTCAACGGGGTCATACAACTTGTAGCCAAATTCATCCTGACCAAAACCAATGAAGATGCATTGCTTGTCTTCACATCCAATTTGGATCTTTCATCCTTTGGAACATGAACAAATGCTTTACAATCGAAGATACGCAAATGATCATAAGTAACATTCTTCCCAAACCAAATCTTGTCTGGCACCTCAGAGTTCAAAGCAACTGCAGGGCTTAGATTAATAACATGCACTGCTGTAAACAATGCCTCACCCTAGAAATGCATAGGCAATTTTGCTCCAGTAAAGCTTAGAGTTTTACTTTCCTTTAGCCACAATCAAGTTACCTTTGGTGAGCTTCCACTTTCCAGATAATATGGATATTGTTCCTATAGGCAATTATTTAATATAGATATAGATCCCATATATGATTAAAAGACTAAAATGAAATGATTAGTGTATTGTTCATCACAAACATTGTCTGACCGTAGCTTCTGCAAGTCTTGGGGCAAAACACCAGTATCGATAGACGTAAATGGGACATAACACAAGCATAATCATATACATGTTTTTGAAAACCCTTTTTTTTATGAAATTTGGTTTGATTGCAATTGTAATATTAACAAACATTGGGTGCAAAGATTGTTAGTACTTTAACTTGTATACTCTTGTTTATTAAATATAATATCATTCTTGCACTTTGAACTTTTAAAAACTAAATTGATCTTACAATGACCTAGTTCATGCCACTCCCCTACATCGATCTTACTAACTGTCAGTCATTTAATTGGTGCATTATTGTACTTCATAAGTGCCACATTAGAGCATTGTATTGTCATGTGCAGTTTGGAGTTAGACTAGTAGGATCAGTTAAAAATGCATATTTGCTTTTAGAAGGTTTGTTTTTTCTTTTTAGAGAGTGTGTTGTTCTTTTTGTTTTTCTTAGGAATGAAAACAATTCAAGTCTAGGGATGTGATAAGTCTTCGGTTAATTTTAGTGGTTAATTCCTAGTTTTTATATTAGATTTAAGTTATAAAGCACTTTAGGTTAGTTTTACAATCTAGCTTAAATTTGATGTTTTTAGCATGTTTTACTGTTCTTTTAGAATTAGTCTTAGAAAAAGTATAAATTAGTAGAATTATAGCCTTGATACTAGTTTTTTAGTTTAAGTTCAGTTTTAGCGTCCTAATTAGATTAGATTTTAGTTTACTAACTTTATAATCTAGATTTTAAGTATTAATTAGTATCACTCCTCTAATTTCTTTATTGGAGCAGCTTTAGACAGAAATGGTAGGAGCGTTTTTGACTTGACCAGTTTTGTTGTACTTGTTTAGTTTCTTCATTTTTGTGCCATTTTTCAGTTATGTCCTTACCACTTCTAATGGTTATAGCATTTGTTTAGTCCTTGATCTTACACAACTTCTTTAGCAATATAGAACTTGAATATAGAACTTGTACATGATTAGAAAGAACAATTGCATGTTAAAGCCATAAGAAAACACCAGATGTAGTGTATAAACCCAATATCTTCAAATTTATGCATCCTAAGAAATTTTTAGTAGGTTAGTATAGGTCGGTACCTTGGGAGATGAATTCATATCAGTGTGTTTTTATCTTGTGCATTCCAAACTGCTACTTTAGAATTTTTATTCCAAACCCATGTGCTTGTGTGCATTGAGAATGTCATTTGAACAACCGAGTGTAGTGGACACAAATTCCTTCAACCTTGATTTCGTTGGACCTCCCCTATAACCATTTACGAGGCCCAATACCTGAAGATTGATAACACTATATGTTGTTAATTTGCAACATATATAATGTAGGTCTTTCTGATACACTTAGGTACATCTAACAGTGCATTGAAACTTGTCCAGCTGCTGTCTTTGTAGCTTTCATATTTCAACCCTTAAACCTTGTTTTTAAAGGTTGTAGACCAGAGTTGTGCTATTGCATCACATATTCTCTGCTATTTTGGTATTCATGAGGCTAGACAACAAAATAGGGGCACTAGGAAATGAAGATTATGGGTATTTTTGCATTAGGAGGCATAATCTGCTTCATGATCCTCCCAACATTGGCTAATTTTGATGGAATATGTGAATGAAACCCTAGGTTTCATTTAGTGTTTCTAGAATGAGATAACCTAAGTATTGTGCAATGCAAATTACCTGAACATGTTTCTATATGTCTAACTATGCTAAATGAATAGTGAAACTGAATTAGAAACTGTAGAATCACAAAATGTCTATCACACCAATTTTGACAGCAAAGGTAGTTTAAAATGGAGTGTGGCAACACTTATGATTAAATTAAGTTAGTATATTCCTTATGATATGAACACAATGTAGAAATTGAATCAAATATGCACAAAAATGTAAAAACATTGATTGAATCAGAATTGGCAACAAAGTTAATCAATACAAATTTTGACAACAAAGTCAAACTATTGAGAATTTTGGGTTTTCTGATTTATCATGCATGGAATGATATTTATACTATCCGATCATTTATAATATGACATTAAATGACTCTTAAAACACTAAAATGCATAAAATATGACTGAAATCAGAAAAGGAAGTTTTGATACACTAAAATATGGTGGTACATGCTGTTAGGAAGTTTTGGACCATGGTATTAGTTGTTAACTTGGTACACTTTTTATTGTTCTTTGGCAAGGTAGAATAGGCTTAAATTGATGGTACATCCTCACTGTTTTGAATTTTTTACATATGTATGTTGTTAGGGTTAAGATGTTGGTTTATTACTTAGTTGGTGTACAATGAGGTGAACATGTCGTAAATGGTCTTGGTAGAGTTAATTAAGTTTGATCTGAAAATGTAATTGTTTTTTCTAATGGTTTCATGAGTTAATATCTTGTAGTAGTTGAAATTCATATTCAAATATAGGAACAAGATGGAGAATCATTATTTATTATGATAGGACCTTGAGAGTTTGTTAGGAAAAAAGACATAAAAAACAACTCATACACAAACCAAGCTGTAGTGTTATGGATCCTAATATTGTACTTAGTTCATGCTCCACTCTATTGATAAAACATGTAATACTCTCTCTTTTATACCTTCTACTAAGGTCCAAAACACCTTCAACCAGCTTGTTACAATGGAGACTACTACAATTAGGGATGACAACGGGTCAGGTTAGGCATGGATGGTGCGATACTCGAACTCGACCCGCATTTAAAAAACTATAACCGTACCCGCCCCACTACCCGCCGGATACCCACATAAAAAAAATCCACGGATACCCATTTTAACCCAATAATATTTTAAAAGAATAATATTTTATTTATTTATTTCTTCAAAATGGGCAGGTACAATTTGTTTTAGGTTTTCTTGCATAACCTTCAAGATGGGCCAAGCCCAAACCCTTCATTAGGGTTTCTTCCTCAAGTTCAGAGTAGTCTTCATTCTCCTCCCCATCTAGTGCGTGTGCGGTGCGGTACAGGAGAAGTCCCTAGCAACCTCGAGACAACTTCTTCCCCATGAAACGAGGTCGAACAATAACCTTCACATCGTAGGCCGTCAAATCCTTTTCCCTCTGAAAGACGAAACAAAAACGGAACGAATCGCAGATCCAGCGCCTTACCGCCTCCAAGTTGCCACCTTCGCGCCTCGCTGCACCACGACAAAGGGAGTTTGCTCCCGATCCAACGAAGAAGAAAGGAAGAATGCCTCCTTGAGTCCCTCGCCGTGCTATCGCTCTGTCATCGCCGTTGTGAGGTTATTGCCTCTGCTTAAGACGCAGATCATCCTCGCCCCCAACATTGGGTCATCCGCGGTGGAGAGAAAAAAATAAACTTCAAGCTTCTGGCTTTAGTGTGATGAAGGAGAAAGAGAAAGGATAGAATGAGCCACTGAGTGTGACCCTTCGTAAGGAAACCCTAGGATTTTCTCTCCTTCTGTGATGGCAATGCGAATGTAGGAGAAAAAAAAATTGAAATTTAGGGTTTGACGGCAAAGAGAGAGAGCTTAGAAAATAATTTAAAGACAAATGGTAAAATTGAAATTTCATTTTTTAGACGGGTTGCGGGTACTCGCAGGTAGGATAGTGTGATATCCGAACCCGACCCGTTAAAATACCCACTACCCATTACCCGCGGTACTAAATACCTGTAGCGGATTTTATCCGCGGATACGAATTTTTATGTCATCCCTAACTACAATCATCCTCCTTACTTGCAGTCAGAAAAGGAAGAGAATTCACTCTGCCTAGAGCATTACAATGATGCTTCAACGAGTCTACTAGCACCATATTAAAAATTTTAGCACTAGGCTACTTTAGTACACAATCGTACACTTAAAATTTGTCAAGCAACCCATTAAATAAAACCAAAATCCATTTACTGGCCAATTTTTCTTAACTAACGAAAACAAGCAGCAACAACGCAATTTTGATTCGTCGTTACAAACCAAATTTCAGATACTAAAACACACATTAAGCTACTACCCTGCATAGTTTGAAAAACTGTAAACAACTCATCTACTAGCTATGTTTCATATACTTATCAATATGTTAATTATCTATCAGTGTTTGTCAGGTTTGTTTGCCAAAGATAATCCAGGGATGCATCTATGTATATGGTTTATTTTGGATTGTATAAGCATGTATTTGTGATTGTTTTTATGGGCTGAATGTGTTGGTTGTAGATGAAGCCAAATAAATTTCAAAGTACAACTATTTTCACGTCCAATCCTAGGATGTTAAGTGATTAATTCTCTTTCTCCCTAAGCTTTATTTACAATTGTCGCAACCGAAAATCACGACGGGACGACGATCCAAAAAAAAGAAAACGTAGTTTTTTGAAAAAAGAGATTTTGGAGTTGCCACCATAGTTTATTCTGGAAAACTACGGAAAAACCATAAAAAAGGATAAGGCGGTCTATGAAAAACCAGACTCTAGTTTCGGGAGTCGGTTACGTGTAGGGAAGGTATTAGCACCCTACACGCCTGCCCGAAGGCAGTACCTTTAATTAAATACGCGAATAAAATGTGGTTTTCAAAAATGTTTAACTTCCCCTAAAAAGAAAAATAAAATAAAACTCTAAAGAAAACAAAATATATTTTTTTGTGTTTTTTGTGCCCGACAAGGATTGACCTTGCTCCTACGTATCCTCAGTCAGACTGAGAAATCAGGGTTACGTAGTTCTATCAATTATGTTTTGATGATTGCGTGTGAAATTTGTTTTGGAAAATTGATTGGAAAATTTGTTAAGAAATTGATTATGGATAAATTTGGATTTTTGGGAAAGTGAACCTGACAAGGACTGGCATTGCTCCTACGTATCTCCACTTTTGATGGAGAAATCAAGGATCACGTAGTTCTGGCGAATAAGAAATTGATTTAAAAAAAAGTTGATATTTTTATTTTGAAGATTTTATGATTTTTTTTGGCATTTTTTATATAAAAAAGGAGGTAAGGTCTTAGTACGAGGAGGATGTGTGCGATCACACACATGCTTAAACCTTTAAAATATTTTTATTATTTTTCTAATATTCATATATTTAAAAAACGTAGATAGATATTTAAAACAGAAAAGTGAGAAAAAAAATAAAATAAAATAAATAAAAAATAAAAAAATGAGAATAATAAGAAAAATAAACAAAAGACATAAATAGGAAAAAAAATCCATCTATCCCCAAAAATCATACAAATTGAATATATCACAAAACAATTTAACTGCACATAATCTGTTTGATAAGAATTAGTTAAAAACACATCGAGTAGACTTCCAGGAAAGAGAGGTGCATCACAATGGACAACTTAAGTACCAAGTCTTTCCTTAGTCAAAGTGTCCCTCAACTAGTTTTTAACAGATTTCTCATTTTCAGATTCAAAATAACAACATAGTTTTACATCAATAATAACACGTAAATTTAATGCTTGAACAGTCATATAACCAACACATAGACATGCACAATAATTCAAAACATGAATAGTAATACAATAGTATTAACTTAAAAACATGGAAAGGTTAGCTCCCCTTACCTCTTCTCCAGACATAGTTTTCTACTCAGAGCTTGTTCTCTCGAAAATCTTTCAGAACCTCTGCTCTTCTAAAATTTTCTTCCCAACTCTTTTCTTCTCTATTTTTTTTTTTGATTTCTCACTTGATTATTCCTCCTTTTGTGCAGAATAAGCTCCCCTCCCATGGCTATTTATAGTCCAAAAATTTTACTATTCAAATTATTTTTTAATATTATTTATTATTTTAATATTATTTTATTAATATTTTAATCACCACTTGCAAATCTTATCCTTCCTTAACTCAGAGATTCTTATCCTCTCATTATTATTTTTTTTTATTTTTTTTTTCGTTTTTTACTATTCACTTTTTACTATTCATTTTTTACTATTCATTTTTTTTTTACAAAAAAGACTAAATCAAATACAAAATAGTAAAACAAAAATTAAAAATAATAAAATAACATAAAATAAAATAAAAAAGAAAATGAAATAAGATAAGACAAAAAGCAAAAAATAAAAGAGATCTATTATTTAGTCAATCCGGACGAAATTGGGTGTTGACAACAATGCTTCAACTCTGCTAAACTCGACGACTTGTTTGGTTAATTTTTCTACTCCCTACAACCGACTAATTCTTGTTTTTTTTAGTGTTATATGTGTGTGATTTTTGTTATATATACGAGATTTTCTAAAAACCTAGAAAGGTAGGAAAATATATATCTAATATTTGAAGATTATTAGAATGATCACATAAAATCTCTTAAGAATGTTTAAGGTTTTATGGGTGAGAATGAAGTCCATAAATATACATACTAAACGAGTGAGCAAGTGTTACACTTGGGTGAGACAGAAGCGACTGAGTAGATTTGGAGGAAACATAAGAGTAAGATTCAAACATAAAAAAAAAAGGAAAAGCTTTTAAAGGTTGAGTTTCAAAAAAGAAGGAAGAAGTGAACAAAAAGAGGTAGGAGGAGCAAACATTATTTTTTCTTGTTTTCTTGTATGAATGTGTTTTGAATTTAAGAACAATGATGTTTTGAAGTTTGATGGGTGTTAGATATATTATCTTTTCTTATTTTTATCTTTTATCTTTAGTTTTTTTATTATTCCTTATTTGCATTTTAGGTTTATCCCATATTTATTCTATTATAAATAAATTATCCTATGTGTATATTCAACATAAGGGAGATTAATCTCATACATAGTTTTCACTATTCAACATGGTTGTCTATTGTCGCTTTCAGTGGCGTTGACGTTTACCGCTTTCACCATTGAAGTTTCAATTTTGACTAATGGTCGTCCCACCCTAAGAATTTTGTCTTTCAACACCTATGTCTGAGTACCTCAGTCTTGTTTTCCTAATTTCAGTTATGTACAATGTATTTTTCACTATTATCCATTGTTCATTGTCTTTGTCCACTATCGTACCTCGTGAGGGGAAATATGTTTCAAGGGGTTTGATGAATAAAAGAAGATCATTCTTTTGAAAAGCCAGATCTTCCACCTTTACTGTCTATCCTCGACGCATCGTCATTTCTGTCGTTCGTCGTGAATGGGAGTATGTTTTTATGTGGTCAAATCTAGTCCCTACAATCTATCGCTGTTAACCACTACAAGCCACCATCTGTTACTGATGATAATCTAGTCCCTATAGTTTGTTGTTGTCTGCCTTTGCTGGTTGTCGTCCATTATTGATGGTAATCTTGTCAAAGTCATCATACTTAAAGTTTCACGATAGTCCACCGTTGTCCAATACTATTTTCCACAAATGTTTTTAGTTGTTCTTCGATATTTGTTCACACTCTTTATCCACTAGATGTCAATAATGCATTCCTCAATGGAGATTTGCAATAAGAGATTTATATAGAGCAACCTCCCAGATTTGTTGCTTAGGGGGAGCCTTGTGGGTTGGTCTTCTATGTCATCTTCGCAAATCATTAATAATCTGGTGTCACTCGAGTGTAGAAGTACATATTTTCACTAAGCCTTTATTGATTATATTAGTAATAAGCTTGGTACATACGATTTGTATACACCAGTTTGAGGAGGAATGTTAGATATATTATCTTTATCTTTTATCTTTAGTTAGTTTATTATTTTTTATTTGTATTTTTGGCTTAGTCCATATTTTTTCTATTAGAAATAGAGTATCCTATGTATATATTCAACACAAAGGAGATTAATCTCATACATAGTTTTCACTATATTCAACAATGAGTATTTTCAATTTGTTTTTTAAAGTTATAAAGGTGACATTTTATGAAATTTCACGAGTATTTGGGTTCGTGGGTTCAAAAGGTTGGTTTTTGTGAAGGTAATCATGGTTATTTATTTGTAAATGTGAATTTGTGAATTTGTTCCACCATAGCCAGGAAGGCTGCTTGGAAGAGCAATGTTTCTATTAACTAGGAAGGTTGCTCGGAAGAACGATGTGTTCCATTAGTCAAGAAGGCTGCTTTGAATGGTGTTTTGTTCCACCATGGTCGGGGAGGCTGCTTTGTGAGAGCGGTGTGTTCCACTTATGGTTAGGGGGCTTTCCTTTGAGGTCGCTCGTTGGGGCAATTATTTCACTTTTAGTTAAAAAGGCTGCTTTTTAAGGGTGTTATGTGTGCATTTGTGTGAAAATATTATTTTTCTATTTATTGATTTATTTTATTTTTTTGTTAAAGAAAATGATTATTGAGAAAAGTTTTATTTATTTTCAAAAATATATGGTGTATTTAATGGTGATTTCTTATGAAATTATCTAGACTCTATTAAGTATCTAATTCACATAGAGAAAAATATTTAAGTAATGAGAGTTGATGGAAGTTCCTATATTCTAAATAGGTGACATAAAAAAGGACTATATCTCATAAATGGTATAGAAATTCACCATATCATATGAGAAAAACTTAATTCTTGAGATTGAATAAAATGAGGACATACACCATAATTTACTAAGTGGTCATATGACTTGTGAATAGTCACCTAATCGATTCAACGCATAAGTCTTTCAAAAGTATATCATGAAATAAATGCATGTCATTATACAATTATATATAATATTGGATGTGAATTATTGAATGAAAATGATTTTGTGTTCTTATATCTTTAAATAAGTTACTTTGCCATACTTAGTAGTTGTGATTTTATCTTTTGTGAACTTGTGTTTAGCGAGAGTAAACAATAGTGGAAGTGAGAGTTGTCAACGATGAGGGAGCTAGGAGTTGTTTGCGTTTTCTAAAAATTTTGTATATGTATTTTATAATTTATATTCCTCTATGATCATAACGTCGTTTAAAAAAAATTTATTCAGAAAGAGTTTAAACGTAATAATACTTATAAAATAATACGCAAATGTAAAATGTTTAACAAAGCGGTAATGTAACTACAAAATGAAATATTACAATTTAAGTTAATATTAACTTGACTATATAACGTACATAATAATATGCACATTTAATAAATAAAATGTAATTAATTATTGAGATAAATATGAATAAGTTTATTAAAAATAATTGTAATTTAAAAGTGAGCTTAAAGCATAGAAAACAATTGTTATTAAGTAAGGAGAGTAATAAAAGGTCACACATTATTACTACAAAATGATTAAACTATTAATAAAGAAAATAATTGTAAAAATAAAAAGAAATTAATAATTTTAATCACTTTGTGACAAGTTTTTTTGTTAAGTCATCAAAATCTTATGGGACAAACAAAATGAACAAGTAAATTCGGTTAATGGTATTCTAGTTTTGTTATTTTGTAGAATTTGTAAATTTGTTTGTACGACGTTCTCTCAAAAGTTTATGTTTTTTCTTTTATTTAAAAAGAAGTTCACACAACAATAATAGGAGGATGGAGAGAGGAACCATGGAATGGATGCATTGGTGATAGCTACAGTGGTGTTAGTGGTGTTAGAGTAGGAGGAGAAGAAAAAAAAAAAGAAAAAAAAAAGAAAAGGCAAAAGGAGGAAGAACAATTTATAATATTTATAGATGAATAATTACTAATGGATTTAAATTGTCTAATTACTGACACAATTACAAACGAATTTACAATATTTATCAATGAATAATTATTAATGAATTTAAATTACCTATAATTATTGACACAATTACAAACAAATTTTCGATCATTAATAATTACGGATTTTATGCTAAGTTAATAAAATTTATCGATAAATATTTTATTAATGGATTGACCATTGACAAGTCGTTAGTAATTTTAATTTATTCACAAATTTTTGCGCTCATCAACAGATTTTATATAAATCTTGTAGTGTTCAGTACTCTTAGACATGGTTAAATGTATTAAATACTTACACAAGAAAATTAAGGCATGTGTATTATTATTATTTTTAAAATATTTTCAAATAAATCCAATGACAATTAATGTAAGAGCGTAAGTCACATATCACCATTTAAAGGTATAAGTAGTTAATAATATTGAAGTCATTATGAGATATAAATAAGTTTCTAAGTGACATTCATTAAACAAAATAAATATACAAAGTTTTCTAATTTTTTATTAGAATCTAAAATGAATATCTATTTACTAAATCTAAAATCCATTAAAAAAAGATATAACTCAAGACTATTAAGTCTTCACCTTTTTTTTTCGTGTGAAAATTTATACGCATTAAATATAAGACTCAAACCCGAAGTATTCTTTATGCTAAAGTACAAATTTTTTTCAAAAAAATAATATTTTCTAAAAAAATGTGAGAAATTGTTATATATATATATATATATATATATATATATATATATAATTGTATGATTGTGACTATCAATTTTTGTGGATGTCCATTTTCTAACATTATTACATTTATTTTCTTTTAATCATATGTATTATACTTATTACTATTTACTATTTATTGTAAATATATGAAAAACAAGCAATAAATACAGCAACTCATATAGAAGCACTATTTTAAAACATTGACATAGATGCTTATAAGGTTAGGATATTATTCACCATACTTATGCAATAAATTATTATATATTAGGAAAGATATGATAAATTGTACTTTTGAAAGAGGATAGCATATTATTTTGTCTTGTTGTGAAACATTTTACTACTAAATTTAATTTTTTTTCAATATTAAACAATATTCTATAGTTGAAAAATATCAATTTATAATACTTTTCAGTTAACGTTATTTGAAAATATTTCTTAGTCAAATACTTGAAGGAAAATTTTAATTCATGTTGACAAGAAATTTTTCATTAACATCTATCAATATTATTTTTAGTTAATCAAAATTACTTTGACTTGTCAATTAATAAAAACAAGTTGCATCCTACTTTAATTTATGAAGATAATTGTCCCTACCAGAGTTTTTTTTACTCAATATATATATGTGTATAATAACGTATTATTATACGATAAAGACTATAAATCATTTATTATTTTTAAATGGTTAAAGTTAAAATAGCGTATTATATATTCAATTAGATATTTACTCGTAAATCAATTTTAATACCATAAAAATTTATACATATTTTCAAATGAGTAGAAGAAGCTTGTATTTTTCACAAACTTACATATTTTACGTCATGAAATTATATTTCATTCAACATTTATAATGTTTTGGGTAAATATAATCAACAACTTTTACTTTTATTCCTTTATTTGGATTTTAAAACTTAATAGGATTACTTTTTTTAAGGTACTTAATAAAAATCTTGAGATTACTTTCGACCGACTTTTCAATAGTTATCAGCTTAAAATTTCTACATTAATATCAATAAAAGAAAAGAAACATTGATACATCAAGAAAAAACATTGATTGATATTGATAAAAAAAAACCTTCACCTGGATCAGGAAAAATTGACTAAAACCTTAACTGAAAAATTATAACCCAAGAAGAAGACCTTTTGCCCAAGAATCAGAGCCCAAGCCCAATTACAGAACATAAATAACCAAAAAGTGAGGCAACGAATTACCAGAACTACATGTAACTAAATGAACAATTACTACATGTAACTAACATGGATAATACCTACATTGCAAGAAATAGGTATTATCCATTGGGAGCTCTCTGCAATAGAAGCTAGGCCTCAGACCATGTTGGGTCTTTGGGGCAATAGTAGATTATAGAACTTATCGTGCAAGAAGAAATTCTTTCCCTTGTTATCAACAGCCTTTTTCCACCCACACCATCCCCCATTCACTATTTTCTTTAGATCATCCGAACCTGTATAGTGGGGATCAAGTATTAAAAATGCACAGTCTCCACTTGCTTCATTGTAATCTACTCCCAAGAGTGTATATGCTAGTACACCACCACCTGCACAGTACATAAAAAATAAAAACTCAATGAGCTGAATAAGTAAATGAAAATATACTGCAGAGTTTAGAATTTCTATCCACCATACACAGAAGGTCTGATAAATTAAGCAGAGAGAACCAAACCCTGAGTCAAATCAAACTAACTGTATTTTGTAAGAATTGAATGAAATGGTATTTGGTTCAGTGAACTGGTGTATGAAATACATGACTCCCTGTCCTAATTGATTCAAACCTAGACACATTCTCACCAGTCTGTTCAATCTACTCTGACTCCTTTCTCTTCCCCTCCATCCATATTTTATTGAGCTACTGAGCTAGTCAAAGACCACTTCACTGACAGCACCAATCCCTCTGCCATCACCGAAGTCCTCATCATGTCCTCAGATCTATAGTTGTAGGCCCGAGAATAAGAAGCAGGATTGATTATTAATAGTATTTTGTTAGAGTCAGGATAGTATTGGAGGGGTGTTAGGGGAATGGCTGATCCTGTTATCTTTCCTTATGTAACTGATTCTGTTAGAAGAGAGTGGGGTTGGTTATATTTTCCCTTTATAAGAATATGGAGGATTATCGGGTGAATCCTTGAAATAGATGTTTGGGTAGAGAGATTCATCTCTTGCATGGGAGAGCTCTGCCCTCTGGAAACTTGCCTTGCCTTTAAAATCTGTTATTGTAATAGTCCAATTGCATGCAGCTCTGATACATACTGTATCATCGGAGGTCTCATTGAGAGAAGCTTGTCATTTGACGAATGAAAGAATGACCTCGCAGTTATTAAGCTCAAACTCCAGTCTCATGAAGCCTCCATTACTACCCAATTTGCGTGGTCTAGATTGGAGCACACATTTATCCCATTTGCATGAAGTCTTGTCTTTACTGGAAACACAATCCTTTGTAGAAAATGGGAAGAAATGCTCATTTGGCTTATCCTCTATAAACGATCTAGTACATGTGATCACTGCTCATGGAGTTCAAAAGGATTCTAGCAAGATCTAAGCTGTTGTAGAGCAGCGACTCCCCACTACTGCTAAGGACGATTCTTACATTGATAGGAATGAGAAGAGATGGAGAGTATACGAAAGAAGAAAGAAGACTAATTAGCTTTAATGACCTAACTGTTTATAACAGTTAGGGAAGGGCGGGAAAAGTAGTTGTATAAATAGTTGTTTGTATAGTTGGAGGGGGGACTTTTGGAGACTTTATTGTTGACAGGCCTTAGACCTGTGAAGGGGATTACGCCCCTGCATCTTGATTGTACATACCATTCTTTCTGTTAATAATACCAAGATTCATTTCATTGCTTTTTGTAACACTGTTGTGTGAGGGAGAAAGAGTGCTCTTGATCAGGTTTCTTGTTCAGAAACTTATCAATTGGTCTGACCTACCGGATCCCGTTTGAGAGGAGTAAATCAAGCATGATGGAGGGAAGATTGGTGGCGGTAGAAGGTCAGTTGGAAGTTATAGAGATTGCGATAGCTGAGACGAAGGCAGATACAGTGGCTCTGCGACACGAAACGAGAGCATTGAGATAGGAGTCCACTGCGATGCACCAAGATATTCAGGCGATGATGAGGATGCTAGGAGATCGAAATCGCCACCAGAACGGCCAACACCATGATGGCAGTCAATCGTCAATGAATGAGAACAAGGGTAGACGCAACGACAAAAGGGGAAGAAGAGGGGAAGGGAATCAAGAAGGACAGTCTAACTGGAGGAAACGGGTGGAGTTACCCATGTTCGAAGGAGGCGATCCACTGAGTTGGATCAACTGGGCAGAAAAATTCTTCAAAGTTCAGAGGCGGACGAAGAAGAAAAGTTGCAATTGGCCTTCATAAGCATGGAGAGGTATGCGGGTTATTGGTTTTGGTTTTGGAGAGAGAAGCACAAGAACGATTCTTGGGAAGGCTTGAAGAGAGCGATGGTGATTAGGTTTGGAGGGGGAACTCATTTTTGAGAGAATGGCGGCCATTAAACAGGCGGGGCCGGTGGAACACTATATCAGGGATTTTGAAGTGTTGGTGGGGTAGACGACCAAGATTCTTGAAGAATAGCTTCTGGGTTACTTCATGGCGGGTCTCCAGGAAGGTGTGCGCAACCACATGAGGCTGCACGTTCCACAAGACTTAATGATGGCCATGCGAGTCAGTCGTGACGTGGAGGAATTAAGTACCCACTCGAAGATCGGAGGCGTGTTGACGACCAAGAATCAGAGTTCTTGGGGGAGGTCGACAGGGGTAGTGACGCGAATCGAACCCAGTCGCGATACGCAGGGCCAAGGAGGGGCCGCTGAGAGCATAGGGTCAATAAAGAAGGAGGCAACCTAGGGAAGCGGAACAACGAGGCCGAATGTCGAGGTGAGTGGGAGAAATACTTGAAACTTATCGTACTCGGAGTTCGTGAAGAGGAGAAAGGAGGGAAGATGTTTCCGATGCGGAGGGCCATTGAGTTCCGGCCATCAATGCCCAGAGAGGGGATTAAGAATGTTGATATTGGCCGAAGAAGAGGAGGAAGGGGGTGAGACGGAGACTGAACTGAATCATACACAGATGGAGCTATCAACATTTTTAGCCGGAAGCTTAACGTCACCGAAAACCATGAATTTGCGAGGGCGTATAGGGGTCCGAGAGGTGTTGATCCTCATCGACAGTGGCACTAGCCACAATTTCATTAGTCAAGGATTGGTAAAGGAAATGGGATTAGCCGTGGTGGATACCCCCACCGTATCTAGAAAGTCTGGGAGACGGCCAAAAGAAGAAGACCAGGGGCTGCTGTGAGCGAGTTATGATAGAAATAGGAGAGATAGAAGTTGTTGAAAGATTCTACTTGTTCGAACTAGGGGGTGTGGATGTGATCCTAGGCGTGGAGTGGTTGGAGAAATTAGGGGAAGTAACTCTAGAATGGGGCAAATTAACTATGGTGTATCATCAAGGGGGAGGAAGATAATGGTAAAAGGAGACCCAACGTTGGAAAGAAAGATGGTGGAACCAGGGGCTTTATTAAAAATGAACGAAGTAGAGCCATGGCTGCTAGTATGGGAGTTGGGTTCGTTAGAGACGAGATGTCCGGATAATTTACCGTTGGTAACAATGGCTGATGGGTCTAGAGTCTCATCTCATGGTATTGGTACTGTTCATATTTTTCCGTCCATATCCATTGATCATGTACTTTATGTCCCTGGGTCTCCTTTTAACTTATTGTCCGTAAGTCGTCTAACTCGTTCCTTTAATTGTGTTATTTCATTTACCAAAGATTCTGTTTGGTTGCAGGACCGAAGTTCGAAACAAATGATTGGCACAGGATGTGAGTCTCATGGCCTATATCATCTCCGCCCTTCTCCACATGCTGGCGTAATCATGGAGTCATCATCCATTCTTCATGCTCAGTTAGGTCATCCCAGTCTTGCCAAACTGCAGCAACTTGTTCCGAGTTTGTCGAAATTATCAAGTTTGTCGTGTGAGTCTTGTCAGTTAAGAAAACATACTCGTAGTTCCTTTCCTCGTAGTGTTTCACAACAAGCGTCGTCCCCCTTTTCATTGGTTCATTCTGATATTTAGGGACCTAGTCGTGTTAAGTCAACTTTAGGATTTCAGTATTTAGTTACCTTTATTGATGACTATTCCAGATGTACTTGGTTGTTTCTAATGAAGAATCGCTCTGAGTTGTTTTCTATTTTCCTATCATTTTTCAATGAAATAAAAACTCAGTTTGGGGTTTCTATTCGCACTTTACGCAGTGATAATGGCCGTGAATACCTCTCTCAACCGTTTAAACATTTTATGGCTTCTCATGACATTCTTCACCAGACCTCATGTGCCTATACCCTCAACAAAATGGGGTGGCTGAGCGCAAGCATAGACACCTTATTGAAACAACTCGTACACTTCTAATCCATGGTCAAGTACCCTCGCGTTTTTGGAGTGATACAGTTCTCACTACATGTTATCTCATAAACCGCATGCCGTCTTCTGTCCTAGATAACAAAATCCCTCATTCTATCTTATTTCCTCAAGACCCTTTACATCCATTACAACTTAGAGTTTTTGGGTCTACATGTTTTGTTCATGATTTTAGTCCTGGTCTTGATAAGTTATCTCCTAGATCTCACAAATGTATCTTCTTAGGATTTTTATGGTCACAAAAGGGCTATAAGTGTTTTTCCCCTTCCCTCAATCGTCATTTCATCTCTGCTGATGTCACTTTTGATGAATCTTCGTTTTACTTTTCACATTTATCTTCTAGTTCTGCACCTCCACCTGCTACTGTTGATATTCCTTTTTCTGTGATCCTTCTGCTTCTTTAGACTCTCATTCCCCACAGTATCGTCCTTCAACTCCACCCCTTCATGTTTATAGTCCCCGCAATCGTCTCCCTCATGACTCAGTTCCAGTGCTGCCTCCTGTGTCTCCTCTGGCTCCCGCAAATGAGTCTGACCTGCCCATTGCACTTCGTAAAGGTTTACGCACCACTCGTAACCCTTCCCCCATTATACTGTTCTTAGTTACTACAGATTATCTCCATCTTTTTACACATGTCTCTCATACATTTCTTTTGTATCAATTCCCAACTGTGGGTGATGCCTTAACTCATCCTGGCTGGCGTCAAGCCATGCTGGATGAATTAAGTGCTTTACAGAAAAGTGGAACTAGGGAGCTTGTGCAATTACCATCTGGAAAGCCTGTTGTTGGTTGCAGGTGGGTGTATGTTATCAAAGTTGGCCCTGATGGTACAATTGATCGTTTGAAGGCTTGGCTGGTTGCCAAAGGCTACACACAAATTTTTGGTTTGGATTATGGTGATACTTTTTCTCCAGTGGCAAAAATGACCTTTGGTCGTTTATTCATTGCCATGGCCGCTCTTCGACAATAGCCTCTTTACCAACTTGATGTCAAAAATGCTTTCCTTAATTATTATTTGCATGAAGAAATTTATATGGAGCAACCGCCCGACTTTGTTGCTTAGGGGGAGTCATCTGGATTGGTATGTCGTCTTCGCAAATCCCTATGGCCTAAAACAGTCTCCTCGGGCCTGGTTTGGTAAATTCAGCTGTGTTATTCAACAATTTGGTATGTCTCGCAGTGAAGCGGATCATTCAGTGTTCTATTGTCAGTCAAGTGTTGGATGTATCTACTTAATAGTGTATGTCGATGACATTGTTCTCACAGGAAGCGACTATCTTGGCATCTCTCGATGAAACAACACCTTTGTCACCATTTTCAAACCAAAGATCTTGGCAAACTCCGATACTTTTTGGGTATTGAAGTAGCACAATCCAATACTGGTATTGTCATATCTCACAGGAAGTATGCGTTAGACATCTTGGAGGAAATAGGGTTAATGAACTGTAAATCTGTTGAGACACCTATGGATCCTAATATCAAACTCCTACCAAATCAGGGGAAGCCTTTCTCAGATCCTGAACGGTACAAAAGATTAGTTGGTAAATTAAACTATCTTACTGTTATGCGTCCTGACATTTCCTTCGCAGTTAGTGTGGTGAGTCAATTCCTAAACTCCCCATGTGAAGACCATTGGGATGCATTTGTTCGCATACTGAAGTATATTAAAGGATCACCTGGAAAAGGTTTGCTATATGGTCCTAACAACGATACAAAAATTGTTTGCTATTCAGATGCTAATTGGGCTGGTTCCCCTTCTGATAGGAGGTCTACTTCTGGATATTGTGTCTCTATTGGTGGCAACCTGATATCTTGGAAAAGTAAGAAGCAAAGTGTTGTGGCAAGGTCCAGCGCAGAAGCAGAATATAGAGTTATGGCATCAGCTACTTGCAAGCATGTGTGGCTTAAACAATTACTTAGTGAATTGAAATTTGGAGATGTCACTCACATGACACTTATATGTGATAATCACAAGCTGCTCTTCATATTAGCTCTAACCCTGTCTTCCATGAGAGAACCAAGCACATTGAAGTTGATTGTCATTTCATTAGAGAAAAAATCATATCCGGAGATATCAAGACTGAGTTCGTTAACTTAAGCAACTAGTTGGCAGACATATTCACCAAGTCCTTACGAGGACCTAGAATTGACTATCTTTGTAACAAGCTTGGAACATATGATTTATATGCTCCAGCTTGAGGGGGAGTGTTAGATGTTAAGTTGTATGTTTATGTTAATTGGGCTCAGCCCATTCTGTATTTAGGATTTAACCCTTATCTTACATTATAAATAAACTACCCTATGTGTATGAAAAACACATAAGGGAGATTTCTCCTAATCTTCTCCACTATTTCATAGCTTAACAGAGGAACAAAGCTAGGAGATGGAGCAAGTATTGAGCCAGTACAGATATTCACTGAACCTGTTGGGCTGCCTCCTGACCGTGGTATGGTGCACCACATACCTCTCAAGGAGGGGATTGATCCCATCAATGTCAGACCTTACCGATACCCTCACGTGATGAAGGGAGAAATAGAGCAGCAAGTAGTAGAAATGCTCTGAACAGGGTTATCCGACCAAGCAACAACCCTTACTCGAGCCCCATCATTCTAGTGAAGAAAAAAGATGGCAGTTGGCGATTCTGCATCGACTATAGAGCGTTAAATCGAGCCACAGTGCTGGATAAGTTTCTGATACCGGTAATTGAGGAGTTGTTGGATGAGTTGAGGGGGCCTTGCTACTTCTCTAAGATTGACTTGAAATCGAATTACCATCATATTCACATGGGGGAGAGAGACATAGAGAAGACCGCTTTTAGAACTCATCAGGGTCACTACGAGTTCATGGTGATGCCACTTGGCCTCACCAACGCCCCTGCCACGTTCCAAAGTGCTATGAACAACCTCTTGCAGCCCTACCTAAGGAAGTTTGTTTTGGTATTTTTTGATGATATATTGGTTTATAGCCAATCATGGGTAGAACATCTCAAGCATGTTAGGATTGTCCTCTCAACGTTAGAGCAAAATCAATGGGTGGCAAATAGGGGAAATACGAGTTTGGACAGACTCAAATTAAGTATTTGGGGCATGCTATATCCAACCGAGGAGTAGAGATGAATCCCGAGAAGGTGAAAGTTGTGCTAGACTGGGAAAGGCCGAAAACAGTCAAAGGAGTCGGTGAAACGGGACAATGCAATGGGATACGTGAAGGGGATTATGCCCCTGCATCTTGATTGTACAAACCATTCTTTCTGTTGATGATACCAAGATTCATTTCAGTGCTTTCTGTAATATTGTTGTGTAATGGAGAAAGAGTGCTCTTGATCAGGTTTCTTGTTCAAAAACCTATCATACACTTGCTAGTTATTATCGTAGATTCATCCAGGACTATGAAAAAAATCACCTAACCTCTTAGTTTTAACTAAGAAGGATGTGTTTCCAACACCAGAGGCAGTGTTGGTTGTGCAAGATGGTGAAGACTCGACACATTCTGCACAATGGCTCATCCTTCAGAAGTCACATGTTGAGGAAGCCACATGAGAGTCTCCAACAACCATTCTTCCAAGTTTCAAGATTTTAGCTTTGTGGTCCCTTTAGTGATTTGTCTCCTAGGGTTTTTCTCTCTCCTTTTTGAAGACACCTTTAGGGTTTGCTTGGGCTATAAATAGAGGCCCTCTCTCATTGTAAAAACCACTTTTGAGATTAGTAAAGAAATGTTGTCAAAATTGTGTCATTCTACTTGTCTCCAAAAGTCACTTAGGCTAGAACTCAATTGAGGTTTTCTCTAGCCACCCTTCCTTGAGAATTGGTCCAACCTCTCTTAAGAACACTCAAAAACCACCTCATACTCACCATCACCGAACCATATCCTCCATATATCATAGCTTCCA
This sequence comes from Vigna reflexopilosa, assembly GCA_027742785.1. NCBI lineage: Eukaryota > Viridiplantae > Streptophyta > Magnoliopsida > Fabales > Fabaceae > Vigna > Vigna reflexopilosa. The sequence continues at coordinate 30,574,201 of CM050918.1, forward strand.
CACCACCTTGGAGCCTCCCTTCTTGCTTGGCACAATATAACTTGGTGGAAGAGCCATCAAATGCTCTTGAGCACTATACTACAGCTACTACTACTTTTGTGCCTGTAAGAAAGATTCTAACTTGAGGAACAAGGAATGGATAAAATTCAACATTGCCGAGCTATTATTTTGCAGAACACAACAACTTCACAGGGTAAGAAGTGTCCAAACATAGTTAGGGTTCTGATCAATATTAGGAGAGAGCACATTCATTCATTTGTTTATAATGTTAGACAAATTGGATTACTGACAAACTGTTACAAAAATCTAATCCAGGTTCTTCAACTGTTTTAAAAGGTTTGGTTCAGTCTCATGGGTTCTTTGAACAAGGCTATATAATATACGGAGATGACATATATAAATGGAAAATAAAAGAAAAAAGTTACATAATTTACTGACCAATCATAACTGGTGTATTTTGGTTCTCAAAGTGCAATGCTAGCTCTCGACATCTTTCCGGCAGCTCAGATCCAGATCTAACATTGATGACTTTGCATGTAACCTGTTAAATCACCCGATCAAAATATTAAGAACTAAATTAGACTCACAAGAAATACATATTTCATGCACTTTGTTCAATAATGGATCCAGAATTTAGACTCTCTTCTTTGGGGTGAGAGGGCTCAACATATATTGTTCTCATTCTAGTCAAAGAACCATAAGCAAAATGTCCAGTTGGGTTTTAGGCCCAAAAGCCCAACTGCATCTAGATACAGTTTAATACCAAATATAAACTTGAACATTAAGAAATCCTAAGCTGAGCAATACTTACACCCAAAAGTTTGTCCAAAACAAAGCTCAATTCAATTGCACCTATCCATTCTCTTGATCCAATAAAAGAAGGGTCTTTATCACCAATCTCAACAAGTGTCTGCTGTATTTCCCTGAGAAAGTTGTAGGTTTGACCAGTTAAATCATGATCTTGTACAATGACAAAACAAGATTTTGCTAGGCACAAGAGAACTTCAGCAAGACTTACTGATTCATCAAATTTCACATTTAAATGAAAAACAAATGACTATTTAAATGACCAATTTAATATACATTGCACAATAAAAATAAAAACGTCACACAACTTTGAACGTGAAATGACAATAAAAAATAATGAAAAATAAAATTCTAAATCAAACGAGAGTAAAATGTAAATACCTATGAGAAGGAACTTCTATGGACGTGTAGTTTTGAAGTCTGAACCATGAAATAATAGTCTGGAGAGAGCGGTATGCACAACCCCATCCCTAGGAAAATCATTGATAGGGATTTAGATTATAATATTACAAGAAAATAGAGATATGTTGTTCTAATGATATCTGCAATCTGCAAGTTGTAAACATAATGATGTTTTGTTAAGTCCTTCCTTGACTAGACAAGAAGTCACACGCAGTAATTGGTGCATAATTGCACATAGCTTGATTAGTTTTAAGCCAAAACAAGACTTAGAAAGCATGACTAGTCTTTTGTTGAACTAAGTAACAAAGTTCTTCTAACTATTTAACTTGGGCTCCCATCTCACTACAATTGCTAAATTTGTTGCTACAAGAGAACTTGAACAATGAATGAAGATTCATAACATGTTACATTACACGTATTGAATAATTCAATTCAGTTTCCTCCAAAATATCCAATGCATACTTCCTTTGAGATATAACAATACCATCATTAGATTATACTACCTCAATATCCAAGAAATATTTAAGTTTGCCAAGATCTTTGGTTTGAAATTGGTGGCAAAAGTGTTGCTTCATCCAGGAGATGCCATGGTGGTCACTACCGGTAAGAACAATGTCATCAACATATACTATCAAATAAACACATCCAACACTTGAGTAACGATAAAAAACTGAATGATCTGGCTCAATTCGAGTCATACAAACTTGTTGAACAACGCTACTAAGTTTTCCAATTCAGGCCCTTTTTAGGCCATATAAAGATTTGCGAAGACAACATACCAATACAAAAGACTCCCCCCCTAAGCAACAAATCTGGGAGGTTGCTCCATATAAATTTCTTCCTGCAAATCTCTATTGAGAAAAGCAATTTTGACATCTAGATGATAAAGAGACCATTGTTGAAGAGCAGTCATGGCTAGAAATATACAAACAAAAGCCAACTTTGCCACTAGAGAAAAAGTATTACCATAATCCAATCCAAAAATTTATGTAACATTTGGTCACAAGTCAAACTTTGAGGCGATCAATAGTACCATTAGGACAAACTTTTATAGAAAAAATCCACCTGCAGCAGACAATCGATTTCCTAGATGGTAATGGGATGAGCTCCCAAGTTCCACTATTTTGAAGAGCACTTAGTTCATCTAGCATGGCTTGACACCAACAACTGGGCTAAGGCATCACTGACAAATTTAGGAATACACAATACGCATGTATAAAAAGGTGAAGATAATCTATAGTAACTTAAAGTAATATAATGTGGGGAGGGATTACGAGTAGAATGTGTATCTTTACGAAGGACAATTGAAAGGTCAAACTCAATTGTCAAAGTCGAAGGAGAAAAAATAGTTGGCACTTGAAGTGAGTCACTTGATGGTTGTTGGGAATGATGTCTTCAAATATAAACCAGAAGAGGTGGAGGAGGAGAGAATCTGACGGTGGACTAGGCACAACAGGAGGATCATAAACAACAGGAATACTAACTGTAGTAGACAAAGACACATCAGAAGAAGGACCCTTAGAGTAAAAAGGAAACTTCTTGAAGGTGATATCTGCAGAAACAAAATAGCATTAAGAGAAGGAGAAAAACACTTATATCCTTTTTGTGACAGAGTAAATCCTAAAAGAATGCATTTGGGTGATCTAGGAGATAACTTATCAAGACCAGGATTAAAATTATGAACAAAACATGTAGACCAAAAATCCTTCAGAGGCAAGGAATGGAGAGGTTCGTCAAGAAATTAAATAGAATGAGGAATTTTGTTATCTAAAACCAAAGTAGCATATGACTAATAAGATAACATACAATAAGAAGAGTATCACCCAAAAAATGTTGAGGAACCTCACCATGAATTAAAGGACTACGAGTTGTTCCAACTATTTTGTTGAGGCGTATAAACATATGAAGTTTGATGGAGAATGCCATAAGAAACCATATATTGTTTAAAAGAATTTGAAAGATATTCAGGACCATTATCACTTGGCAAAGTTCGAACAGAAACACCAAATTAAGTTTTTATTTCATTTTAAAAGGTTTGAAAGATATAAAATAAATCAGAAGGATTTTTCATTAAAAATAACCAAGTACATATGGAATAATCATTAATAAAAGTAACAAAATATTGAAAGCCTAAATTAGACTTAACACAAACAGGTCTCTAAATGCTAGAAAGGCAAAAAGGGACAAAGCATGTTGTGAGACACTAATAGGAAAGGAACTACAACTATGTTTCCCTAATTGACACGATTCACACCAAACTAGATAACTTGGACAAATTGGGAACAAGATGTAATTTGGCCAGATTGCAATGACCTATCTAGGCATGAAGGAGACATGGAGACTCCATGACTGTGCCAAAATGTGTAGAAGGGCAGAGCTGATAAAGACTCACATACGATGCTAATCACTTGCCTCGAACTCCGATCTTGTAAACAAACAAAATTTTTGGTAAAAGAAATAACACAATCAAAAGAACGAGTTAGACGACTAATCGATAATAAGTTAAAAGGAGATCCAGGGACATAAAGAACATTATTAATGGATAAAAAAGGAAAAGGATTAATTGTCCCAACACCATGAGCTGAAATTCTAGACCCATTATTCATTGTAACAGAAGGTAAACAATCCCGTCAAAAATGGGTAACTCTACCCTTTTCCTCAAATTTGGTTGCTCCTCGTGGCATCCATTCTCTCTCTCGCCCTCCTCTTCCTCTCACTGGTCCTCCTTTTTCCCGTTGACAGATCCCTGGCTTCCATCTGAATTTCCATCTAATTGTCGGTCTCGCCCTCCTATCATCCTCAGCAGTTCTTGCAAATCCTTGGGATTGCCGCCATCTTCGTCTCCAATCCCCTCATGCACAGTTCCATGTTCTCTAGCTTTTTTTTTTTTTTCCTCTCTAACTATCTGGCAGGTCGAACCAATTGTTACATGACCGAGTAGGAGACGTAACGAAATCAACCTCTCCTACACTCAAAATAAACAAAAGAATAATAAAAGAATGGAATAGAACGAATTGATATCTTTTATTGATGGTAATATCTGGGTAAACACAAGTAAACAATAACTGGGAGCATAACCTCCTTCAGTCATCCAATAATTGGGAGCATAACCTCCGTCAATTATCCGGGAGCATAACCTCCTTTACAAAACTCACAAATCAAAAGCATACCCTTAACCCTATACTCTAACTTTATTTATACTAATTATTTCCCATCCATCTCTTACTAAATATTTCCCTAGAATATATTTGCATTTAATATAAATATCCCTATATATAAATATCTCCCCATATATTATCCTAGCATATATCATGAATTATAAATATCTTATATTGAATATTTCCCTAGAATATATATTTATTTACTCTAATTAACTTATACAGAATATTTTATATTGAATATTTTCCTGGAATGTATATTTATTTACTCTAATTAACTTATACTATATTTATTTACTCTAATTAACTTATACTATATTTATTTACTCTAATTAACTTATACTGAATATCCTCCCACCTTATACCCTAACAGTTCACTTGGCGCACGCAAAAGGGTGGAACAAGTAGAAGTAAAATTGGGTACATTAGGAAACTTCAACATGGAAATAAGTGTGTGTAATGCAATATCATGAAGAACTTCGATTGTTGCTCTATATCTTGGGCAAAAGTAGAGGTAGGAAGTAATAACTCATTAAATTCATGAAAAAGAGCATGAATTGTAACCAAATAATGAGTCCTAACTTCGAGAAGCAACAACATTGAAGAGATGATCTCAAAGTAGGTGATCGCTGCCAAAGAGGAGTAGTGACGTGCCGCCACACACGACAATGAAACGGACAAAGGCACAACTTTGAACGGCGCGTGAGGGAGTGTGGTGGCAACTTTGATGGCACAGCCTGGCCGAGACTATCAATACCATGTGGTCGTCAATTTTAACTGAAACTCCAACTACAATGACCGTGGTGGCGGCAACAACAGTTGCAATGGCACTGCAATGGCAGCAACGATTGCAGTAGCAAGGGCGACGAGAAATGCCAAAAAACCGAAAACTCTGGATACCATATTGAATATAGTGAAGAAATAGGTATAGGGTTAATCTTCCTTAGGTAAAACATACACATAGGATAATGTATTTATAATAAAGAGAATGTGGGCTAAGCCTAACTACAAATGAGTATGTAAAAATAACATAATTAACATACGGACATGTTTCCCTAATTAACATAAAACGCAATATATCTAACAATACAAAAGGAGACATCAAGTTGAAACCATGAGTTTCTAAGACAAAACAAATGCTTTATTTATATTGATAATAATAAATAAAGGAAATTTGATATTCTCTAATAATAAAGATATGATATTGGCATATATAAAAATATACATAATATTACATATATAATCTCAATATTCCTAATTATTAATATAATTATAACGAAAACGATTTACATATATATTTTCCTTTTATGCATAACTAGTTGGTTACGTGACATATAATTCCCTACTGCACATAAATGCAATGTAAGCAGCTTTCTGTCCCTGTAAGCACCCATAACACCTTATCCCAACCAATCACAATTACACCCCCTGCCTCGCTAAATACACTACACTACGTCAGAGAACCTGAAAGGAAACCAGCAAGGAAATGCCAAAGAGTCTTCCAAATTTGTCATTCATAGTTTCATAGACTATTATAAACACAAACCAAACTATTAATAGACTAGTTCAATTTTGTTTTTTAATATTATTTTTTAGTATAAACAATTTCAAACCATAATTTGGGTTCAAATAATTTCTCCCTATTGCTATCCAAACGATAATTTTCAACTGCCTAAACAAGATTAGGTTAATCAGATAATATCAAACCAGTCAGCATTAATTCTAATATTGTTCTTTGGTGCTTTCAAGGAAGATGAAACTGTTCCTTGGCTACGACGTGATTATTCAAAATTTTAAAACCTATCGTATTTTTAAAGGAGGTAAAAATGTGTTGAGAGATTAGCAAGTTTGCCGGTGGATTTGAACAAGAGTTTGTTTGGTTTGAAAATATGCCTAATTGTTTCAAGCTAGATATTTTTAGAAATAGATTTGGTTTACCCAAGAATAGATATTATTGATTTCATGGGTTTGGGTTTGTCCCCCATGTTTGTTTGTATCCTTTATTTTTCCTTTTTCCTTTTTACTAATATTATCATCATGGAGCATATGATTGTTGAGGTATGAAGTGTCAACCTAGTTGGGATGTCATATTCTCATAATGGTGTGATCTTGATTGACTCCTTCACTTAAAAAAAAAAAAGAAGAAAAAAAAAACATTACTTAGCAGAAGAATTGCAATTACCGAATCATTATAACCTTCATGAAGATAATGGAAGTATTCATATGAACCTTGAACAAGGGAAACAGTTCCCCCCTTAACTGCATAAACCACAACCATTTCAAATGAGACAAAAAAGAATTACATTTAGAATAAGAAACAGACCAGAAAAGCAACTTACCCCCACTACTTGGAATCCCAAAGTGGACATCTCTGAGCAAAGTTGAACCTAGTATTACCAATAAATATTAAGAAACTTATGACATATGTTAAGGAGTTAGTATAAGAAAATACAACCTGAAAAGAGGCAGATGCAATCTTAATCCTTAGAGCACCTATAGACCATAAAGAGCAACTCATTCAAGTGTATATATTACCTTTCTGTAGAGAGATCATCCCATTGCTCTTCACTTTCGAAAAATCCAAGGCATTAGAAATTCTAAGAAGGGGACGATCATAGGGTAATCCCAACCTTGAGTGCAGGGATCTTCTAACTTCAACTGCATAAAGCATGAGCACCTCATAAATCACTAATACTAACATGCTGAGGTCAATAATGAAAAAGTAGATTGGAAAAATCCAAATGTTATAGTATAGTTTTTTCTATACTTTCTAATGGCAAGTACATTGTAAAAGAATTATCCTATCTATTTTAGAGTTCAATAGCATACCTTGCTTCATTTCTGTCTCCCCAAAACTTAGTTCATAGAAAACAGTTATTGGATGCAGAATACCAGAAGGACTAAAGTGATAAGATTTTGGCTGAAAAATACATAAGTTGCTAGTCAGTCAAAAGAACAATGAGTGTTAAACACAGTGAAAATATATCTTAACTATGAAACAACAATATCTTAAATAATAAAATTTCACATAAATAAAATCAATTTCTTTAGTCAATTTGACCAGGTTGTTCACTAATAGTCATTATGGTGTTTTGCAAAACTGAATAATTTTTTTTCTATATACCACACTTTCATTGTGGGAGAATATGCAAATTCATACAACTAGTACCTCACGTCAATGAATATTAATTTCTAATTTTTTTCATTTGCACAACCAATCCTTAGCAACTATCAAAAGTAATATGTGTCTGGTTCTTCAATTTAAGCTAGAAATATTCCATAATTGTAAAACAGATATTCATATATTTGAAGGTGCAGATGAACACCATTATGTGTATTCATCCTGGTGCATTACAACCCATATTGAATTGAAATTGTCACTTTCACAGGTGAGTTGTACTATACAAAGAAATAATGCACATATTTGAGAGTATATTACTATATTTTCAAGAGAAAAGCAAAAAAAAATCCATTTGAAACTCTAATGATAGGATTGAGGAATGACAATAAGTCATTGTACATGCATTTCTAGTGAATTGGAATCACCGCGAAATTTAGAACCATAGAAAGCTTATGTAACTGGAAAGATGAATCCATTTTCTCACCTGGGGAAGTTGTGCCAAAAGGTTAGGCAACATTAACTTCTGCACTGTATTTAACTGGTCAACTAAGCCAGGTATGATTAAACTTGAAACTGCATATTTTAGTGGAAGCTCCCTGGAAGAATAGCAGAGTACATCTAGTTTAATATCCACAACAAGGAGTCTAGCTTCATCCTCAACTGAAAGCAATCATTCAACTTCAAATAAGAAAAGCTACAAACAAAAAGTAAATCATATTTTTCAAAGAGCATATACTGGACATCAAATACAATCCACTAATCTTGACCTGGAAAGTATTCTGCAACAGGTACAGTAGAAGCTGATGATGTCCCGAAGCTGTTAAAGAGAACACTAACTTGAATAGTATCTGCATTCTAAGAAGATGAAAATTTCACAAAATGGGCAATGGTAGTCATTTGACTATTCATTATGTACATGACAGAAAGGAAAAATAATAAAAACAGGATAAAAAAATAAAATCACAAATACTATCAAAAAATATATGAAAAAAACCAAAAAGTAGAAAAGAAAATGGGAGAAGATAAAAAAACACCATAACATTTGTTACCTCTGCAGAAAAAACTGGTCTGCCTGCTTTACTGCGATTGGAAAAGTATGAACATGATAGTGAGCTTGCATCGGAGCCGTCATCATCTTCAGCCAAAGTCTTGATCTTGGAGAGGTCTGCATAAAAGTCTAATTGTACACCTCTAATTATGACAGGAAGAGGTATATCCAGAGAGGTTTTGTTTGTTGTTTCTAACATGTACACAGCCTGAGGGTCTCTTAACTTGGCAATAAGAGCTTCAACAGCTTGTACATATGCCTTCTCAACATCTGCAGAACAATTTTGTCCAGAATTTATTGCATTTAGAACAAAGTGATAGTGATGGATGTATGTCAGATAATTCCATACTGTTCAGACGTTTTCCTGTGAATCTGAACACTAAAACATACCCAAATTCTACTACATCAAATTGCATTGATTCTACATCACCTCTTGACTCCCAGCAGTTCTGTTGAATTCATATTTCTACTGTGAATCTCTAATTTCACTGTCCACTATCCTCTGTAACCCAATATTTTTTGGTTTCACATTAAAATATTGTTGTATAGAATCTTCAACTCAAATTAAAGTCTTTCCAACTAGAAATTTCATTGTAGATCACAGCTAGAGTCCTGTGCTGAACAACTTCCATCAACAAAGGTCCTACTTTGCAGCTCTCTGCGGCCTTAACTTTTCTCAACACAAGACAGTTAGCGGAATTTGAACGTGGTATTCTGCTCAATCACTACATTGCACCTCTGTATTGCCTTCATTTTTCTCACAAAGCCTAAATTCTGCTTTTTTTCTTTTAGGTCTAATCCCTACCGTTGTCAATCATAGACTAATCCCCAAGGGTGTAGAGTATCTAAAGGACAACTCCTCTACCCACATATGCTTCTCAAATCACATGATTAGAGATCAAACCCGTCATATGCTTAAAGAGGATAGCGGTATGTAAAATAAAGGGCCCGAACTACTGGCACACGTGTCACACCTTGTGATAATCCCCACTTTGTTTAATAATAGGGCAGTGAGAAATGGTTTGTAAACATAAGGACATCTAAGGAGACCTCAAGAAGAACTCCGGAGGACCCCGGTTAGACTTATCCGACTAGACCAATCATTCATGCGCCTATTTGGTTAAGGACAACTTTAAACGAGCTTCTGTATAAGCATTTCTAGAAGAAAAAAAAATGAAAAATGAACTTTGTCATAATCTAAAATTAGCTTATTTATAAGTTAAAAATAAAAAAATTGGAGAAACTATCTACAAATTAGCATATGGGTAAGACAATTTTAGCTAATGAAAAAACTAATTTCGATTTTTTTCAATTTTTATTTTTTGTAAGTGTTTAGTTCAAACATTAAACTTCTAAGAATTTAAACTTGCAAAGGTGGCATATAATCTTCCTATAAGCTCCTCTTAAACCCGAATGCAAACCTAAAGTGAAATGAGAAACTTACAAAATACAACATTGTGACTCTGATTAATAAGAACAAAAGTTAAATATAAAAGGATTATTCAGTGGCAGCAGAGATTATGTTTCTTCAAATATCAACAACTTCACTGAACCAGAGAGAAAAAGCGCGAGAATAAGGAAAACCTACCAGTTGGATTTTTTAGAGCATAATAGACTGGCAACTTAATCGGAAGTTCACAACGAAGCAGGCAAGCATTCTCCCACAAACACTTCTCCGAATCCCGTTCCTCTATTACCGATGGAACAGCCTCAAGACTAGTCGCATTCCCACTCTCAGACACAAAAAACCGCAGATCGCCAGAATCTGAACCGCAAACAGCTCCAATCAGCGGGCGATCCGTTCCTTCCCGATAGAGAAGTTTCCGTAATGAACGAGCGGCGTCCACGGCCGCACGAACGTCGGAATCCTCGCCGGAGGCTACGGCTCCGATGAGTTCGAAGCCTTTAGGGAGGAGTGTGCGCAGGTCCTCCGATTCCTTGTGGAAATCAGGCGAGGAGGAGGAGGGGAGAGAATGGATACATCCGAGAAAGGAAGCGACGGTGAGCGGCGGGAGGAACGGGGATCCAACGAGCCAGAAATGGATTCCCGGGTCGGATCCTTTGGTGTTGAGTTGCTTCGGGCGGCATAGCAGTCTCACGCCACGGTGATTATCATCGGCCATCGAAATTGTCCCTGTTTCCTGCCTCCAATTCCAATTCAACGAAATAATGGAATTGGGAGCAACGGTTTCTCTTTTTCACTTGAAACGGTACGAACCAGTGTATGTCTTCATGGTCAGTTATGTTTTGTTGGCTTAAGGGTTATTAATAAGAAAAAAAAACTTTTTTAGATAAATATTGAACTTACACCAATAAGTATGCGCACATTTTAATTTTAGAATAATGGGAAAAAAATACAAGGTTTAATATCATTGTTGACTATTTTGGTTAACTTTTTTGAAGTGAGACTTATTTCGTTTCAATGTTCAATGTAGTTTTTTTTATATGTAATTATGTTTAATTTGGTCTTTTGTATGTAATTACGTTAACAACAACAAAAAATTGCACAGCACTCATCAATAGTATAAGAGATTACATTAAAAATTCGAGAAAAAAATTAGTTCCACATGAACAAAGTTAACAAAAATAAAAACTAACAGTGTATTAAGTCAAAAACTAATACTAATATACAATTAAATTTGAAAAATCAATAAAAATTTTAATTTTTTTAAAATAAAAAGTGAAAGATTGCATATTAACTTATATTTTTTTCCTTTAACAAGGGTACTAAATAAAAAGTTATACACATAATTGGAGTTCACAAAAATCAATCAAATTAAAGGTTTTAAAATAAAATTATAAAAACATTTATTATTAAATTAAAATGAAATATGTCAATATTTCTTATATCAAATTAATTATTTATCTTATATTTAAGTATAAAGCAAGTATATATTTTAAAATAATTATTAATATAATAGCACTATTTATTTAGTGAAAAAAATAATTAAAACAATAAAGCAATGAGACAAATTAGTCATTTATATATAATACTCAACTTTTTTTTTCTTTTTCTTATTGTACGTAGGTTTAGTTAGTATTTTTGTCTTAATATTTATTTAGTTAATTTATTGTGATTCTTTTTTTTTCTTTTTTTTTCAATTTAGTATTCATTTTATTTAAATGAATCAATGTAATTTTGCATTAGTAAAACTCTTCTTCTCATTATTCTCTTGATCATTCTTTTTCTTTTATTACTTCTTTAATAATTAAGCATTGTCTTGTCACTTCTATTTGTCACTTCTATTTGTCACTGATCAAATCCACCTTCTCAACAATTATTTATGATGGTAAAAATAATTCACATCAGGACTAGGTTGTTAATGTCTATAGAGTTTGAGATCATGACATAATTGCTTGCTAGTGTACTTTTTAGTGAAGGATTATATCAATTATTGAATCTGTTTTGGGTGTATGGTTGAGTATTTCTACAAAACACTCCCTCACATTTCTCTCTAAATAAGCTTATTAGGTATTTTTATATGTTCGGGTTCAAAGTTCTTCTTTGTGTGTCTTCCAAACTATTCGGGTATACCTGTCAAAGATACTCTCACACTCAAGTCAGTAATTAATCTGATTGGGGATCATGGTAAAATCTTAAATTCGTAGTAAATGCAGTCACCTATCTTCTTATTTTTACCTTTATTTATAGGTTTCAAGATGGACCTGAGATTACTGAAACTTAACCACAACCCAATCATGGCTCATTACCTGCTAAGTAACACTTACCTGTAATCTCGATTTGAAGTAGTGTTTAAGGATGTTTATTGGTGGAAGGCGTCCGTTCGGTCTTCCATCTTACCTAACCGCACGGTCAGTTTGTTGCTTATCTGGGTTGCATGACGTGTGGTGGTGGGTTCCAACCTGTTTGGTTGGTCATCCCTTCCTAATGATCTCTTTCTTTCGGTCCCAATTGTACGGTCGTCTAGCCATACTGTACATAATCCACAGGTTTTTGCAATTGTGAGGTGCTCTCACTTTGTCTTTTTCATTTTCAAATCCTACTTTGTTCGCAATGGGACCCATGGTGTGTGATAGTGACACATATAGAACTTTCCAAACCTCTGAAACACAATTTTATTTATTTGATATACTTCATGTTTTAAATATTCTTTTTTATCTTAATTGAGTGGAGTGTGTGTGAAGGGTAAAGAAACTCTAAAAGAGGGAGAAAGGAAAAAATGGAAAAAAGGTGGTGGACAAGAAAATGAGAAAGGGAAAAAGGTAGAGGGGAGGTGGAAGAGAAAGAGGAAAATGTGAGTTAAACTAAACCTGGTTCACTTAACCCTTGGGTTAAATAAGTTCAAAAGAGTTTGAAGCTAACAACAACACTTTACTATTTTCTTAACATTTTTTCGAAAGTTTTTTGTTATAAAAAATAAGTCGAGTAAAGTCACTTTGATTGTATTATAATCAATATATAAAATAAATTGTAAGAACAAAATATTTATAGTTTAATCTACCCAGCATGACAAGTTGAATTAAGTTACAAAATTTCTTATTCGTGAAAAAAAGAATCAAGTTAAAATAACTCATTTTTAACTCAATATGTAATAAATCAACTTAGTTTATACGATTTTGACTCACTTTGATAGTCTTACATGTGTGTAAACATTTAAACACATTTTTGTCCTTCAAAAATACTATAATTTAGTCTAAAATTTAAATTTAAATTTAAGATTATTGTGTGTAACAAAAATTAAAATTTTGTTGGCAAAAAATTAATTCAGTATTTTTAATTAACTAGCAAAATTAGAGGAAATAAATGGCACTATTCCAAAATAATTAACCTAAACAGACCCATATGGACATTATTTTCTAAAGTAACATTTTGTATTGTTCAAATTGGAAATTCAATTCCTAGAAAGTTCAATTCATATCTCCGCTCAGTTGTTCTACTGATGAAAACTTCACTAGAATTTGATTTTCAAGAGGTCGAATTCTTGGAAGTTTTGATTTTTTTTTTTCGTTATTAGGGATAAGGAAAAAGGTTTTGGACTATTCAAAGTGAAAATTTTTACCTTCGAATTTTTACCTTTGTTTGATTGGTCAAGTGATGAAAACCCTGTCACAATTTGGCTCCCAAAAAGTCAAATTTTCACCACGAAGAATGAAGAGTTCTAGTTGGAAACAATGATGTCCCAACCAAGATAGTTAAAATCAAGACCTTTACAAAATTGTAATTCGTGGGATGATAACATGAATAACACAAAAACATAATATATACATATACATAACCAATAACAGAAAACTTTTTTTGATGTTCTTAATTTTTACATTTAATTAGATTTGGGTGAGGAGATGAACCTAAATGTAACCAATGCAATTTAGGTGGAGAGAAGAGATACTTGTAAATTACAAGTACCTTATTATTTTAATTAAAATTCATTCATGAATGTGAACGATGCATCATAAATATCCTTAATTTCTTTAATTGGGTTTGAATTTTGTTTAATTAAAATTGTATTCACCAAAAAAAGTGAATATGTGCTCGCTCTTAAAACAAATAACTTTTAATTGCATTAATTTTTAATTAGATGGTCAAGTGATTGACAACACATGTAACAAGGTGAATTCCAAATTACATTATGTTTCGGTTGAAAGGGTATGAGGTCGTCCTCCCTTCTTCATTCTTTTTCGATCACCCAACTCTTCCTTGCACTCCTTCGATCATCAAATTCTTCAGATGTTTTTTTTCGATTGGTGGTTGACCTGCAGAAAACACTCTGACGCTCAAGTCAGATATGTTTCTCAAGAAGGTCTTAATATGATTCTGGAAAAAAAAAATGTCTTTACCTAGATGTTGACCTCATATTTATAGGTTTGATAACCATTAAGCCCATTGGCTATTCATTAATGCAATATATTTTTAGACAATAAAACTCGTTAATGATTCATTAATACCATATATTCGTTTACGATATGGTAGTTAACCCTATTAATTAACCATTAATGTTTTCCAACATACCTGCTGTGTTGTCGTATAACCGACCGGTTAAGTCATCCGATCGACGTCACATGGCAGCGAATCATGACCCGGTCGACGTCACGCGACAAATCATGGACAAATCCTTATGGCCCGACCGGTACACTCTGTATAGTATATAAGCCCCCCAAGCCTCAAGCAACTGTGTGCAAATGCAAAGAGGTTTTATATATACTGACCGATTTCAAAATGGTGGGAAAGGGGGTTACCAAATACGGTTGTAGTAACCATTGATCGTGGGACACGTGGAATCATAGGATCTGTGTCAGTTGAATTTGAAAGGTTGAGCTCCCTTAGCCGTTTGACGGACGATTGAGATTTGACTCTGAGAACCGATTTTTCAGGTTATAAATAGGGTGGGGGGACCGCTGTTATTATCGCGATTTTGTCTTCTTCCACGTGGTTGACCAATGAGCTCACCAATGAAGGTCAGAGGTATGCTGATGCTGTGGCGAAGTCATCTGCGTCCGTGGGATCCTCCAATCTAGTGTCCGCTCGTAATCAGCCAACAGAAGCTAAGGGAGATATGGAGGAGGAAGAGGTAGAAATAGATGTTGACACTTCCAGAGAATGGACCGACGCCACTCCTCATCCCGCTGTCATTGGGTACGACTGGGCTCCCCACGAGGTAGGCTTATACTCGCCCTCCTACTGTACTAGCACCTCCTTGGAGTACTTAGTCAGTAAAGTAAGTATATTGGCCAACACAAAGGATGCTGAGAATATCATGCTGGTCATCTAGCGATCGAACGAGCAAGCCTGTCACGGGCGAGAAGGTTACAACATAGATTTTTTCTGTGTATGCCACCCTGTTACGCGACCTCGACGTTTAGCTTCCCTTTACGAAATTTCAGTCGGGCGTTCTTAACACACTGAATGTTGCCCCAACTCAACTTCACCTGAACAGTTGGGCATACATGCAAGCATTTGTCGTGGTTTGCACCGCCCTTGCCTTGGCACTACACCCGCTTTCTTGTTTTATTTTTTCCATGCCTTGCCACATCGGAATAAATCCTAGGTATCTCTTTCCCTTGTGAAGGATAAGTAACTGTGTACTCTGTTCAACACTTCCTATAAGGAATTTAAGACCAACTTCTTTAAGGTATCAATAAAAGAGTCTGGTCGATCCAGCTTTTACTCTGATGACGGTCGGCCTAAATTTCCTTTTTGCTAGACCGAGCATCCGAAGAAAGTTGTTTCGTGGGTCAAATCTGCCATGACCCCTGATGAGTCAATATTTTTTGGACTTCACTTATTTTATTGTACTACATTTAATTAGACAATTGTGCTTGAATGTCCATTATTTCTCCAAATTTGCTAATTGTGCTTACTTTGACCAGTAATTTTTATTTTAATTAATTTGAATTATTTGAGGCTAATTATTGTCATTATTAATTGGAGGGGAATTCTTGGAAGTATATTTTGGGACATTAAAGAACACCCGACGAGCTAGAAGTTGTCCGCCAGCTTGATCAGCTACCTTGGAGGACCTCGTCCAGAACGCTCATCGGTTTCCTGGGTTCCAACGCTTTATGCACTAGAGTGTTTGGTAAGATTTTCAAGTTTGTTTGGTCGAGTCGTCATTTGTAACTTATGTAATTTCTTGAATTTGAGTCTTTCTTATTTTTCATATTTTCATATTTTTCTGTGTTTAGGAGTCTTTCTTAATTTTTTTTAGTCTTTAATTGTCTAGAATTAGGATAGTTTTATCTTTTTCTTTAAATTCTTTAGTTTTGTAAAATTGTAGTTAAAATTAGGTTTTTAAGAGTAATTTTTAGAGTTTGTAAATAATTAGGATATTAATATTTTTTTTAGAGAAAATATTTTAATAAAAATCTCTTTCCTTATTTTTGAATTGCTGAAATATTTCTTTTATTTTTTTTGTTGGGCATTAATTCATTTTTTTTCTTTGTTGCAGAAAGGTCCTAAAAATTGGGTTAAAGTGGTAGGAGCATAATGAGCTGAAAAGCCAACAAAGACAGTGAGCCCTAATCCCACTTGGAGCTGATTCTGATTTAAGAAGTGGGTCGCTGATGAGTTGGGTCTGCGTTTAATGATACGGTGCGTTTTGATTGGAATTGGCGCTGCTACCATCCTTTGAGAAATTGGAATGCATTGGGCCGAATTCGAATTAAATGAAACACATAGTTTTGAAGAAGCCCTCACTTGGGATATGTTGTTGAACCATTATGCTGAATTGGTGTTGCTGCCATAGATTGGGCTGATTGCAAAAGTTGGGCCGTTGCCTACACTGGGCTTAATTGGAATGACAACGTTTTGGAAGAAAAAGCTGAAGCTTTCATCGGGGTCCTTGTTCCTGCAGATCATTTGAGAGAAATGCTTTGTGCGCACACTCAGAGAGAAAAGGAGAGAAGAAAACCCTTCAACCGAAAAAGATGACCCTAGACCGAGGAAGAAGCACGCGACCCTGTCAGGAGCTGACCGGTAGAGAAGAAGAGGAGCTGACCGACGATGCCACGTGGAGGGTGAAGATTGAAGCGTCCAAGTGAAGCTAGGTTCTTTCTCCTGTTTATTTTCATTTTCTTCTTCCGTTTTCGACCCTATAAAAGGGCTTTTGTAAACAGACTTACAGACTCTCGAATAGACTCTTACGCACTTTACTTTACTCTACAATTTACGTTCCTTAGATTAGGGTTTTACTCGCTTTTGTAGAGTAGGGTTTTGTTATTGGATTTCACAGAGGAAATCACGAGAGTGACAAAAGTGAGTTTTCTCTACGGATTTTGGTATGATTGTAATGTTAGCTTTCGGTAATAAATCGTAGATGTTGTTTTTGATTCTTTGTTTCAATTTCTATTTTCTATTTTTCAATTTTGTTCTTATTCAGATTATATGATTGTGTTTGTTGTTTTACTTTGAAAAAGATTTGAACTCGGATATCTGCACATTTTAAATTCCTTTTGGAATTATATGACCTGAGGTGGGCGTAAATGATCGAGATGGCTTCTCGATACAGATAAGAGTTCAATCAATGAAAAAATATTTTAATTCATGTTGTTTTAGTTTCTGTGAGTTGTTGTTTGTAGATTTGGAATTGAATCTGTTTTGAATTGGTAAATCAATTGATTGTTATTCATTTTAAGTTTTATATTAGAACTTTAGACCCCGAGGTGGGCATATTATGAACGGGATGTCTTCCTTATAATAATCAATCACTTGATACGCCATTTCAAGCAAATTTGCTCAACTTTGTGACTTTTATCCAACAACTTTGTTCTGTTTAGTAGTTTAGTTCAGAATTGTGATTTGTTTTTATTCAATGTTCTTGTTCTGTTTGGTAGTTTAGGTTGTGCTTTTACTTCTGATTTTGGTTTAGAAACAAAAGTTAGAGTTGAATTTACTTTGGTTTGGTGAATTGATTGGAAGATCACATATTTTGAGTTCATAAAATGCACTTTATGACCCTGTGATGGGCTTAATTTCCCAGGATGTCTTCCTGAAAAGTAATCACTCATTCTTTGCACTGATCCACATGAATTTGATTTTAATTTATGTTCTAACTAGTGTTTCTTGCTTTGTTCCTTTATTTTTGGTATTTCTTGTGAATAGAGGTTAAGATGTTTTTGCATATCCAGTAGCTTTTAGGATTGATTTTAAGGCATTGTAGTCTTTCTTTTATATTTGTATTTGCTCTTGCAGTTCTTATTTTGCAATTTATCTTAGGTCTTTGTTCTTTACTTTCTGTTTTACATTTTATTTTCTTCTTTTCTTTTTGAAACATATTTGATCTCTTTCCTCTTTTCTTTTAAGATTTCTTTTACATTAAATTTCTTTGTCCCCACCTGTTTAGTAATTAGTTAGTTAAAAATAAATAAAATACAAGATCTAATGCTACACTTTAAACTTAATTTTGTTGAGTCTACTGATTGATATCTTGGTCAGCGTTATATTACATTAGTGGGGACCAATTTTGTTCTGCTTTAGGCGGCTAAAAAGCAGTTTAACAGAGCCCTTCTATTTAAGTGCTCAAGGTCTAGATTTTTATTTAACTGCAGCACTTGAGCTTTTAGATATTGGGGTAGTACTTAGAAATTGAGCAATATTTATTCATAAATATTGGGCTAGTAGATAGAAACTAAGCTTAACATTTTAGTGAAGCGACTTAATGATCGTAAACGAGTGACCTGACAGTCAGAACTGCTGCAGCGGAATTGTTAGTGTGAAATAACAAACCAAGAGGGGGGGGTGAATTGGTTATATTTCTTTTTCGTGCCTTTAATATTTTTTCTCAATTTTACTTACTAAGCAGATAATTAAAATAAAATATAAGAGTAAGGATAGAGAAAAATTGCAGAGATGATTTTATCCTGGTTCAGATCACAAAGATCCTACATCCAGTCGCTTATCTCAAAAACAAGATAAACATTTTTCCACTAATCACAAAACAATTACAAATAATAGTCACGTAGAAAATTAATTTGTAAGAGTTTAGAAAACCACCTCTCTTGAAACCACAAGAGATGAACTTACACCTCCTTTGAGTCTTCACAAAGGATGACCACCTCCTTCGAATACTTCACGAAGAATGATACTCTTCCAAACACCTCCTTAGTTGCACCAAGGATGAACCAGCTATTTCTCTGTCACCGCAGTAGCAATTCACAGCTTTGCAGACAAGAGTTTCTTTAGCTTCAGCAACAACACACTGTTCTCAATGATTTCAGATGTCTAAAGCGCAAGGGAAGAAATGATTCTGGTAGAAACAATGAGCCAATTTATAGACTCAAGCCACTGCTCTTCCATTTATCGAAACTGGCCATTTTAACGCATTTAATCGATTAATATTAGTATTAATCGATTAAAATAAGTACAACGGCTAGTTTTTCAAATCTGAAACCTCTAACGGCTAGTATTAATCGATTATTCTTAATTTTAATTGATTAGCTAATCGATTAAAGCATGAATTAATCGATTATTCCAGAGCCATTTGGGTTTGCAATGCCAACCTAGTTTTAATCGATTATAACTTGGTTTAATTGATTAAAACAGCTTGTGTTTGATTCTAAACAGCAATTAATCACATATAAAGTACATGAATCAAACCCTATTACATATCTAAGTAAAAGCACATCAACTAAGATTATTAGAAAAGCTTTCAACAATAATGACTCTTCAAATAGTCTTCTTGGATCTTGTATTGTGCAAATCTGTACATCATCGAAACTTCATCTTTAACTTTTTGCTAACATTGCACATTTTAGTGCAACTTCAAAACTAATTTTAGCCCATTGGCTAGTGTATGTGTCACCAACGAGCAGGGTTGCCAAACGCATGGCAAACAAGAGTAAGAGATTGCAGCGTTTCATGTTCTCTAGGAATAGTGAATGGTGTGACCTTCCTAAGGATGTTGTTCACTTGGTTGAGAAGGATCTTGAAGTCAAGAAGGTAGTTGTAGAGATAGATTTAAATGTGCATGGTGCATCTCACGACAAACATTACAATACCAACAAACAAGAAAGTGGAGAAAGTCCTCACTCGTATGTGTCTAATGACATAAAACTACATTTAGAAGTTGAAATCAATGGAGTGGATCAATCCAGATTGAGTGAGTGTAGTGGGGAGTCCAATGATCTAATTAAGGGTATTCAAATTGATACTAAACAAAACTACTGTGAATATGATGTAGAAGTTCAAGGTAGCATTAAAAAACACCACTTTCTCTTGGTTAGTGAACATATTCAGTACAATCAAGACATAGGTTTAGATACTTATACTTAATTAATATATGGAAAATTAGATTTGAATTTTGTACAAAAGATGTATCTCAATATATGTACGATTGTCTGGATATGGATTATTTATTGTTTTATGCAGGTCTGATGATTATATGAATGTGGAGTACACAAAATACAAATTGCATTGGTCTCTGCCTAGCACTTACTGACAAATATATACTTTGGTTACTGATATCAAAATATCGATCAATTTGTGACCATTGGTAAACTATCGGAAATTGTCCATTGTCGACAGATATTGGTTGTTTTTTACGGATTGTGTCCGTCGGTATTTTTGTTTTTTTTTCTAGTGATTAAATTTTGATGGAAACTTGAAAAATCGTCTTAATTTCTATAAGATTTTATTTCAAAAATCGTAGTTAAGAATGAGAAGGAAGCTATTTTTAAAGACAATTCTATTTATTGATGATATTAATTTATTATAAAAAATAACATAATTGATTAATGTTACTAAGTTGGGTAAATATGTTATTCACCACATAATGATTAGGTTATCATTCAACTTTCCACATCTCATCTTCATTCATTTCATACAATCAATCAGGAACCTAGAAGACAAGGTAGTCAACTGTTATTACTCCTCCTTGGTATGCAAATTGCTTGTTAAGTAGATGGTTGTCGAGCATCTACTGTCTCTCGATGTCCCTACTCCTGTTAGGAGTGACATTCTGCTTAATGGTGCTTCATGAAGATAGAAATTCAACATCAGCAATGTGAGACAAATGCAGCTAGAGTAGAAAAACAAGATACCTTCACTCAACATCAATAAAATTGCTAATGTTAGAAAGAACAAACTGAGACCTCCCCACATGAATCTAGAAAAGAAAGAGACGCTCAAGGTTGCAGGTCTCTTCAAGACGATGTTCACAACAAGGCTTGAGTTAAAGAATTGTTAGATTAGACAAGATTTTTATGCAAAGATACTTCTAGAAAAAGAAAAGGCAAACAAAGCTCAAACGTCTCCAACCTCATCTAGCGGTCAATCCACCACCATTGCTCAAAAAATGACAACATCTAAAGGTGGAGTACTTACTAAACGATCTCAATCAACAACATTGAAGGAAAAGAACACCAAGAAAATGAGGATGCCTTCTTCTACTAAGGAACGTTCTGAAGAGTCAAACAACTTTGATGATGGAGTCGTGATTAAAGAGCTCAAGTAGTGTGCCAAGGTATCCAAGAGGAGCCCTCCTACACCAAAATATGTAGCTATTGTTGAGCCTTCTACTAAGAAGCAAAGAATAATAATCAAACACTCTTCTCAAACAACGTCTAGGGAGGTTCCCATAATAACGCATGTTGTTCAAGTTTATTCTAAAGATGAACAACATCAGGAGGCCCCTCGTCATTACCACCTAGAGAATCCACACCTCCTATCTAATCTCTAATCTCCTCACCTAAGCAAACATCCTCCTAACACTCAACCAAACACAAATCCTCTAACCAAACCTCTTTTGATGAAAACACAAAATCGACCGTAAAACACACCTTCCTCCTCTTAAACTTGCCCAACTTCGAAAAACAAAATCCTAAACCTTACAAAAAAAAAATCCTTTCCTCTCCTAACCTTAACTGACCACCAAGATTACCTACAACAACCCTACCTTTACACACATCAAGACCTAACATACTTTCCACCTATCAAATGCTAGTTTGAACATCGAATTGAACTGTTTGCTCCATACCTTGAAGATTTCCACCATAAAGCCTCTAAAGCCTATAAATGAATGGGTCCCGTTATTTTGACACCTATATTTTGACACAGTTTTGACACCAACAGTTGTCAAGCACCCATTGGTTCGTTTTTTTATTTTTATTTTTCAAAAAATCTGGCCGGGAAAATGATTAGGGTTTCAAAAAAATTTCGTACCGATTATACCCTTGCCCTGTTTCATTACGTTTTGTCTCTCAGATTTCGTTCTCTTTCTCAGATTTTGTTCTCCCCTTGCGTTTTCGTTCTCCCCCTGTGTTCTCTGTCCCACGTTTGGTTTTTGTTCTCCGTTGTCGCGGTTTGGTCGAAATAGGAAGTCCTGGACAACAACTTCGTTGGAGCAAGGTAAATGCGTTCTTCGACCCTTTTGTTGTCGGCTTGGGTATTGGATTTTTCGTTT
This sequence comes from Vigna reflexopilosa, assembly GCA_027742785.1. NCBI lineage: Eukaryota > Viridiplantae > Streptophyta > Magnoliopsida > Fabales > Fabaceae > Vigna > Vigna reflexopilosa. The sequence goes on from CM050918.1 coordinate 30,596,590, forward strand.
CGTGTTGCTTTCCGTTGATGTTGTCGTTAGGGTATTGGGTTTTTGGTTTCTTTGTCGGTTCTTCGACCCCTTTTGGGTTTTTTGGTTATTTCCTTTTGTGTTTACATTTGTGTTGTTTTCGTTGAGCAGTTGACGATTCATCATTATTTTTCAACAATGTATGTTTGCATTTTGAACGAACACTTGACGGATGTATGTAGATGAACAAAAATCTATAATTGAAGAGTTTAAAAGGAAGGTCAATGTCGTAGAGGCAGAGTTGGCGGCAGAGAAGGCCAGAAGAAGAGCTAAAAGCACAACTAAAGATGATGGTGAACAAAGTCCTGCACGTCCACAAGCATTCACTAACAGTAATAGTGCATTTGTTTCCCCTGGTGGAATGTCGAGCAACAAACCGGGTGGAATGTGCAAGACCGAACAAGGTGGAATGTCGCTAAACGCACCGGGTGGAATGTCCAACAACCAATCACATTTGAAGACGTATGTGAGGATTGAATCAAGAAGGAGTTATAAGAGTCAAACACTTAGGACACCATACACCGGAAATGTAGTAGTTAGAAAGAAAAATAATTGATTATTGTATAAGGTTTTGAATAGGACAAGAATAAGACGCTGTAATTAAACCTATTTCGTTCAATATATAGAACATGCATGTTTGGTTCCATCTATTTATGTAATTGATAATTGCAATTTTATTCCGTATGTTATTGATTATATTTTGATTTGCAAGTGATAATGTTTGTGAGACAAGAATGAAGAAATGTTTGTGATTTGATTAATTTAGCTGAATTGGTGAAGATGATGGTTCTAAATTGTGCATTGTTATCGTTTACGATGGGGATGTAAACAATTACGCGAGTCTAACTTAGATTATGGACAACCTGTTGAACTAAAGGAGCCACAAGTGAAAACATAGGGGACCACAGCTGTAGTTCTGCTAGCTCTGGTGTAAAAATGTGCCTTGTAATCGTTTACAAGGGGGCTGTAAATGATTACGCGTGTCTAAAATGATTTTTGGACATCCTGTTCAACTGAAGGAGCCACCGGTGTAAACGTAGGGGACCACACCTAAATAATAGTATTTTTTGAACGTTATTGATTTCCTAAAAATGTAATTGGTTGTTTATATGTGATTATCAAGTGTTTAACTGTCCATTAAATACGCCATTATGTTAGTACTTAAGATTTTGTTAAATATAATACGCGAAATGGTGTCATCTCAATTCGTTCTACATGGACATGTCTCGGTAAGCCATTCATTTGAACAATGGTTGAGGAATCCAGAGAGATTCGAACCTGTCACTACAAAACATTACAAAAACATTGTTATTACTTACCAATAAATAAGCAACTATATATAATACCAAAACTTGAACTTACCTTTGGGTTTTTGGACGCCATTCCAACTGCAGTTATTTCATACAAAAAAATCAGTGGTGGATTAGGGTTCACAAAACACACAAAAAATAAATAAAACAAAAATAAAGTACAGCTCGAGAAGCCATACAATGCGATATAGAGCGAAAACCCAAAACAGAGCCACAATGCCAAAGAGACCCAAAACGCGACACGCGAAAGAGAGTTTACTGATACAGAGTGATTGCGAAAGAGTTCTTTTGGTTGAGATGAGACCTTTGGATGAGACGACCAGTCGAAAGGAGAGACCAAGGGATTGAAGAGATGAAGCGAATGGAGAAAAGAGTCGAATGGGAGAGACGAAAGTTCAGAAGGAAAGTGAACAAGAGAAGAAAAATGAAACCGTCAAAATCAAATTTCATAAAATGAGAATTCCAAAATTATCCTCCTCACCTTTTTTAAAAGGGTTTTTTCTTTAAGTGAAAACATACAATAGAAAGACGACACGTGACCGTGTCAAATTTGTGTCAAAAGATGATGTCAAAGAAACATGTTCGTAAATGAATATCCAAAAATTCCATCACCCACATACCTCTACCCACTTGGACTTGTGAACTCTATCCTAACATTTCTCGTATGCGTCCATGCAAACTACCCCTAGGAACCACCATCATAACTCGTCTAATCACCAAGCCCGAAATCAACCAAATTAAGCCTCCCATCTCATCGCAACCACCAACAGACAATCAAGAAGACGATAAATGAGTTTGACCCACTCCAATTTCCATAACTCAACCTGACCAACCCAACACTCAAATTATCACAACCCAAACCACTCAACCCAGATCAGCCAACCAAACCCCATAAACAGCCACATGCAAGCCTCAATGAATCACCATTTATCCACTAAATCTTAACATACCCACTGACCCTGCCTCCACAGCCTTGTTGGAACATATGCATGAGCTCATGGCACAATATGCTACAAACACTGCTTCAAATTGCGATCAAGGTGAAGCAAAATGAAAGCTTCATGGAAGTGGCCAACACCTTAAAAGTTTTAACCCTTAAATTCCTTCAACATCCTGACACAACCACACAACCATCCTCAACCCAACCTCTTCTACCTCCTCCATCTTCCTGTAGGCAATAGACAAAAATCATTCAGGGAGTCATATTATCTAAGGGGATATGAAAACACCAGAAGTTCTAGATAATCTAGAACATTTTTTTTACATATTGTTGTCTTAATGCCATAATACATTACTTCGATACCTTATACACTTATTGCTCTGATACACTGTTTGCTCTAACTACGTCAACATAGGTTTTAATAACTAATAATTACTTTGACATGGTTGATTGTATGCTTTGATTGAATGTTGCATTGCATATAACTCAATGACTGTGATTTATGAAAGTCATATATCATTCATAGCATATCTAATGGATAATTCTCCTAAGTCAATGGTTTTGCATATATATATATATATATGACATATTCATGATAACGTTTTTTGAAATTCATACTGTCATATGCCATTTCTCGCTCAAAACCCTTTTTAATCTTATAAGGAGAAGAACTTCAACATGCTAAACTGCTACATGAGAAACTGTTAAACGCTGATCAAAACCACAAAATAAGAGGAAGATAATATGCTAAGGAGAAAAAATTTCTCAAAAGAGAGAATATGATAAACACTATAAACAAAGAATGTGTTAAAAGATATCAAAATTTTAATATTGATAGGTTATCTAATTCGGGGGCGTACACGTATAGTATTTTGATAAACATTGTTTATGCATTCGCTATAACATGAATTATTTGCTTTAATATGCATATGCATTAAACATTGTCTGAAGTAAGTGTTATCTATTGGGTTCAATATTCGGGTAATATTAAAATCTTGATAATTGTCAAAATTGTGTACAATTGTCTGATGCCAAGCTTTATGAATCGCACTCTGAATTATATCATTTAGGCTATTAAAAAAATTAAATAATTTGAACCTTTATCTAACGTAAAATCCTCACAAACATGTTTCGTTTAGTATGGATATTTGTTAAACATAAAAAAAGGAGGAGATTGTTGAAGACAAGATCATCTAGAAAGACTAAACTATTTAACAACTCATCTTTTGAAATTTAACAAACAATAGTCAACAAAATATTGATCATAAGATATAATGTCTAACGGTGACATGTACTAAAGGATAATACTAGATAAAACATGTGTCTACCAAGTACAAATATATCCAGAGTATTGAACAAGATAAATATTTATAAAAGAATATAATGCTTGAAGAAAATTATGTCTAAATGAAGTAGTGTCTGATATAATAGAAACATAATCCATGTAAAGGTTGAGCTGAACGCGGATACTTAAAATTCAACATACAAACGTAGAAAGCCACCAAGCATCTGACAGATTGAGTTATCTAATATATCAGGATAACGCACTAAACGCCATCAAAAGGTACATAACTATCTAATGTTTCAGACATGTCCAAGACATAAGATACATGAGGTGTCAAATGCTATAGAACCCCTGACAAAATATCCTATAACCATAGCGCATTGACAAAAGTTGCAACGTCTGAAAAGAAGCTCTGCTAAACATGTCTAAACGATGTACTTGAGGCTAAACAACATTATGAAATAAAGTCTTAAAAGATTATATCATAACATACCAAACACTTTTGCCTTCAAACTATGCCTTTATCAAAATGTGTTGACATATGACAAAATGTTTTAAACATGCAACATGCTTAACGATTATCAACTTTTAAAACATTTAATATTGTATGAAAAAGTTTCTCTCTGCTTGCATGTTTTGTTCTTTTTATCTGTACAAGTAATGTTAATACTAAAGTTTTATTCGTAAGTATTGCACAAAAGAAAAAAAAAAGGTTGAGACCAATCAAGTACACTTATTCAACTAATCTTCAAAAACCTAAAAATAAAACATACAAAAATAAATCCAAATTTAGAACGACCATAACCATAAGAGGAATATTGATTTTTCAACCCTCAGTTCATTATTCATTGTGGAGGTTTCAATTGCAATTGTACTTGATAAAGACTAGTAGCTAGCCATTAATGAGAAATGAAGGACGATTAAATGTTAAAAGAGAAAAGGAAGAAAAGAAGAAGCTATCTTAACTATACAAAAAGGAAAAACATGACACGTTCTCATCTCCAACCATACTAGTGTTTTAAATTATTTATCATATTTTAAAGTAAATATGTCAAATTTTTCCCTATCAACACCAATCTTAACTAAAATGAGAACTAAATTGAAAAGAAAAGGACCACATTATCTAAATTGAAAAATATTTGGAAAAGAACTTATTAAACAAAATTGTCAAATTAAACTTAATTGATTTTCTCTATATATGATTTGACATTTTTTTATCAAGCATAATTAGTTATAATTAAATGGATGTTCGATTAAGCTGCATTACATAATTGCATTTACTCATACTCAATTATGATCTTTGTAAACAATTTTATTTTAATTGTTAAAATCTGTAATGCTTTTTCTTAAATTAAATACAAGCTAATTGATTAATAAAAATAATTGGTAATACTTACTATAAATTCAATAGTTATTACCATTATTTATGTAATATTATTTAATTATTTCATAAACATAGTTTTTAAAATAATTATTATTATTCATATTTTTATATTATTCTAAATGATTTATTATTCCAAATAATGTATTATGTTGAAATTTAAAATAACAATTGTTGATTTATGATTTTCATTGTTTTTATCAAATAAAAAAGTAGCATGACAGAAAACAAATTTAATAAAATTTGATCTATTTATATTCATTACAATAAAGGAGGATAATAATAAAATATTGTCACCATAAAACTGCTTAATTGGATAATTCTCGTATCACATGCATGATTATTGCAATCAATTGTAGAAAAAAATTGTATTTGGCATCACTTTCTTAACTGGATAATCTATTTGAGCAAACAAATGTGTAACAATTTCAGTAATCATTCAGTAATCTCGCAGCAAAACAATAGTATCAGGAAGCACTTTAATCAAACAACAGTTCCTATCCATGCACGATAAACCACAAGAATTCTATTCAACTATGCTACTTTATCACTGTAGTGCAGTCTCAAAAACAATTATAACAATGTAAACACATAACAAGTTAACTTACTTTCTTCTAAGAAGCTTTGGTGCAATTCTTACAACTACCAGAAAAAATGCAGGGTTCATTAGCATAGGTATATGTCCCAGAACATGTACACTTCGGGACAGACAAAACAAAATCTTTCTGTTGTTGAATGCCTTGAAAAGACAACTTGGATGAATACGAAGAACGGAACTTCTTTTGAAGCCAAAGGGTTTTAGGAAAACAGTTAAAGTGGTCATTATCTGAATCGAGGATTGATGGATCTAGATGAGCACCGCTGCAACCCTTTTCCTTGGAAGAATCAACTTCAGCACATGATGTCTTCGTACTCTCTTGAAATGATCTATTCAAAAATCTTTCCCCTGAGCTCAGCAAATTCCCTTCACAACTCCTCAAAGCTGTTACAGCATCCATTCCACAATCAGAGGTAGAAGTTTTGTCCTTCATCATGGGATTTTCAGAGGCGCAATCACCATAATCTGATTCACTTCCTTGTTCATTAGATGACAGTGACTTCTGTTGCCGATTTCTGCGGGAACAAGTGAAGAAACTGAAAGTTGATCTCTTCAGTTTGCAATACTTAGAATCTGAAGCACAAGGTGTATAAGTGATCCTCAACTCCACATTGCAACCCAATATGAATTGCAAAGAGCTTGCAATCATTTTCCATGACTTCTCGGCCTTGGATACATGGTGACTATGGTGGAACTCTATCTCGGCAATAGCAAGACCTGCAAATTAGTGCATTATTAAATTCCTCATTCCACAAAATTTAGTAATCTTATAACTTTTTTAAAATATAAAAAAAATAAAGAATTAATCTCAGGTAAAAATTCTAGAAAATTTAGACATGGGTAATATTTAAAATTTACAAGTACATTTAAAATCTAATAGAAACACACTCCTCCAAATGGTTAAAATTTATAAGGAAAGTACAAAAATTAAGAGAATAGTTTATAGAATAAAAGTGAGACCCACAAAACTGTCATTTCTAATAAATTTCAGTCAACACAAGCATATTTAAAAGGGTGTGTTCTAAAAGGGCGAGTTGGTAGCCTTTCTCTTCAGACAATAAAGAAGCAAATTTCTGAAAGAAGAAGTGTGACAGAAACACCAAACAGAACAGCAGAAAGCAGTTATACTGTGATAAGAGAAATTTTTAACTGAATGGTAAATGAACAGCTACACCAGAGAAAAGGAAAAGAAAATTACAAGCTGTACTGCGATCAACATGAAGTGACGACAACTTCCCTTTCTTCCTGAGAAAAGTTTTGAGCTGACTAGAATGACACATCTCAGTGGCTTTATACCAAATGGAATCCAATGTTCCTTTGTGATCCTCCGGCACTCCTAATCTATATGACTTGTTAGCAAAATGCTCCAAGTTTTGAACTGTGGATAGTGTAATGCCGATGTTACTATTTTTATCCATTCAAGGAATGAAGAGAAAGGTTAGAATTTTCTACCTGACAAAGCCACTCCATTCTGCCAATCCCATCCAACACACCAAGGAGAAAAGGAATTGAAAATAATGTAACAGGCCAAGCAAAAAGGTTAAGCTCACCTCCATTGCATGCACCTCTAAGACTAAATTTGGTGTCATTTGCATCCACACATTGATAATCTACAGAGCTTAGCTGTAGGAGAGCTACGGTGAACCATGTTGTTTGATTCTTAGAAATTCTCAGCTGCTTCTCAGTTTCAGAAAGTATTTTCAATGCATTGTTTAGTTTCTGCAGATCAGCTTCCGCTGTAATAGAGAAAAAAACTAGTCGGATAACAGAACTAAGGTATGAGCAGAATAGAATTTTACCGGAGAGCTAAATAAGATATAAAATCAATTATGCTTGAGAAACACAACACCACTTACAGGTATATTTCCTATAAAATCTACTTCTGGCTTCTGGACCACCATTTTCACATTTCCCTGCTAGTATGTCCATAATGAGATTTGCTAATTGTGATACAAGTTGCAAAGGATCTATCCTTGATCTCATCAGCTCCCGAGCTCTAATGACTGTATTTGAAGTGTCGGATGAAAAAGCTAGATCCAGCAAATCGAGTAATTCATCATCTGAAACGATCCCGGTCTGCAGAACAAACAAATGGGTAAGCAAGAATGCAAAGGAAAAATTGAAGTTGGAGGGAATACATAAACAAAAGTGCTAGACTTACAAGCTCATAAGCTAAAGAGATATTGATCTTTTTACCCAGCAAACTCATCTGATCAAGCATCATTTCTGCATCCCTAACAGACCCACAAGATTTTGCAGCAATAAAGTCCAAAGCTTCCTGTTCAAAATCAAGAGCTTCTTCGGCACAAATACTTTGCAATCTGCATACAATGTCAGCGTCTTTAACCTTTGGAAAGTGATACCTCTGAGCCCGGGAAACTACACTCCGAGGAAGCTTATCCAAATCAGGAGTTATCATCACGAAAACCACCTGTTGAGAAAGGTTGTCAAGGCTATTGGAAATGCTTGCCCATGTTTCCCCATTCAATAGCTGGCACTCATCAATAATGAAAACCTTGAAACGTGAGGAGACTGGGGGAGTGCTTGCACTCTTAACAAGGGACTTAACCTGGTCGGTGCGATTGATTCTCACAGAATCCACCTCCTTAAAATCTTTACTTCTTCCAGAAAAGAATACAATACATTCTCTGCATAGGCCACATGGCCTCTGTTCCTCAAAAGAAAGACAATTCAGTGCAGCAGCAAATATCCTAGAGGCAGATGTCTTGCCGGTTCCACGTGGACCATAGAACAGATAAAATGATGTTATCTTTCCTCTGGAGATGGCCCCCAACAGAGACCTTACTACCACATTTTGTCCAACCAAATCACTAAATGTTTTAGGCCTAAATTTCATGGACAAACTTCTAGGAGTTTCCAAATTCAGACCAATCCCGCCACCATTGTTTCTCATGCTTCTGGGTGCATGAAGATCTGACTCATCAACACGGTGAGATATCAAAGGACGGTCTTCTATCTCACCATATAGATTGGATTCTCTAAATCTCGGTGATTTTGACCAACAACAGCTTATTCCACACCCATTATCATTATCATCTAAACTATCCATACCTTGATTTATGCCTACTGAACCACTATAGGGTGAGAAAGCATCATAACCAGAAGGGTATGGACTAACATTGCCATCAACACTGCCTACTAACTCTGATGGTTTTACTTGATTCTTGCGCAGAGACTTTTTTGCTGACTTAGAGCAATCTATTCTCCCTAATTGAGATGATCTAGCAGTTGCTACATAGCATGAATCTCCATCCTTGAAATTATTATTACTTGGAAGCACAACTGAAGTCAAGTCCAATCCTTTACCCCCATGGTTGCTACCACAACTTTCACTTGGTGATTTGTTTCCAGAAATGCATTGCAGATTACGCTTAGAGTAAACTGGTTCACCATCTTGTTGAAGACCCTGACTAGAAATCCCACTAGGCTTCAGCCTTGAGTTGAATGCAGAATCAGCATCTTTTTGCTCCCTTTGTGCCTTGAAACCTAAATTTCTTGATCTGAGAGCAGCATTATCATCAGAATCACATGGCTTAGCAGCATCAGAAAACCTAAGGGAAATGTCATTAGCAGAACCATTTTCCCAATGCACATTATCGACCAAATAACAGAGCTTGCTCATAGAATTAGTTGAGGGATCCCTCAATGACCTGACTCTCCTCAGTGCCACAAGAGTTTTAGAAATTGGAATATCAACCGAATGCCGCTGTCCTTCCATCATTATCTCACCCTACTAAAAACAATTCAACCTTCACCACCTACAAGACAAAGATAACATCACAAAGCGAAATACAAATCACATAGAAAAAAGGGGTGGGGACACATAAAACAACCCAGCAAAGCAGAGCACAAAATCGCAGTTCTTTATACCTCTTAATACACCCCTTCAAGAAAACACACAAAGATAATGTGGTCAAAATAAACCATAATTATACATCAACACCTTATCATCCTGAACACTTTATTAACCTTCTCCATTTTACATTTCTCTCTCTTTCTCCCTTTTTCCTTTCTTTATCGCTCTAGCTTCCACTTTCTTTTTTAAAATCTCTAGGTGTGTCTACCTGTCATTTTTTCATGATCTGTAGAAAAATATAAAAGTTTACCCATTCGGGTGATTGGGAACTGAAAAAGAGAGATAAATACAATAAACAAAAAGGATAGAAAAGAAAAAGAAATAAGAAAGAAAATGAGACAGATGGAAAAAGATAGAGCCACTGAGAAAATCAAGCATAACTTAATGTCAACAACACATGCAATTGACCGACAAGTAAGCAAACTAGATGAATCCTTTAATGGCCAAAAAGGACAACAGATTTCCAGTAGCAGAAAACGACCTTGAACAACACAGAACAGCAGCAGCAAGCACTCCCATTGAGGCGCTACACTGCAGTGGAACCCATGCCAAAGCCGTTTATATTCCCACAGCAATATCAAAACAAAACAAAAACAGAAAAACATAAAATAAAACAACAGTGAAAGAAAAAATAAAAGAAAAGAAATGAGGGGAGGGAGAGAATCTGAAGTTCAAATTTCCATAACATAAAATAATGCATGAGGGGAGAAAAAACAAAGTGAAAGGACAAAGTTTTAAAGAAGAAAAACCTGGGAAGAAAAAAAAAAGGTAAATGTTGTAGAAGCAGAGCTGAATGCAGGAAGGGAGATATAGAAGAGGGAGTGGCAAAACAGTAAATGACGTGAATGCCAGGGGCCATGGGTGGTGAGAGCAATGCAGTTAAGAGTTTTGGGTTGAGAGGTTGGTGGGGGAGTCTCGACCAGCGAGCCCTTTTCAGAAAGAAAGGAGAGGGTAATTTCGTAATTTGAAGGAATGGTTTCGGTTAATTTAGTTGAAGATAAAAAAAAAACAAAAAAAAAGACTGAGGTTTCGGTCGGATCCTGCAATGTTAATTTCTTCTCTCCACGTTGTTCGACACACACCACATTGCACTCTTTGCTTGCTTCACTTTCCGAGGACTAGGACCAGCACACTCTTGTGCCCCCCTACGGTTCCTCTCTCTTCTATCCTACAATTTATTATTGCTGAAATTTCAATTATTTTGGTACAACTTTGTCTTTTTAGTATCTTTGCACTTTACACTAGTACTGCATTAGTCAATGCTGTCTTTTATCCTACAAAATCAGCTATGAGATAAACAATAAGAAAAAGTAAAAAAAAATTATAAATTCACTGTTTCAAAAATTTAAATTAGAAATTATGTTTTATTTTATTTTTTACGAATTTATTCAACTGGAGCGTCTATTTTCTAGATAGATATCAGAGAAAACATTTGACAAATTAGTCAAACTTCTTATATTTGAACGAATTCAAAATGTCGGGGTCTGTGCAGTTTATTACAATTATGTGCATATTTTCTGCTCATTCAGTACCTCTTAAATTATATATCTTATTTTAACCCTTTCAATTTAATTTTTCAAAAACTGATTATTTTATTTTTTTTTTCTTAATTTTTTCACATAAATAAGAAAAAAAAATTATAACTTTGCATGCATATTAAAAAAACTAATTAAGATATATTTTACTAATATTTTACTTACTTTCTATTGGCGAATTACATTATATTTTATTAATATTTTCTTTTTTTTCATTTTAAGTTTCAAACTTCTGAAGATTTCTCTTTACTTATTTGTTATTTGCAAAGTTTAAGATCACATAAGTTATTCTTGTCTTAATTATACTTTTAAGTAACTTTTAATTTTTAAATAATCTTTAGTTAGATGGACAGAGAAAAGATAAAATAATAAACTGCATAACTATTTTATTTTAGTTGAATAGTAATATTATAATGTTTAGATTTTTATATTTTATTATTAAATTTTATTAGAAGAAACCGTTGATATTTAATATTCTGAATTTTATACTAGGTTCAGCGTCTTATCATATTCCAATAAATCTTATAATGGTCTTTTTCTATTTTTTTAAAGTGATTATTTACAATTAACAATGAAAAGAATAATATTTATGTTCACATTGTGGATAAAATGTAGATATTTATTATTTATAGGTAAGGGATAGTTATATTATATAGTTATATGTATAAAATTAAAACTTAATTTATATATTAGGTTAAATTAAATTTTAATTTTATATTTTTTATAATTTTATTTAGATTTTATTTTAAAAATTTCTAAAAAAATATTAAAATATTTGTGAATATTTACAAATATTTATCAATTTTTAAAATTTACAAATATTTTTTTAAATAGATATTCAACTATAAGAAATGAATTTTACATTGAATCTTGTTACACCCTATTAATTTTCCCTTTTTAGTGGGAAACAGGTGGCACGTTTTTGGAGTTCTCCCATGTTAGTGGGAGACAAAGTGGCAGCCGCATTTATTTTCCCGCCATCGTGAACCGTGTGGCTGCAGGGAGAGTGTGAGTTTCTAGAAAGTGGAAGACAAGTGGCAGGCAGAGAGTGGACCGAATGATTTTTAGTGGAGGTTGTATTTAAAGTTGAAATTTGAAAATGGTGTCACTTTCTGCATGCAAACTCTTCGTCTTCAACCTCCAGAAACACCATTTTCTCTCCCTTCTCTCTAAATCCTCCAAACTTCTCTCTAGATTTCTAACCACTTCTTCTCCTCCGATCATCAACCTTCTTCCAGATTAAGTGCTCCCGGTGTCAAGCTCTTTAGTTTGCACCAATCAGAATTCCAATTGGACAACCTTGAATTTTAGAGACTTAGAAGCCAGCTGGAATTAGAGGTAAGGGAAGCTTATAAATTTAATTATGAGCAATTTGTATGCATGATTTTATGAGTATATGTTTGTTGAATGTATGATCTTGCTGTTGAGAATTTGCATGTTTGATCTTTGGTATGAAATTAGTCTATAAGGTTATGTAACTTAGTGGAAATATTGAATCTGTAATCGAAGGGTCATTAGGACCGTTCGGTTTCCCCTATTTTAAAACGTTCGTCTCATACTGAATGTTCAATAACTCAAGTTACTCGATCATAGACTAAGTATTCAGTTTTATATTAATTTTTTTCTTTGAATAGCGTTCGGTTTTACACATATGATATTTATAGTTAAGTGCTCGGTCTTGAAGAGTGCTCGGCCTTGAAAAATGCTCGGTCATATACTAGCCTTCGACTAATTTAGTGTTCGGTCTTAGACTAACACTTAACTTATGAAGCATTCGGTTTCAGGTCCCTATTACTTATTGGAAGAACATTCGGTCATACATGTTGATAATGTTTGATTGAAAGTACTCAATTTTACATTAATATTATTTATTTTATTTTAAAGAGTGCTCGATCTTATACTGACACTAAATTTCCTCACGGAATGTTCGGTCTTGTACTGACACTCACTTTCTTGAAGAGAACTTTCGTTATTCTAAAGCATTTGGCTCAAATTATAAAGTGTTCGGTATTTCTTAAAAGGTCAACTAGTTAGTGACAGTTTGTTATTTCTCAGTTATTACTTATATTCTTTGGCTTTCAAATAACGTTCGATGTTCTTCTTTATCCGACCATTCGGTCATCTGATGGAAGCCCCTTGTTATATTCGGTCTCTGATATGTTTTCGACCGGTCGGTCACTTGTTTAATTCCTTTGATATTTGGTCTCTTTTTATCTTGGTGCGATCAATTATTGAATTCATTATGATTTTAAGAGTATTCCAGGGAGGAATATCTCATGAATTGGAAATTGATTTGGTAAGGTATGACTATGGTCAGACTCATGTTCTGCTCTGTCTTGATATTCCATGAGTACACCTCCTCAGGTAGAGAAGGGTAACTCATGCGTGGGAATGGCAGGAGGTCCTTTAGCCTCAGGGTATTTCTATACCGAGGTGGTTCTACTGGACTAACCTCGGGTGGCGGTCTGTTGAGTGTATCCCAGCCAGGTCCACCCGGGTGCAGAGAGCGGCGAGCTACATGGTTCATACAGTCCAGACAATGTCTAGAGAGATTTGGTTATAATGATGTTACCGTTCGTTTTTTTTATATGGATATACTTGACTTATGATCTATGGTTGAGATATTGATGTATGTGATTCATGTGTAGGTTTTAAAAGTATACTGAAAATGATTAATTAAATTTACATAAGCTTACCCTATTTTCCTGTTTTGTCTTTGTTTGTCGTTCGGTCTTAACCGTTCGGTTGTTCTCTTCACTGCAATGATCATCCTTTTTGGGTGTGAGCAGAGGGTGATCACGAAGATACCTTGGAGGATGCCCTGTAGGCCGAGCTACCTATAGACGCGATGCCGGAGAGCTGTGCAGGACCGTCCGGTCCTTAGATTAGATTTTACTTTCCCTTAGTATAGATAACCGTTCGGTTAAGTATTTTTGGTAGGACCGTTCGGTCTAGATACCCCCCTTTTTGTAATACCGTTCGGTCATGAAATGTACCAAGACCGTTCGGTCTAGTTCTGTAAATTGTATCAGACTTCTATACTTTGTGCAGTTTCAAATTTTATATGTTATCTCTCGTTCCCTTCTCTTTACTTGTCCTTTCTCTACTGTTCTTTATTATTATTCATGTTAACTCCTTAAATAAATTATAGCTCTTATTATATATTTATTGGGATGTTACAAATCGGATAACAAATATAGACTATTGTGATTTTAATTCGAATAGATAATGAAAAAAAGAGTTAATTATGATATAAATTACAAAGACAATTAATACATATTGAACATAGTTTAAAAAAATTATGAGAAATAAAAAAAATACTTATTAATATAAATTTAGACAAAATTACCATCAAACTTTCTAATGCCAAGTCTCTTCTAATTGCAGGTGATACATTATTAGTTATATATAGGGGTAATACGTAAATGTTTTTTAAAATATTATTTTATAATAGTGATAAGAAGTTAAAAACCTTATTATTGTTTTACAATGGAATTATTATTTTCTTTTGGGTTGATTATAGTATGATTTTGTATTGCATATAAATTTTGAATATGAAGCTAACAGTACATGTAAAAACAAATAAATAATATTTATTAGTTTATTAATATGAATTTTTCTGTTCAACTGTTAATTATGAAAACTGTACTTTGTGACATTAATGAAAAAACATTTAAACCTATTCATTAAGATTAGTCAAAATAAATTATTTACAGTCAACAATATAAAGATGTTGTTTGAGAAGAAAAAAAAATTGTATGTAACTTATTTTACTACTTTCTCCTTAAGATGCTAACTTTTATAATTTATGTTATCCTTAAGCGTTATTTACTATTTTCTTATCATGTTTAAGATGACACACTTTCAATGATTTTTTTAAGTTAATTAAAGAACAAACTGTTAATCATATTTTTTTATTTTGTATATATTAAATATACTATTTTAATAATTTGTTATTTTTTTCAATAACATTTTTATCATTTTTATAGATTTTTACACTAAAACTAAGCTAATGGAAAACAAAGACAAATATTAATCACAACCAAAAGATGGTAAATTGATTGAAAAATTGACTTCTTTTGATTTTAAAAACTCTTCTTAAAATTGTTGTTAAAGAAGATAAAAAATAATAATATTTTTGTTTCAATGAATAAAAAAAATGCAAGACAAAATCATTAAGATAAAAAAAATTAAAAAAATAACAAATTTTAATACCAGTTCAATTCCATACTAATCTAAGCCCATCAGAGAGGTGCTTTATAATTAAGTGAATAGAATGAAAGGAAACATATCACCTGGTATGACAGATTCCCTAAATATCACCTATAGCATTTGAATGATCTTTTTCAAATATTTGATAATTCTTTGTAATGTAAAAAAATTCTCGTTACATAGTTGCAAAATTCTATTGTGGAAACTATTAAACAGTATTAGAACCATTAAATTCAGTAGCTTAGTGAGATCTTGGTGGCTGCTAGGGAGTGGACCGTTCGGTTTTGACAGTAGTATATAAACTAGTATTTTAAAATCTCTACCACTTTCTACATACACCTTCTTCTCTAAGCTTTTGAATTTCCATTTTATCCGTCTTCTCTCTAGTTTCTTTTCTTCTTCTCTCTACAAATTTTCACTCTTTTCACTTTTGATCACCAATCACACCAAGCCTGAGCTTTTCTGGTGTCAAAGGTTCTCAATTGCACCGATCAATATTCGTTTTGAGTCGGTGAGTTCTTCTCCTTCACTAGAAAACTTATTTTCGGACACAGGCAAACCAAAGCTCTGGTTGCATGCGTTCATATGCTTCATCTTTACAAAATCCTGATCATGTCTTGGTCTTTCTTTCGTATTCGATGGGTTATAGGTGTTATAGAAGGAATCAGTATTTGAGAGAGCGAATTTTGTTGTAGATCGAGTCACCGTACGGTTAAAAAGGTAAGGGAAGCTTGTAATTTAATTACGATTCTTTGGTATGAATGGTTGTATGCTTGAATGTTGATGAATTGATTGATATTGGAATGCCGTATGTTTGATTGTATGCTTTGATGTTTGGTGAATTGTCAAGTATTGTACATGAATAGGTTTGGGTCTTAAGTTTTCTAATCACTCTGCAGAATTATGCAGTTAGCTGTAGGTCCTTCATGGACCGACCAAAATTTCCTTTTGTTCGATCTTGACAAGAATTCTACTTCAGTGGAATTTTCAGTTAATGACCAAACGATTTTACGTTAGTACTTACTCTAGTATTGGTAGTCGGTCTTAACGATATTTGGTCTCTGAGATCTTACCTGTTAAAGACCGTTCAGTTTTATTGGATACTTGGTCTTAACTGAGTTCTACTATTGTAGATTCTCAGTTCATGACCAATCGTTCTTGCGCTAATATTTTGTTGAATATAGCATTCAGTTTATTTATAGTCTTTGGTCTCAATTGAATTGGGTTGTTCTAGGCCTTTTCTGTTTATGACCGCTCGGTCATATACTGTATGAGTAGTGCTCTGTCTTGTGCCAATACTTAGTTTTCAGTAGTGCTCGGTCTTATACTAGTGCTCGGTTTCTTAGGGTACTCAGTCAGGTACTAACTTTAGGTTCTTAGTATGTCTGGTTTATAATACGTTCGGGTATGTTATCAGTTCGGGTCTAAACTTTTATTGTTCAAGTTAAGTCATTAAGGATCAGTTCAAGACAATAGTGTTTGTTTTACTTTGTAAGTATTCGGTTTAGTCTTAGAATTGGATATTTGGACGTTCGGTTTCAGGGATGTTCGGTTTCACATGACCGTTCGGTCATATTTGCTTATATAGGGAGTGAGCTTCCATTCGGTCTTGTCTATAGATTAAGTTAAGTCCTTTCATTCGGATGTATTCGACAATGATGTTGAATTATTGTTTGGTTTAATTTTATGTATATTTGTATATTGGATGAGATAGTATGTGTATATTTCAAGTGGTATGGAAGAGAATTCCAAGGAGGAATGTCTCAATGATTGTTATTGAATTGGTAAAGTATGAATATGGATAGTGAAATTCACGACGTCCATCCTGAAATTCTAATGATTACTAGTTCTCAAGTAGAGACGGGTAAGTTATGTGGTGATAATGGCAGGAGGCCCTAGTCTAAGGGGGGGGGGGGAGGGGGGAGGGGTCCTTAGGTGAGGTATGACAGACTAACCTCGGGTGGCAGCTGATTGGTTTCCAGTTACTACACCATCCGGGTGCACGAACTGCCACAAATTACATATTCATACAACCGGATGGTCGAGTCAAATAGTAAATTATTGTATATATGCTGTGTTCGGTCTTTGCTAGAAAAGAATGTTTGATGATTATATGTTATGATTATTTGATTGTATTTATGATTAATTAAATTACACTAGCTTACCCTGCATTATTTCTTTCTTGTCTCCTGTTGTCGTTCGGTCATCCTTTCCCTTGCAATGATCATCCTTTGGATGTGAGCAGAAGTTGAAGAGTATTCTCTGGAACAAGCGTTGGACGGTGAGAATCCCGAAGACTTAGTTTAGGACCGTTCAACTAGTGGTTATTAATTTGTATTTTGTAAATCGTTCGGTTTATACTGTCGAATGGTATAACCGTTCGGTATGTTTCATAAGTTTTGTTAATAGACTTATGTTTCTTGCAAACTTTGTAAATTTTAAGTATTTTAGGACTTCTTAAATATTCTTTTAGTTCCAATGACTCTCCTTCAATATTATTATATGATAACTCCTATTATAATATTATGCTATAATTTTGGGATGTTACAAATAGTATGTATATGAAATAATGAAAGAAGTATTTTTTAAAAGAGAAATATTAGAGTTAGTGATGGAAATAAATTATCATTAATTATAATCAAATATTATGGTTTTCATATAATTTAGGTTTAATTATGTTTTAAATTCTTGATAAATTTGAAAGCTTTTAATTGAATTCTTATTAAATTTTTATGGTCTATTGATTTATCAAAATTTTAATTTTTTAATTAAGTTTTTATATTTAAACGTTCTTCTCAACTTCCTGAAAATTATCTTATATTATTGTAGTGTTTAAATTTCATTACATAATATTTTGTTAGAGGATACTATGATACGAGATTTCCCATAAAGATTTTTTATTGTTAACAAAATTATTTTCAAATTAAATTAAAAATACATAATTACAAAATACAAAATTAAAGAAATTGAATATTTAGCTATAAAATTAAAAAATACAAAAAATAATAAATTACAAAATTATAAAATTAAAAGGCCATAAATTATATATTTATGAAATAAAAAATATAAATTTATAAAATTATAAAATTATAAAATTAGATAATAATAAAAATATAAAATTAAAAATTTATGAAACTGCGAAATTATGAAAATATAAATTATGAAATTATAAAATTTAAAAATTATAAAATTAGAAAAATATAAAAATATCAATTATAAAATTATTAAATTATAATTCATAATTTTATAATTTTATAATTTTATAATTATCTAATTATATAATTTTATAGTTTTATAATTATCTAATCTTATAATTTTATATTTTTATATTTTATAATTTCGTAATTTTATTGTTTAATAATTTTCTAATTTTATAACTTTATTATTTGTAATTTGTTGATTTTATAATATTAAATTTTATAACTTATAATTTTATAGTTTTGAGTAAATTTAATAATTATTTATGTAAATACAATACATAATATTTGATGATGAAAATCTCATAATTATGGTTTATTTGTAACAAAATATTTATGTGTCGACATTTAAACTTAATAACAATGCAAATGCAAATGCAAGATAATTGCCATGTTACATAATCAATAGAAAAATTTACCCTCCAAAACTTAATTAAAAACATTTTAAATTTTAAAAATTCAATCCATCACAAAAATTTAATGAAAACTCAATTGAAATTCCCAAATTTATTCGTGATTCAAAACATAATAAAACCTAAAATTTATAAACTATTTTGCCTCAACATAATTGATTATTTTTTAATATAAATAATTATTTACAAATGTGACTTTTTTTATTAAATCATTTAACATAATTGATTATAATCTATTATTCATAAAACACTAAAAATAATTTTGATCATAATAAAAATTATTATTTAAAATAATCAATTCTATAATCAATTATTTTCAAGTTTAAAGAAAATAAGTTTTGATTTAAGAGAAAATATAATCCATTAAGAAAAATAGTTTTGCTAAAATTACATTTAATAAATTTAATCATGTTTTATATTTTTAATGTACTAAATCTTTAAGGATATGGGTTAAAGAGAGAGTAGTAGATATAATTTTTAAAATTGATATTATATTATTTTATTATTAAAAAGTTGATATGTAAATAGTTTTTTAATAATCTTCTCAAGCTCTCTAAAACTATCTTTATAATATTTTCTACCTTCAATTCAAGTTTTTCACTCAATTGGTCATTTATTCGATAGTCAGAAATTACTAGTAGAATAGTTAACACATTGCTTTCCCTATCAACTATGAAGAATTCTACATATATGTGTAATCATAATTTAAAGCATGATAAATTTATTTTTGCTCTAATTTTAGAAGTGTTTTAGCACTTTGAGATGCAAATATTGTAAGAGCCATGCATGTAGCTCAAATTTGATTAAAGTGAATCTTTGTTTAGTTATAATCATGGTGATAATGCTTAGTTCTTTGAATTGATGTTTCTCTAAGTACTTAGAGTATCATTTGATTTATAGAGTTTTAGGAGCAACTTTGAGTCAAGGGTGTCTTCTACATTGGTAAGGGGAGCTAGTTTAAGTTTAGACATTTATGCTATATGATGAAATTGATTTGTATAATTGAGAACTATAACATGGTTGATTTTGTTGAAATCTAATTTTAAATTGATGTTTTTATAGATATAATTGTATTGACTGTTTAGTATGTATGTTGAGCTTTCTTTTTTCACTGATGGTGATTTTGACTAATTGTGTAATCTAACTAGATATTTTGAGGCATTGATAAAATTATAGATTATGTGTTTTCATCTAAAATATGAGTGGAATAACTATATGGATTTGTTATGAGCAGTACTATTAGATCTGGTTTTACAGAATTATACTGACTTGCTGAGCAAGCCACATGCCTCGCTAAGCAAAAATGCATAATTTTCATTCCATAGAGTTCCAACTCTTTTACTCGTTAGCAAATTACCAATCTTCAGGCGAGTTTGTCAAAAGTAGTGTCAGGAGGTATATCTGTTGAGCGAGTAAAAAAGTGGTTAAGTGAAAATAAAAATAGCAGAAACTCAAGAGTGGGGTATATACATGACTCACTAAGTGAGAGGATTTTCGCTGGGTGAATTTTAAGTAATTTAGTCCTAGTATTCTCTCATTGGATGATTTCATTGAGTGAGGAAGTTTTATGTGAAAATAGAGAGTATCAATGATATATTTTCGCTAAGCAAGTGATGTAGTTGTTAGGTGAGTCTCACTCTAGTGAAGAAGTTGAGTGAGACAAACATTTGTTACTAAACAATAATATACATTCTTGAACTTATAAATATAGTTTTAATTCTTGTATTTTGTGGCATGGTTTCGTATAAATTATGTGAAATGTGGATGAAGTGATTCCTATATGATGAATATTATTATGTGATGGTGTGTTGAAGTGTACTGACGATAGAGTAAAAGGAGAGTCATATATGGAGTTTTGATAAGAGATTGAACTCGTAGATATAGAATTTACCTTGTCATATTCTATGGATCAGGATGAAATCCAAAAATGATATAACTTTTGAGAGATAGATTTGAATGAATATTAAAAGATCTAGAATCTCAGATTCTATTCAATACACTAGTCCTCTTTAGAGGTTGAGTCAAATGCCAATTTATGTGTATGAAAGAGTCATGATGACCTTTGTATGTGTGATACACTTTAGACATTTGATGATTGAACGTGGTATGTGAATTGTGAAAAGATGTATAATCTATATAATTAATATTTAAAACTAGTATGATTTAAATTTTTCTAGCTTGCACTGTGTACTATTTGTTATGATTGTGATATTCACATGTAATGATTGTATATTTTATGAGAACACATAATATTGTATGATCAAGATAATATTGAAGTTGGATTAGGAGTGTGTGCCGTTGATGTTTAAGATTTTTGCAAAAATAGACATAGTGTATTTTGTATTAGAATAATCCTTATTTATTTTGAAATGCTATTTTAGAAATTATCAAATTTAGAAGTGCATGATATAACTATACTATCTATTTTGATACGTGTGCTTAATATTAGTTATGTGATAACCTAAAGTACTATAATTGGGTTTTACAAAAGAGAATAATTACCAATAAAATGTATACATCATCAAAATATATATACACTCTACTTTGTCAACACTTAGTTCGTCAATAAAGTGTCAATAATCTTAATGCTAAAATGTTTACCAGAACAAATTTTGATTTCAAACCATATGGAAATAATTTTGATTCCCACAAACAAAATTTTGTCTAATTTAATTTTCCAATTTTAGAAATATATGAATTTAGTCTTTTTAACCAAAATTTGTTAACTTTATTTGATGTTTCAAACGCGTTTTTCAGTTAACATTGAAGCAAAAATATAACATTAAAGTAAAAATGGATCAAAGAGTATTAACAACTCAAATGTTATCATGAAATTTTTTTGAAACATCAAATAAACCTAACAAAATTTAGTTAAAAAAATTAAATTTATATATTTTTAAAGTTGGAAGATTAAATTAGATCAAAATTTTAAAAATAACTAATTCTAATTTTTATTAAAAATTAAAAGACAAAAACATATTTAATCAAAAGAATATAATAAATAGTGTTTAGGTAGGGCAGACCTATAGGAAGCAATAGATGTGAAGATAGAGAGAATAGGCGCGGCGCTGAACGTGAAGATAAACTTCAACGTTACGTTAGCATTGATTTATAGGGTGAAGAGGATTTTATAGTGTTTCATGCATAGGTCATGACCCCACCAAAAACCCATTCAATTCAATGTTGCTGAAGAAGACGCTCTTTGCTTGCTTCTTCTCATGTTCTTCACTTCTACACAACAAAACAACTATTCCATTTATGAATGTCTCCACTGTTCTACGTCTTCAGATTTTCAGTGACAATTCATTCAATTTACACAACACAAAAGCATGTCCTACCCCAAACACAGCCTACACATTAATTTTGTGTGCCCTCTGTCATCCTTTACTTTTCAGTGCCATTATTCAATTCCGCAGACATTTTTGCTTTTTCTTTCTACTTCTTTAGTCTCTCACTTCAGAGGATGTGTAACCAAAGAAAAAATATAAAAGTACTCAATCATAAGCATCACATTTCTCAAAGTTATAGTTTGTCATTTTAAAATATATATATCTCACAATTTCTTGAATAAATAAGTGAAATTTAAATGCTAAACTTTTTAACATATGAAATCTAAACTTCAAAAATACTACTTACTTTTAGGAGACTATTTTGGGAAATATGACTTGTTATTATAATAATAAATTAATGTCTTACACACAACAATTTAAATTTCCCACCATATCACTATCCTATATTATTTCTTTATGTTTTTTTATATGTGAGTAAGGTGGACAAACACATCTTTTGGCTTTCACTTTTTTTTTTCCAGATTATTTGATTCAACTTCTTTAAGTCAAACTCGCTTTATTTATAGATTTTATCATGTGTCTTAAATTGATATTAGTCCAATAAGTCCAATTGTAACTCAATATCACGTAAGCCCATAAATCCCTTTTATCACAGTTTAATTTGAAGCAAATATACTGAACAACCTAGCTATCTTACCAACACCATTCGATTATCGCAACATGCTTATCTTCGGCACTGCTTCATCGCCCTGTCTACCAACTGGATCCTACTTATACCATACACTTTATTTTCCAGATAATCTTATAAAACCATGTTAGTTGAATGTTCAAACGGTTGTCACTACTATAGTTCTCCATTATCACTCAAATCAATGTTTTAATTATATCGGTTTCAGATAAGCATACACAATACGATATAAAAAAAAATATCACCTTTTATCATTACTACTTGTTGTTGTTAATATGAGTCTTTCTTCTCAACTGTATTAACTAACTTTTAATAGTTAGTTCTTTCCTTCAGTTTATATACTCCTGTTTGTACTTACTTTTCCAATTAATGAGATTACATTTCACTTTTCAATTACCCCTCACTCTCTGCATTATGTTGTTCTGCATAATTGTTGCATACTAAGTACTGCACTAAGAGTGGTATCAGAGCAAGGTTCGAAACCTCGGCGAAGACAAATCAAGACGTCTCAAGAAGAAAGGTGTTCGTGAGTAATGGCTGGGATGATGCACAACAACCTACCTGTATTCGATGGCAAAGGATTCGATGACTGGTGTATCAAGATGGATGCGATCCTCGGTTTTCAAGAGGTAGATGAGATTGTAAGAAAAGGTTTCAAAGAACCTTCCAAGGATGACTCAGAGGCAGTCAAGAAGCAGTACAAGGAAAACATGAAATTGGATTGCAAAGCACGAATGTTGCTGCATCAGTGCATATCCGCGACAATTTTTCAGAAAGTTTCAAAGGCTACTACAACGAAGGAGATTTGGGATATCTTGCAAGATGGCTATGGCAATTCTGGAAAGGTCAAGAAGATCAGATTGCAGTCATTACAGAGGCAGTATGAACTTCTCGCCATGGGGGAGCAAGAAACAGTGGTTGAATACATTGGGAGAATTCAATTGATCGTGAACGCAATGAGAGCGTGTGATAAGGTCGTCAAAGACAAGAAAATTGTAGAGAAGATACTCAGAACATTAACCCCTCAGTTTGATCATATAGCTTTGACCATAGAAGAAACTAAAGATCTCAAGAAGATGAGGGTGGAGGAACTGCAGAATTCTTTAGAGGCGTATGAGCAAAGATTAGTTGAAAGGAGAAATGCTGAAAAAGGTGTAAATCAAGGCTTGAGTCAAGCATTACAGGCAAGAAATGGTCAGAAACCCAGAGGCCGTGGAAGGGGCAGAGGCCGATCACGAGGTGGACGGTCTGGAGGCAGAAATACAAACGGCTCTGACCAAAATGTTGAAGAAAATAGCAGCGAGAATAAAGATGGAAACAAGAGAGGAGGAGGTCAGTCGAGAGGAAGAGGAAGAAAGAACCATGATAAACGAAATATCCAATGTTACACCTGCAACAAATACGGCCATTATTCATCAGAATGTTGGCACAATGAAGATTCGAAGAAAAGCAAAAGTGATGAGGCCAATCTTGCACAGGACACGGGTGATTCCGACTCTGATCATGTTTTATTGATGAGTATGATTGGAGAAAGTAAAAAGGAATTGCACTCGAGCTTTACTCAGAACAGGTGTATAGTTGAAAATCCAGAACTGGACAGATGCAAGAATAATAATCTTGCATGCAATAGGTGGCGAAAGGCTGAACACGTGTCGATGGCAAATGAATTGTGCCATGCAGGAGATGAAACCTGTTGGTATTTAGACACAGGATGCTCCAACCACATGACGGGGAGAAGAGAATGGTTATTAGACCTTGATCCAAAAATCAGAAGTAGCGTGCGGTTTGCAGATAATAGTGTAATCATGGCGGAAGGTGCTGGCAAGATCATGGTTAGACGCAAAGATGGGAGGCCAGCGTACATGAACAACGTTCTGTATGTCCCAAACATGAAGAGTAATTTGCTGAGTCTGGGACAACTTCTCGAAAAAGATTATACGATGAAGATGCATCAGAGACACATAGAGGTGTTCGATGAGAAGCATCAACTCGTTCTCAAGGCCCCACTTGCCAAGAACAGAATGTTTAAGGTAAAACTTGATGCTGTTGCTGTACAATGTTTAACTGCTATTGATACGAAAGAGGAAGCTTGGCTATGGCACTACCGTTTCGGCCATCTGAATTTTCGAAGTCTAAACTTGTTGAAAACCAAGAATCTCGTGAAAGGAATTCCAGCGATACAAATGCCTGACAGAGTATGTGAAGGGTGTGTTGTTGGGAAGCAGACCAGAACTGAATTCAAGAAAACCACATTCAAGAGCGCCAAACAACCTCTTGCTGTCATCTACTCAGATGTGTGTGGACATTTCAATGTGGAATCAATCGGAGGTAACAAATATTTCTTAATCTTTGTAGACGAGCTGACTAGAAAAATTTGGACTTACTTGATTAAAGAAAAGAAAGATGTATATTCATGTTTTGTGAAATTTTTTGCTTTGGTGGAGAGGCAATCTGGTTTGCAGATCAAGATTCTCAGGACAGACGGTGGTGGAGAATTTAACTCTCACGAGATGGACAAATTCTGCACAGAGAATGGCATCATACATGAGGTGATAGCCCCGTATACACCACAACATAATGGCATGGCTGAAAGGAGGAACAGGATGCTGTTAGATATGACCAGATGCCTACTCAAAGCAAAGAAACTGCCACACTGCTTATGGGGTGAAGCTGTATCTACATCAACATATCTACTGAATAGGTGCCCAACTAGATCATTGTCCGATTGCACTTTAGAGGAAGCTTGGTCAGGTGATAAACCAACAGTTAATCACCTGCGTGTCTTTGGATCCGTGTGCCACAAACATGTTCCAGAAGAAAAGAGAAAAAAGCTTGATGACAGAAGTGAAATCTTCATCCTTGTGGGATATCATTCAACAGGAGCATATAGATTGTTCAGCCTAGAGAAGAAACAAGTAATCATCAGTAGAGATGTAGTTGTTGATGAAGAGGCCGTTTATGATTGGCAGAAGGCAGATGATAAACCAGAAGTTGTTTATGGTTGGCTAGAAGATGGTAGCACTTCTATGAAACAGACTGTTGTTAATGATGAAAGTAGCAATAGAAGGTCTCAAAGAGTAAGGTTTCCCTCCACAAGATTGACTGATCATGAGGTATTTGCAGACAATGACATAACAGATTCTGGAGGCTTGGTTCATCAGGCATTTTTAGCTGATGCTGAACCTATCAGCTGGAGACAGGCTATTGATATAAAAGAGTGGAAAGAAGCTATGGTTGAGGAGCTGAAGGCTATCGAGAAAAACAGGACATGGGAAATGGTTGAGCCACCTCAGCACAAGCAACCTATTGAGGTAAAGTGGGTGTTCAAGACCAAATATAAGCCAAATGGTGATATTGCGAAGCTTAAAGCTAGGCTAGTTGCAAAGGGTTTCTTGCAGAAACCGGGAGTTGATTTCACAGATGTCTTTGCTCCAGTTGCACGGCTTGAAACTGTAAGATTAGTGGTTGCTATTGCCAACTTTCGAAAATGGAGAATTTGGCAAATGGATGTTAAATCAGCGTTCCTAAATGGGCCATTGGAAGAAGAGGTCTATGTGAGACAACCTCCAGGATTTGAAAAAGAAGGTCAAGAGCAGAAAGTGTATAGACTAAACAAAGCTCTATACGGTCTCAGGCAGGCACCTAGAGCTTGGAACCGTCATATTGATGCACTACTCATCAAACTTGGTTTTCAAAAATGTAGTGTTGAATTCGGCATTTATGTGAAAGTCATTGGACAACAAGGTATGATTCTAATTTGCTTATATGTTGATGACCTGCTCATAACGGGTGATTCAGTGGATGAAATTGAGAAATTTAAGAAGAGGATGAAAGAGGAATATGAGATGACCGATCTCGGCAGTTTGAACTATTTCCTGGGGCTGGAATTTGTGCAGATGAAAAATGGAATGTTTCTCCACCAGAGAAAATATATATCCGAAGTTCTAAAGAGGTTTAACATGTCAGAATGTAACGGTGCTGCAGTCCCAATAATGGCAAATTTGAAGCTATCCAGTCAAGCTGATGAGAAGAAGGTGGATGCTACCCTCTATAAGCAAATTGTAGGTTCTCTAAGATACATTTGTAATAGCAGGCCAGATGTTAAGTATGGAGTTGGGCTGGTGAGTAGATTTATGAATGATCCCAGACAGTCACACCTAGCTGCTGCCAAGCACATCTTGCACTATTTGAAAGAGACAATTGATTTTGGCTTATTCTTTCCAAAGAAATCCGACAGTACTAGGGAAGCATTGGAAGTTTGGTGTGATTCTGATTGGAGTGGGGACAAGGATGATAGAAGAAGCACATTCGGTTACTTGTTTAAGTACATGGGATCATCAATTTCATGGTGCTCTAAAAAACAAAATGTAGTTGCTTTATCTTCGTTGAAGCTGAATATATTTCAGCAGCAGAAACAGCCTGTCAGTGTGTTTGGATTGAAACCATACTTGATGAGTTGAAATTTGATTGCAAGAAACCAGTACAGTTGCTAGTTGACAACAGATCTGCCATAAGTCTGTCTAGAAACCCTGTCTTTCATGGAAGAAGTAAACATATCGAGACCAAGTATCACTTTTTGAGGGATCAAGTTAATAAGGGAAGACTGGAGTTGATTCATTGCTGCACAGAAGATCAAGTGGCTGACGTTTTCACTAAACCCCTAAGGCAAACCAGATTTGAAAAGCTGCGAGAATTACTTGGTGTTAGGTTGATAGAAAACTCAGATTAAGGAGGGTGTGTTGTTGTTAATATGAGTCTTTCTTCTCAACTGTATTAACTAACTTTTAATAGTTAGTTCTTTTCTTTAGTTTATATACTCCTGTTTGTACTTACTTTTCCAATTAATGAGATTACATTTCACTTTTCAATTACCTCTCACTCTCTGCATTATGTTGTTCTGCATAATTGTTGCATACTAAGTACTGCACTAAGACTACTACCTATAATATAGAGTTGGTTGGTAGGCCTTGTATTAATTATGCATTAATCTCGGCCCAATTAACCACACTTATAGTTAATTATCCTATAATAACAACTATGCTTAATGTTCTTGCACTACTTTGGTGTTTCTTCTTGAATAGATCCTTGTAGCCAGCCAAGAATAGAAACTATAATGGTCCAGCAATACGTCAGCTTAATATATTGTTTATTAACAAATTGGGCTATATGGCTGGTGTCAAGGTCCGGCTAGTTCACGGGTGTGGGTAAGACAATTTCATTTCATTTTACTCAGTTACTTTACATGTAGTCTACTGTAAACTCATTAAGTGCAAATTTATACAACATTTAGTTTAGTCTTACAACAGAACAAGTAATTCACTTTATTTTTTTTTTCTAACATTCATTTACTATACCACTTCAAATAAAAAACAAAATAATCTGTTTTCTTTGTTTTTTTTTTCGTTATATTTTATTTAACTTTCTTATTTTTAGTCATTAGAAAACAATGTATTTTATTTTATTTTATTTGTGCAATTACATTCTTAATATTACTGTACCCAAATGTCTTTTATTTTAGTACTCTGTAAATCTCTATGTTCCAAATTAAGTGTTGTAGATGTTATGAATTTGGTGACGGGGTTAGTGGCTAGATTGCATTATATGTACTCTTATTCATTCTGATGTCAGAGTCAGAGCATGTATGTCACATGTCTGAAGAAGGTTCACAACAAGGACCACCATAAAACACTTTTCAATGGATGTTTGTTCAATCATAAGGCTTGTCTAATATGTTAATAACATTGCAAGTTGTTAATCTGCTAAAGCTTGTCCGATGAAAGTAATGTTTATTCTGAGCCAAGAAAAATGTTATCTTGTGTCATTTCAGGACCATTCTGAAACCAACAACTGCATAGTTGATACGTTGTTTTCTGTTCAGAGTTCAGAACATGTGCCTATAATAAAATTTACAGTGATGTTGGACAAGATAACTAGCCACTTCCAATGTGGTCGTTGAGGTACAAGATTCCTATATATGTATAAAAGTCCAATCTGGGATGATACACATTTTCATAAGTTTTGGCGATTAGTACTTGATAAAAAAAAATATTATACATGGTGTAACTTTCTTCATTTAACAGTTTAACAATATCGCCATCTGATTTGATTCCCTATTCAACAATGACACCCTTGCCATTTCATTTCATGTAACAGAAAATTTCTTGAACTGCAGAAAAAAAAGATCAGTCCTCTTGTCAGATTCTGTTGGTATCACTATCTTTCAATAATCTAATTTTAGACAGAGATAAGAAATTCATATACTGCTACTACATTCGGTTGATAATTTGCTATATATACATATTTTCAATAAGAGATTGAAAATTACATAATAAAACATAATTTTTTTAAGAAATCACATCTACAAATATAAGTATTTAGTAAAATTAATATGGGTTATTATGTAATTTTTTCTGGTAAAAAGTACAATTTTTCTAATAAATATACTAATCATTCTCATATAATTTTTATGGAAAAAACTATAAACAATCTCATACAATTTTTTTAATGAAAATTGTAAATATTTTCCGTGAAAATTATAAAATTGTTTTGACAAATTATAAATATTTTATAATTTTTTTTTACTAAAATTGCAAATCCTCTCATCCAGTATTTCTAGTAAAAATTGCAAATCTTCTCGTGTATGTTTTTAAAACAGAAATTTCAAATCCTCCTATGTCACATAACTACCCAAACTCCCTATATCTCACTTGAGTTGTAGTGACAATTCTTTCATTGTTGTCTAATGCTCCTTTCTTATATTATTCGATATAGAACTTTAGTCAATATCCACTTGAGAACTAACATATAATCACTTTACAAAAAGTTTCACGTATAAAACAATTCTATAACATAATTTCTTCTTCTTTGTAAAATAAACATTCTAAACATTCTACTTGAACCATTCTTGTTACTATAGATATGTAAAAACTAAATGATGATGATAATCTTTCCCTTTTGTGAGCTTTCACTACCTTGCACATCAACGAAGTCATTGAACAAAAAGATATCGATATTAACCTCTCCCCAAAGGCACAACACGTAACTTTGCTTATGGTTAGCATGCTAAACTACTCCTCTTCTCTTGTTTAGATTCTCAACTCTAATATATAGCACTATTGAATATCACATACTTGAAACACAAAAAAACTCGGGGGTGAGGGGGTGGTTGGTTAATAGAGTTTTAAACTTTTCAGTGTTTAATTTTCTTTACCGGGATTAAATGGTTTGCAATAGTTTACATTTAAGTTTATAAAACAACGTTTAATAAAAAAAACCCTTTGAAAAACAAAAAAAATAACTCAATTGCTTTTATATCGATTTACTCTAAATTAAGTTACGTTCAGTATTTTTCCTTAAATAAGATGTCCTACTAATCACAATTGATTACCAAATTTGAAATTCAAATTTTGATCCAAGTGCTTAAGCAATATATTTCATATATTTGAAGTCCAAATTTTTTTATACACTTACACAAAATTTTCGTAATCTCAAAATAAACATCATGCTGACACTAATTATTATACTATATTTATAAATGTATTTTTTGTGCTGATAATTTAAACAATATGTTCTTTTTTCCTTAGAAAAAAATATTTTTTTCCTTTAAATTGGGGAAGGTATTTTGCCTTTAGTTTGCATTCACATTTGCATGAGATATAGATGCATGTTCAATGATCTATGAATTTTGAATGACAAAGGATTAGCAATACCACACTATGCGTGTGTTTGTTTGCATGGATGCTTCTATTCATGTTGATATGCGATGGTAGATTTACGAAGATTTAGGACGTTCATTTGCGCTGATTTAAGAGTGAGTGAGAGTATAGATTTGAGGAATGGGTGAAGTTTTGGTATCTTGGCAACATGCTCGGATTTGTGCTGATTCACGACGAAATGATGAAATGACCCTGTTATATTACGATATTTACTTGACAAATGTTGAACTATTTACTTGCCATGCACAAACCTGGAGTGCAGCTGGAATCAATTCCAGGAAAGTTTATTCAATTTCAAGCCATGTGACATAATACAAAGCGGTTGTATCCCATTCTGCAAGAAGTGTACTCGGTTCCAACAATCCAACAAAGAAGAAAGCACTTGTATTCGGTTATAGAGAGAGTGTATTCGATTACAGCCTTTTCGGTTCCAGAGTTGCGTATTCGATTCCAAGAAGACCGTATTTGGTTCCCGTAGTGGGTTAACCGATTCCACGAGTTCGAATTAGGTTACATGGGCTTTGAAAGCTTGCTGATGGCTTTCGTGCAGCGGTGAGAGACGTTGTTAATGGCAGCGAGAGTCCATTCAACGGGTTGTTTGTGGTGGATCTAATGCAACTTTGAATAGGAAGAACACTTTCTCAAGGTGGTGGACGCTTATCTCAGCGTGAAGGAGTTTGTGGAGGTGGTGCGCGTTGTAATGGAAGCACCGCTAAACGAAGCCTGCACATTCGCTATAATGGAAGCACTGCTAAAAGAAGCTTTTTTCCTTTGAAAAAGGAAAGAAACACGTTCCTACACATTTTATTTCTTTGAAAAATGAAAAAAAAAAAACATGTTCTCTTTATCTGATACAGAGACTATGGAAAAGCTGCCCTCATTTTTTCTCTCTCTTCCCGTCAAAGTGGTCCCACATGTCAAAACTGTTAGAAATAAACAGAAAACAGAGCTTTTTACAGTTTCAGTTTAGATCTTGTATAAATACTACTGTAAATCACTTTCAAAAGTAATAAGAAAAGAAGAGGAATTTCAGTAGTACCTTGAACGTCTTCTCTTTGTCTCTCTTAAACATTTCTTCGTAGACTCTGGTGTGTGCGTGGCTGTTGGTGGCGGTGGAAGAGATGGAGCTTGAACCCTAGCAGAGCTTGATGTACCAGTGTGTCAGTCAGAAAATCTTCAATAAAATTTCGAATGCTGGCACTGCAAAGGAGGTCTGGGGTATCTTGGTGAAAACGTATGGTGATGGGGACAGAAATGCGAAGGTCAAACTGCAGGCACTAAGAAGGCAATTCGAAACCTTGATCATGGAGGAAAATGAGAGTGTGGCTGAGTATTTTGACAGAGTGCAAGAACTTGTAAACAAGATGAGAGCTTGCAGTGATAAAATGATTGATGAGTATGTTGTAGATAAAGTTCTGAGGACTTTAACCTCCAGATTTGATTATGTGGTGGCTGCCATTGAAGAAACTCGAAGGAGGGAGAATATTGATATTGAGGAGCTGCTGCATTCATTAGAAGCTCATGAGTTACGCCTCAATGAGCGCAGGCAATGTCAGGAGCAGGCTCTGCAGGCCAGATCTCAGTGGAAAGGGAAAAAAGGCTTCAAGAAAGGAGGTAAAGGAAGCAAGAAGAGCAAAGATTCACTGGACCAGCAAGGTGAAAAGTCCAGTGAACAAGGAAAAGTGAAAAATCAGAAGAATGGTGACTGGAAATTCGATAAAAAGAAGGTAAAGTGCTATAATTGTCAAAAACTTGGTCATTTTGCAAAGGATTGCTGGAAGGGTGAAGGTGCAAAGAACAAACCAAAGAAGGCGGCAAATCTGGCCCAAGAAGAGGAATCAGATTCAGAGGCAGTATTCTTGATGGCCTTTGATGATGAGAAACAACCAGAAAATAAAGTTTGGTATCTGGATTCTTGCTGTTCAACTCATATGACCGGGAGGAAAGATTGGTTTGTGAAGATGCATGAGGTTGACCATGGAAAAATCAGATTTGTTGATAATAGCAGCTTGAAGGCTGAGGGTTCTAGTAGAGTGGTGCTGAGGGGTGAAAATGGCAGAGAAGTAATCATAGAAGAGGTATTGTATGTACCTGGATTGATGACTAATTTGCTTAGCCTGAGGCAGCTTTTACAGAAAGGTCACAAGATGAAGATGGAGGACAATTGCGTCAACATTTTCAATCAGAGTGGAAAAGAGGTTTTGCAGGCCTAGTTATCTCAAAACAGAACATTCAAGGTTGTGATGGAGGCAGTAAATCATCACTGTTTTACTGCAATAGAAAGGGAAGAGGAATGGCTGTGGCATCTCAGATATGGACATCTGAATTTTCAGGATCTATCAATGCTAAGTCAGAAGAAAATGGTAATTGGCTTACTAGAGGTAGATGTTCCAGGGACTATTTGCAAAGAATGTGTTCAATGCAAGCAGACCCGTGGTAGCTTTCAAAGGTTTTTACCCCAGAAATCTGCAGAGAAGCTGGGAGTGGTGTATTCAGACGTATGTGGCCTTATGCCAGTAGAAACACCTTGTGGCAGCAGGTATTTTATACTGTTTATAGATGATTGGACCAGGAAGTGTTGGGTCTACTTATTAAAGAGGAAAGGAGATGTACTGCAGCATTTCCAGAAGTTTAAAAATATGGTTGAAAGGCAGAGTGGGAAGAAACTAAGAAATCTAAGAACAAATGGAGGAGGAAAGTATATCTCCACTGATTTTAGAGAGTATTGTGAGAAGGAAGGAATTGTTCATGAAGTAACTCCTCCCTACACGCCTCAACACAATGGGGCAGCAGAGAGGAAAAACAGAACAATCCTAAATATGGTGAGGTGCATGTTGAAGAGCAAGGGTTTACCAAAATTCCTATGGGGTGAGGCTGTAATGACAACTGCTTATGTATTGAACTTGTCTCCAACTAAGAGGCTGAATGGAATTACACTAGAGGAGGCTTGGACTAGAGTGAAGCCAGATGTTAAGCATCTGGAGATTTTTGGCTCTCTATGCTATAAACATGTGCCAGACCAACTGAGAAAGAAACTGGATGATAGAGGAGTTCCACTGATCTTAATAGGTTACCATGTTACAGGTGGGTACAAGCTGTATGACCCCATAACAGGTGCAACTTCAATTAGTAGAGATGTGAAGGTTGATGAAGCTGAAGAATGACAGTGGGAGTCAGTAGAGAAAGGAGGACCAACTGTTGTGTTGGACAGTGAACCTGCACCAGATATAGAGGCATGCAGGAAGGAGGAGAGTGTTAGGAGGTCTTCAAGAGTCACTCAGATGCCAATACATCTGAGAGATTATGATCTAGCCTATGATGCAACCATTTCATCTGAGGGAAACTTTGTTCACTTTGCTTTAATAGCAGAAGCAGAACCAGTGAAGTTTGAAGAGGCTGTGAAGGATAAGAGATGGTGCAAGGCTATGGAGGAAGAAATTGGTTCAATTGAGAAGAACCAGACCTGGGAGCTGACATAATTGCCTCCTAACAAGAGACCAATTGCACTGAAATGGATTTATAAGTCTAAAATAAATCCACAAGGTGTAGTGATTTGGTTCAAGGCCAGATTGGTGGCCAAAGGATACTTGCAGCAGGCTAGAATTGACTATGGATAGGTGTTTGCACCTGTGGCCAGAATGGAGACAGTGAGATTAGTGGTGTCAGTTGCTGTACAGAACAATTGGACCTTACATCAATTAGATGTAAAGTCTGCATTTCTGAATGGAGACTTGGAGGAAGAAGTGTATTTTGTCCAGCCTCAAGGTTTTGAAGTCAAGAGGCATCTTGACAAGGTGTACAGGTTGAAGAAGGCTCTGTATGGGCTCAAGCAGGCTCCAAGGGCCTGGAATCAAAGAATAGATGGTTTCATGAGTAGTATTGGGTTTGAGAAGTGTGTTTCTGAACATGGAGTGTATGTTCAGTGTTATAAGGAGAATGAGAGAAAAAATATGGTGATTGTGTGCCTGTATGTGGATGATCTATTGATTACAGGGAGTAGTAGTGAGAGAATTACTAATTTCAAAGTCCAAATGTTACAGGAGTTTGAAATGAGTGATTTGGGTCAACTCAGTTACTTTCTTGGAATTGAATTCACAAAGACTGATGTGGGTATGTTGATGCATTAGTCCAGATATGTTTTGGACATGTTAACCAGGTTTAACATGCTTTAATGCAACTCTGCCATTACCCCAGCAGAGGTTGGTATAAGGCTGGAGAAAGATCCCGAGGAAGAAGTTGTTGATCCTACTGAGTATAGAAGAATGGTTGGAAGCCTAAGGTACTTGTGCAATACAAGACCTGATATTAGCTTCAGTGTGGGCTTAGTCAACAAGTTCATGCAGAATTCCAGACTCTCTCATCTGAATGCTATTAAAAGGATTCTAAGGTATCTAAAATGTACAACTAGTTATGGAATTTTGCTGCCTAAACGTAGATCAGGAGGAGAGGTGAGAGTTGCTGCTTACTCGGACTCAGATTGGTGTGGAGACAAGAGTGATAGGAAGAGTACAACATGGTATGTGTTCTTTTTGGATGGGGCACCAATTTCTTAGAGCTCTACGAAGGAACCAGTTGTAGCTTTGTCTTCATGTAAGGCAGAGTACATTGCTGCATGTGAGGCCACTTGTCAGGCAGCCTTTATTGATTCATTGATGAAGGAATTGAAGATTGAAGTTGGAGGAAAGATCAGACTACTTGTTGACAACAAGTCAGCCATCGATTTGACCAAGCATCCTACATCGCATGGTAGGAGCAAGCACATCGAGACACGATTTCATTTCATCAGAGAGCAAGTCGAAAAAGGAATGCTCGAAGTGGTCTACTGCAAGTCCGAAGACCAGATTGCATATATACTCACCAAAGCATTGAAAGGAGTACGTTTTCTAACACTTAGAAAACAGATCGGAGTGGAAAAGGTTGAGATCGGAGCATGGGGTAACGAAAACCTAGGGTTTTCGTCTCAGTGGGTAGATCGGCTCAGAGAAAGGAGTTTTCACAATTTTAATCGGTGAAAAACGTTTTCAAAGCAAAAGAAAGGGTTTTTACCAATTATTAATCGGTGAAAGTGGCGGAGGTTCGCCGGAGTTAGAGTTTTTCACCGATCAATCGGTGGAAAAAGAGGGTTTTTTTTCTTAAACTTTGTTCTCTTAATGTTTTCTGTTTAGGAGGAGTGTTAGAAATAAACAGAAAACAGAGCTTTTTATAGTTTCAGTTTAGATCTTGTATAAATACTACTGTAAATCACTTTCAAAAGTAATAAGAAAAGAAGAGGAATTTCAGTACCTTGAACGTCTTCTCTCTGTCTCTCTTAAACATTTCTTCGTAGACTTTGGTGTGTGCCTGGCTATCGGTGGCGGTGGAAGAGGTGGAGCTTGAACCCTAGCAAAGCTCCAAGTTTTTCTTTTCCTCTCTCTAAGCGTCTGGATTTTTCTAAGTTCAGTCTCACTCTCTCACTGTCACGTGGTTTTACTTTTTGTGAGTCAGAAGATATTAGGTGAAGGGTTTTTACTTTTCTGCCCCCTTATTTTTCGAATAAAAACATGGAAAAAATAAACAAAAATGATATTTTAACAATTTTTTTTGACAATAGACTATATGTCATTATTTGATCGATCCGTATATTTATGTAAGACATACCACATACGTATTGTAGAGAAAAGTTGTCAAAAAAAAAATTGTTAAAAAAATATTTTTCAAAAATAAAAGAGATAAAAGCTAATTGTCATGCAAGGATCGAACATAAGTCCAATTGAAAGAAAACAACACACTCATCGTTACACAAACACTTAATGCAGAAGTATTTATTTATATATTACATATTGCACACATAAGATAGGACAAAAATAATATTGCGATAATTAATTCTATGCACCAAAAATAAAATTCTTAACACACAAAAACCATAAAATAAGAAAATAATTTATTTTTATCAATATAAATTTACAATAGTAATTTCACTTCATTATTAATTCATGGTGAAGTGAATTTCACTTCAAGAACAAATTTATTTTACTACTTGCCAATAAATTATATTAAAAAGATATTATATTTTAAATATAATTATTTCATTTTACTTAAATATAATTTTTTTTTCATTTTAAAAAATAATTTTTATTTTTTTTCTCCTTATACTAATTTTTACCATTAAATATTTTAATAATTATAATTTTATATTACTTTTATAACATAATATTTTGATAATATTCGATTTCTAAAAATTAAATAAATTTTTTTATCTATCACATGAGTCAAATTTCATACTAATTTTTACATATTTTATTTTCAAATTTACTCACACTTATCTTCAAATCTTCTAAAAAAATAGACCAATCAACTCACTGTCGAATTCCTTCATATCCTTCTAGTTAACTATCTCAAATTCATAAATAAAATAAACAAAACCTATATGTCAAAAAACAATGACAACTTCTGTGTCGGTTTAACAATGTTTATAATGAAAAGTGCTTATTGGATCCAAAGACGTGGTGCCTATTAGATTCTATGTTACCGCTTTTGTTATTTATGAAAATATAGTGTTCTCACCCTAGTGCTTTTCTTTTGTCTAGAATACAATATAGCTGTTGCTGCCTAGAGAGGGAAGCCTAGGTTATTATTGTGGCCAAATTCTTCTTAAGTTTGATACATTCTAATGAGTTATGTTTTCCATGTTTTCTTCATGTTTTTTTCGCAGGGAATAATATGCTAAAAGGCGTCTTTTATTCGCTGTCTTGCTCAGGTTTGTTCTTCATTCATAGGTTTGCTCAGGTTTTTCTAACGATTACTAAGTTTGAAAATTTTGTGGGTGTGAAAAGAAATTGTGATGTACAGTAAGTAAATTTGAATAAAGGATATATGGTGTTACATGTATTTTGTTTATTAAATTGAATAAAGGAAGAAGAAATTATTTCTCAAGTCTTAATTTTCTTTGTCCCTTGTGACTTTTTGAAGAGCTTTAAATGTTTGATTTCCCATGGCAGGAAGAACATTAAGTTCTTGTATTAACTTAAATGTGTTTATGCAGCTAGCAGAAACGGAAAACAAATTGGTAAAAAAGATTGCATTATGAAGTTCCTTGGTAGTAGGTTGAATGATGGGTTTGATGTTATTAGAACTCAAATTGATAAAATTAAAATTATTATTAATTTTAATTTATATAGGGTTAAATATACTTTTAGTCTCTTAACTTTCAGTGAAAATTGAAATTAGTCTATCTTCAAAATCTTAGCCTAATTTAATCTCCCAACTCTAGAAATGTATGAATTTAGTTCTTTTAACTAAATTTTGTTAGGTTTATTTGATGTTTTAAGTACGTTTCATGATAGCATTTAAGTTGTTTACATTGTTTGACACATTTTACTTCAATGCTAATTGAAAAACACCTTGAAAACATTAAATAAAGTTAACAAAATTTGGTTAAAAAGTCTAAATTCATATATTTCTAAAGTTTGAAAACTAAATTAGGCCAAAGTTTTGAAAAACAACTAATTTCAATTTTTACTAAAAGTTAAGGAATCAAAAATATATTCAACCTATTTATATACAATGAAGAACCGAGAAGAAAGGTGAAGACGACAGAAGAATGAAGCTACAAGGCTCATCACACTAAAATCTGTTTTACTTTATATATTTTTTAATTATTATTTAATATTTTCATTTCAAATTTATTTAATTATATAATGTCTTTTAAATATTTGACTTGAAGAAATGAGATTACATTCTCGTAATATTAAATATTTGATGAGAATTTTGAACAACTATTTAATATTACATCCTTATCCTTATCATGCCATTAATTATCATTAAATATTTATCTCACAATAGTTGTTCAAAAATATCACACCATTAAGGATAAGGATGATAAGGGTGAGAATTTTTTTTTATACTCATTAAATATGAAAATTATAATGAATTTTTACATTAGATGAAAATGGTATATTGTCCTGTCCCGTTGCCAAATGAGTTTAAATTAATTATAATTCTTTACTTCTTTTTAATACAAGACCTATATTAAAAATAAATGCTAAATATTACCAAGTCTTGAATATTATAACTTTTAAAACAATTTTCATCATAGTAAAACTTATTAAATAATAAATGATCCATCTATACACATAAATTATAAAGATAAATGATAAGAGATGTGAAAAAAATATATATTAAAGTATAATGAAGACTACATAAAATCAATATTTGTTACCTCTAATTCATTTTTTTTAAATTGCTTATTCAAAATCAGAAAAATATATTTTTCACCGTTATCAATATGAATGATATAAAATCAATTAATGATATAAAATATTGTTTACCTCCATTTGACATCAAAGTGATGGATCCACATAAATATATGTAAGCTTCAACACCTTCTTTGCTCTCCATGATTTTTCTTTTTGAAATGGTTCTTGATGTTGTTTACCAATGAAACATTCTTCACATATTCGAGAAGAAGTTTGTATTTATGGGAATTCTATCAACATATTCTTTTGTTGTATAATGTCTTTAAATATCTAAAATTTAAATGCTCATATCGAACATGCCAAAGCAATTTTCATCTTTCAACCTTGTAGTAAAACATGAGTTGGTG
Source organism: Vigna reflexopilosa (assembly GCA_027742785.1). NCBI lineage: Eukaryota > Viridiplantae > Streptophyta > Magnoliopsida > Fabales > Fabaceae > Vigna > Vigna reflexopilosa. The sequence goes on from CM050918.1 coordinate 30,635,630, forward strand.
ATGGTGTGGAGCTATAAGAGAAACATCTTGTTAGCTGGCAGACCAATTAACACGCAGACTTGTTACCACACTCAACTTGTATCTAGGTACTATAAAATATTATGCTTTTCTTTTTTAACATTACAAACCACCAATAAAGAGACATCTTCTTCATTTTATGCAAAGTTAGGTCTTTCTCCATTTTTATTACCTAAATAAATTGGTGATATAAATCCATCTTATATTTTGAATGAGTACAAGGTGTTTATGTTGAAGTTTCTTAAGAAAACTCTAAGAAGATTCTCATTGGATACTAAGATAACCAAATTATTATCCATATGTGAAGGTTCACTTTAAGGAGCTGAAAAGAGAGGAACATAGAGTTCAATTGAAACAAAGAAACAAGACAATAATAATGACATAAAAGGTGCAAAAATATAAAGAATAAGAGCATAAAAGAACATGGAATAAAATACGAATGGATAGGGATAGGAAATGGAATAAGGCACACCACTTGAGGAGCAACAAATTCTCACCAACTCAAGATCATTGGTGGTTGTTGTCATTTAAACCAAGGTTCAAGATAATACCAAAAGTTCACACTCTCATAAGAGTAAAGGTCACAAATGCATACAAAGGTGTCTCTTAAATTCAATATTAATAAACCTTTTACATGTAGTATAAAGGCTCCCTTAAATATGCATGGTTAGGAACCTCTTAGAAAATTCAAAATGATATGTTCTAGAAACTAGGCCAACCTAGGGAGCATATGCTCTCTTCCTTGCTCTCTAATAGTGCCCAAGTCATCTAAAAGGTCAACAAAAGTCTCCCTTGCTATCCAAGACTCTGTCCCATGTTTTTTTTACCATCTAGAAGGTTAACCAAGCTTTTTTCCTCTTTAAATGCAACCCTCACCTATTGGGCCAAGCTCCAAGGCCCTTCTTGATCCATCCAGGTGTGCTCCTCAACAAACAAGGAGTGTCCAAGAGCAATCCTATGAAAACAAAGAGTAATTCATGAGTTTAGAATTTATTCTAAGATAAGAAGAAGAAAAACTAAACCAAATAAAAGAAAGAAGGTAAAGAAAATTTCCTTCTAAACATGGTTATTTCTCCTAAGGATGTGTCTCCATCCTTAGTAGGGGTTAGGGCTCATCAACTCTAGTTTAAAATTGCCATACCTATGACACCGAAAATAGACAATATTTGAGTTATCTGTTGACTTTGTTCTGAAGAATGTAAAGTGATGGATTCCTCATCTTTTTCCTTGGTGGTGATGATTTTGGTAATCACAACCTCCTCCTTAGTGATGATTTTGGTAACCATGACCTCATCTTTGTTAATTATTTTGATAACCATGACCATTATTTTCTTTGTCTTTACCTCTGGCTCTTTTTGTTTTTCTACCTCAGCCACCTCTATTTGTGGAATTATTATTTGTAGGAGCCTTCAATGCTTATTCTTCCTTCTTTTAGTAGCAAATTTTTTGTTCATGAATCAAAAAAGAACTTTGCAACTCATCAATTGATAGTTCCTCTACTATAAGAACTTCCTCAATGTAACAAGCAACAAAATTCAAGTTTAGACTCATGGAGTGAAGTATCTTCACAACCACAACATCATCTATTTTGTCACAATGAATACACATTGTTGGAAGTCCCACATCAACTAGAGATAAGGCCAATTTATAATATATAAGTGAGGTGCAAACCTCACCTTACAAGCTGGTTTTGTGGGGTTGAGTTAGGCTTAAAACCCACTTCTAACATCTTATCAGAGCCATGGCTAAAAGTCTATCCTAGCGATATTTCTTGTTTCTTGGGTAATTCTATTCCACCCGTTGTCGAGCCGCTATTGGACCACCCAATTTCTACTATCATGCATGAGATGTCTATACCTCGGCGTGAAGGGGATGTGTTGGAAGTCTCATATCAACTAGAGATAAGACCAAATTATAATATATAAGTGGGTGCAAACCTCACTATACAAGCTGGTTTTGTGGTGTTGAGTTAGGCTTAAAATCCACTTTCAAATATGGTATAGAGTCATGGTTAAAGCCTATCCTAACGATATCTATTCTTTATTGGGCATTTCTATTTCCACCCATTGTCGGGCCGCTATTGGACTACCCAATTTCTACTATCATGCACGATATATATATACCTCAGCGTGAAGGGGGTGTGTTGGAAGTTCCACATCGACTAGAGATAAGGTTAATTTATAATATATAAGTAAGGTGCAAACTTCACCTTACAAGCCCGTTTTGTGGGGTTGAGTTAGGCTTTAAACTCACTTTCTAATACACATCTCATTGAAAACGATCATTGTAAGTGAAAAATAATAAATTACAGACTCACTTGATTTCATTTGTAGTGTTTCATACTCTGAATGAAAGGGCTTGAAGTTATTTCCTCTTTGCGTTTGCAGAACCTTAATATGTTTTTCTTCACGGGATCCCAAATATGCTTGGACACATCTTTACAAAGGATGGTTTCCAAGATTAAATGGTCAATTGCTTGGAAAATATAATTTTTTCCTTATAAATGTCTTCAAAGCAAAATCCTTTTATTTCCTTTCTTTGAACCTCTATCATTGTTCTAACATATGCTAATTTCTCAATGCCTTAAGAAACAACTTGTTAATACTCTTTGGACTTTAAGAAGTTCTCTATCAATATACTCTAGTGATTACAATGTCCATCAAAGTTTTCGGTAGCCACTACTTTGTCTACAATGGCTCAAATACCACTGTTACAAACAAATAAATTCAAGGACTGATGCATACAAATAATGCTATTACGTGTCTCTATTTTGTACTATTTTTATAGGTTAATATTGCACCCTTTGGTTTTAGATTATTCTTATTTTTTTTAGTTCTTATAACAGTGAAATTAACAAAAAATTAATTGTGGATATTAATACATAGTTAAGGGTTTGTGAATGGTCTCATTGATTTAATATACTTTCGAATTAATTTTGTCTTTAAAAACACTTCCTTGATGTATCTTCGTTCAACTGATTTGTCTATTCTCTGATTGTGTTTATTGCTTATGTTTATCTTTTTGCAATTATCATTGTATTAGTATGAACAAATAAACTTGTAGGTGGAAGAAATGATAAACTAGGAGATAGAGTTAAAGTGGAAGTTTCTAATGTTTTATGTCATATATGAACAATATGTCTTGGAGTACTTATTCTGGTTCATGAGATGTAATTACTTGAACTAGTAAAAAAATGAGATATTACTGCGCCTGTTATGTCTCTCGATTTACCAGAAACCGAAGCATAAAATGGTGCAGTGACATTTTTTGAAATTTTCTCGGCATTATAGGTCGCGGTTGCCCTCAGAACCGAGGCCTATTGTCCCTGCAAATTCTGACATTCCCAAAATTGCACTCTGAACATCATAAAGGAAAGGGAATAGGCTGCGGTTGCCCACAGAACCGAGGCGTATTGTCCCTGCAAATTCTGACATTCCTAAAACTGCAGTCTAAACATCATAAAGGAAAGGGAATAGGTCGCGGTTGCCCTTAGAACCAAGGCCTATTATCCCTGCAAATTTTGACATTCCTAAAACTACAGTCTGAACATCATAAAGGAAAGGGAATAGTCCGCGGTTGCCCTTAGAACTGAGGCCTATTGTCCCTGCAAATTCTGACATTCCTAAAACTGCAGTCTGAGCATCATAAAGGTTAGGGAATAGGCTACGGTTGCCCTCAGAACCGAGGCCTATTGTCCCTACAAATTTTTGACATTCTCCCCACGTGGTAGTCCTACAATGAATTTGCAGTTAGACCGTTAAGGAATAGGTCTTGGTTTTGGGAGAAACCGAGGCCATAGACCCTAATCTGAACAAATTTTAAATATTTAAGATAAATATAATATTTAATAGAGGATTTGGCCTCGGTTTGGTGGTGAACCGAGACATAAAGTTTGAAACAAATTTCAAAATTGTCATTTTAATTTTTTTTAAAAGAGAATAGGCCTCAGTTTTCACTAGAACCGATGCCATATCCCCCTTATTACCTCAATTTTATTGAGAACCGAGGTAATAACCTTTCGTAGGTTAAAAAAAAAATAGGAGAACAGTGTCGTCTTCCTCGCGATATTGAAACAATTTCTCTGCATTCCCTCTCGAGATCACATGCCTTCTTTGCCATTTTCTTGCAATTTTCACCATTTAATCTTCATTTTGGTTGTTACCGTGGCCATCATCAACGTTTAGGAAGCTTTTTAACCGATCAAAATCATTTTAAACGTCTTTTTTATTTGGTTTTTTCGATTCTCCCTTTTGAGGTAAATTTTCGTTTTTTTTTTTGCGTTTTGATGTTTGATTTGTTTTTTCTAAAACTAATATTTTTTTTTTGTATATTTTTGTATCTTTGAATTTTGCAGAGTTGAATTTTCTACCGTTTTGATCGCGTGTTGTCCTTTGTTATTGACTTTTCACATTATCAGGTTCTTATATTGATGTTTAAAGTTTTCTTTTTAATAGGATTATATAATTTCGTATGATTGTCTGATTGAATATGTATGTCTATATTTTTGTAGGAATGAAATATTTTGTATGATTGTATAATATTGTATGATGGTATGATTTTAAAGTTTAACTTTTTAATTTTACAATGTTATTTTAATTTTTTTTATGTTGAATATGTGATTATTTCAATGCTTATAAATTCTATGATTGAATTGAATTAACCTTAATTTCAGAATATTTACGTATATATCGATCTTGTGGATGAAATTAGATTAATTTACCACACATTAGTGTTGAGTACGAGAGAGGGGTAGAAGAATTTATACAATTTGCACAACATAATGAGGGTACACGTGATGATGAAGTGAAGTTTAGATGTCCTTGTGTTAACTGTTTGAATGCGAGAAAGTTGAACGCAACCCAAATTAGAGAACATCTTATATGTGATGGTTTCCTAAGATACTATACAACATGGATATGGCACGGTGAAGAAACACATTTTCCGACTGACTCCCAAATTGAAAATGTTTTTGATTCCACAATGGCAGAAGATCGACCGGATGAAGACAAATTAGAGGACATGATTCGCGATGTTGGCGCAGAAAATTTTTCCAAAGCTCATGTGTGTGAGACGATGTCGACTGATGCTGAAACACCTTTGTATGTCGTTTCAACTAAGTTCACATGTTTGTTAGCGATGTTAAGGCTCATGAATTTGAAGGCGACCAATGGATGGACTAATAAAAGTTTCACAGAATTGTTGACGTTGTTGAATGAAATGCTGCCAGATGGAAATACACTACCCACTCGTAATTATGATGCGAAGAAAATTCTTTGTCCAATGGGTATGGAGTATAAAAGGATACATGTTTGTCCCAATGACTGCATTTTATATAGGAAAGAATTTTGAATTTTTGACAAAGTGTCCAAAATGTGGGTTATCACGATACAAGTTAAAAAACAATAGGGAAGATAATGGTCAAATAGAAAAAAATGGATCTGCTTTGAAAGTAGTTTGGTACCTTCCAATTGTGTCTAGACTTAAGCATTTGTTTGCGAATCCCAAAGATGCTAAAAACCTTAGATGGCATGCAGATGAGAGAAAAATTGACGGGTTGCTTCGTCATCCAGTTGATTCAAAGCAATGGAAAAATATTGATCAACAATTCCCCCAATTTGGTAAAAAGTGTAGAAATCTTAGGCTTGGTTTAGCCATTGATGGAATGAACCCATTTGGTAATCTAAGTACCAATCACAGTTGTTGGCCAGTTATATTGGTAATGTACAACTTATCTCCTACATTGTGCATGAAGAGGAAGTACATGATGTTATCTAAGCCCACTAGTTGAAGACTTGAAGTTGTTGTGGGTTGATGGGGTTGAAATATTTGATGCATTCGCTTCTAAAACTTTTGTGATGCGTGCAATGTTATTTTGCACCATTAATGACTTTGCAACTTATGACAATTTGTCAGGATACAATGTCAAGGGTCATAAAGCATGTCCTATATGTGAAGAAAACATTGCAGCTCATCAATTGAAATACAGAAGAAAGACGGTGTATTTGCGTCATCGGAGATTTCTAAAATGTAGTCATCCATATCGAAGGTTAAAAAAAGAATTCAATGGATATGAAGAGAGGGACGAAGTACCAAATCCAGTTACTGGCCTGCAAATTCTTGGAAAAGGTGAATAAAATACATCATGTATTTGGGAAAACATCCAAGAAGTCATCTATAACGACCCTTTGGAAGAAGAAATCAATATTCTTTGATCTTCCATACTGGTCAAAGTTAGATGTTAGACATTGCATAGATGTGATGCATGTAGAGAAGAATGTGTGTGATAGCTTGATTGACACACTACTCAACATTCAGGGAAAGATAAAAGATGGAGTGAATGCTCGTTTGGATTTGGTTGACATGAATATTCGAGAAGAGTTAGCACCCTGGGAGATTGATAGACGTACTTATTTGCCCCCTGCATATTACACAATGTCTAGACAAGAGAAAATAAGTTTCTGCCTTTGTTTAAAGAGTATCAAAGTACCACAAGAATACTCTTCAAATATGAAGAGTTTAGTGTTGATGCAGGACTTAAAGCTTGTTGGCGTGAAGTCTTACGATTGCCACATCTTAATGCAACAATTGTTACCAGTGACTATTCGTGGAATTTTGCCCAAAAATGTTAGGCAGACCATAAACAGGTTGTGTTCATTTTTCTCGTCAATTTGTAGTAAAGCCATCCTACAAAGTTAGATGAACTTCAAGGCGAGATTGTTATCATCTTGTGTCAACTAGAAATGTTTTTCCCTCCATCTTTTTTTGAAATCATGGTACATTTACTTGTTCATTTGGTTAGAGAAATCAAGTTATGCGGACCGGTATACTTAAGATAGATGTATCCTATTGAGCATTATATGAAGATTTTGAAAGGGTACGTTAAAAATTCATATTGTCCCAAAGGTTCAATGATTGAAAGGTATATTGCTGAAGAAAGTATCAAGATTTGTTCAGATTACATGACATCAACAAATCCAATAGGAGTTCCTCGCACATCATGGTTGAATACATGTTCTACAAGTAAAAGCATTCGAGGTGTAAATGTGGTGACAAAAGATCGCGAAGAATTGTTGCAAGCACATCTTTATATATTGAACAACACAGATGAGGTGATCCCTTTTTTGCAAGCACACAAAACCATTGTGAAGAATAAAAATCCAAGACAATAAGAGAAATGGCAGTTGATGGAGCATAACAAAACATTTATATCTTGGTTCAAATCTGAAATTGACAAAGAGCCACATTCTTCTCAGACTTTCTTGTGGCTTGCAAATGGTTTAAAGTTTGATGTCGTATGTTGTACAGGTTATGAAGTCAATAATTGCACATTTTATACGAAGAATTTGGATGATAAAAGCATAGTAAAAAATAGTGGAGTCAGTTTAGAAGCCGAGTTGCTTCAATTTTCCACATCAAAAGATCAATCCCCTGTACTTGGATCAATGAGATATTATGGTATAATAAAAGAGATATGGGAGGTTGATTACACCAAGTTTTTTGTTCCATTGTTCAAATGTAAGTGGTTTGACAATAAGAGTGGTGTGAAAATAGATGAATCGAGTATGTCACTAGTTGATTTTCGAAAGGTGGGTTATCGAGACGAACCATTTATCATGGTACATCAAGTATCTCAGGTTTTTTATGTCAAAGATCCTGCGTCTGACCATTGGTATGTCACTCTTCAAGGCAAAAAACAAATTGAAGTTAACGAAGACAATCTGATTAATATTCATATTGCTGACAACCATTCATTTCAAACTACGACAAATTTGGATGACCAACCTCTAGTTGACGATGTACGTGCAATTCAGTCAGATCATAATGAGGAAATATACATATCATGAATCCATATCTTTATGTATGAATTTCAAATTTGTGTATAAGTTTTTTTATTAATATTACATAAGTCTTTTATTAATATTTCCTATGACTACTATTACATGTTTTGTTAAATTATATGATATTACATAAGTCTTTTATTAATATTACATGTTGTTATTTATTTTGACAGATATATGACTGATCATCCACATTCATCAAGGGATGAGGCTCTCTCATCTAGATCCACTAGAGGACCCATCAGAATGAAACAACTTTTGGTAAGAAAAAATAGTGGTGAAAGAACACCCGTGAATGTTAATGTGATCACGGATGTGGCATCTGGCCCAAATGCAGATGACTTCCGATCATACCATGGAGTAGTGGCGCGTGATAGGATTAATATTCTTACTCCATCTTTTGACCATGTGTCTGAGGTTGATTAGAACATTATATGGAACGATATATTGGTAAGTCAATTAATATCATTTGAATTACAATTTGTTTATATTGAAAATTTTGTACTGATACAACTTTATTATGTTTATTTCAGATGATATTTGACATTCCAAATGTCGCAACACTTAGAAATAAGTGTTTATCAACTGTTGCTGAAAACTTCCGGGGTTTTAAGAGTAAGTTGACCTCGAGATATATATTTGGAAGCAAAAAATATAAGTCTCCATGTCAAACATATAAGGCCATTGATGAGGAGAGTTGACGCCTCTTTGTATAGAGTCGGACATCAGAGGAATGTCAGGTTAGTATAGTTGATATTATTCAATTCCTCATTAACAAATATATATCATATGAACTAATTAATTAAACATATGTGAAAGGCAAAAAGAAGTAAAACACAAGGAATAAGTGCTCAAAATAAAAACCTTCACCTATTATCTCGTTGTGGGTATAGGAACCTTGAGGAGAAAATCCTCAAGCAAAAGGCATAAGCTAGACCATCATATGAGGGTAGTAGCCCCCAACCTCCTTTTCCACCTTCTCGACATGAGAAATGGAAGTTGGCTCATTTAAGATCATCGGGCGCCTACTCTTCTGACAGTGCACGAGAAATATCTGAAAGAATTGTAAGTTATCACTATTCCTAAAATAATAATAATTTCATTATACATATTACCTTGAACTTTTTTAAGAATAATGGTGTTTTTTATGTTACAGGACTCCTTGGTTGAGTAAAGTTCCCAAGGTCAATTCACTCCAGAGGGTCACCAGGATATTCTTACCACTGCAATTGAACGACTTGAGCACCCTGGACGTGTGCGTGCTGCTGAAACTGGAGTAGGCATTCAAGATTATTTTGGGAGTTCTTATTGTCAGACTTCATATGCATATAGCGAAGCACAAGAACAAAGGCTAACACAAGAGATCACAAAAAAGCTCGAGCGGATCTTAGGGAGGATCTTAGGACGGAGCTTAGGACAAAGCTTAGGGAGGAATTATATAGTAAGGTCACTACATAAGTAACTAACAAAGTTATGCGCCAATTCCAGCAGCAGTTTGAGAGTTATGGCATGCGCCCGCTACCATCTCCTATACAGGAACAAGAACATGTAATGCCTCCCATAAGTAAAATTAATAAACATTTATGTTCAATAATTTCTATGTTTTGTATAATCTAACATTTACTCTAACAGGGAGAAGTGGGAAACAAAGTTGTTCAACACCAGCCGTCCTAGGGGGATGACATGGACCATGCTAGTCCATGTCTGCTATACATTTTAGATGGTACCGGGACAATGCTGGTAGCTCGTGGAATAGTGTTTCAGGCAGCGACTGTTGTTCATGGTATGGAGCTATCAGAGAATGAGGTGAAGGTCTCAGTAGACCTTATCATACCAGATGCCTTAGTTCCTCTGCCCATAGATGAGATTTTCACTGTGGGACAGACATTCCAGTCTTTTATCACTTGGCCTAAACACTTGGTTGATTCGGTTTCTGACCCCCCGGTATGGAATTCTAATTTACACTTCTCAAATTTAAAGTTTACATGTTATTGATGCACAACAAAAGATTCCTTTATCTGAGGACGATCCTCTTGGTGCATTGCAACAACTTACTGACATCATTGCAAATAAGCCTTTGGAGGTTGAATATGATGCTAATGCATTTGGGAGAGGCTCTGTGGTCCCAATATACCTACATAGCCAAGATGTCAGAGAGCTTGCATCAGGAACAAAAGAGTTGAATATTACATTAGTTCAGCTATGGATGATGTAAGTCTATGTGCAATTATTTATATAAAATTGATTTATATATCGAGTATACTTATATCAAATGTAATTTTTGATTTCAGGTATATGTTTGGTGTTAGTAACAACTTAGGGTACAATGATGACTATGGGTTCATTGATCCCCCAATCATTCACGAAACAAATGATTTTGTTGAGATCAGAACATATCTCACAAGAAGATTTGCAAGCGAGAAGAAAATACATTTTATTCCTTATATATCTGGGTAAGTGAACTTTGTTAACATAATAAAGCTCCATATGTGATTTTAATATATAATAATTAAGTTATTATGAATTTCAGGCGCCATTGGAAGCTACTTGTTATTTCTGTATAGTAGAGCTCTGTGCTTTGTGGTTCTGCTCATTGCACAAGTCTCCTCCCACACATCTCAGACAAGCAGTTGATTGGTAAGAACCTCAATGTTTGGACTTTCTTTGTTATATAAATGAATGCTAAAATCTTTTTTTTTATATATAGTTCTATTTCAGCAAGTATGAAGTTGGTTGGGAGATCAATTGCTAACAGTAGAAAGCTTGCACGAATTTCTCTCAAGGTTTGACATATGCTAAAGCCATACTTTCTTATAGTTGTTTTGTTTTAATGATTTTCACTAACTATTTACAATTGTGGTGATATATTGTAGTGTAACAGAAAGAATGAGTCATATGAGTGTGGATACTATGTAATGTATTGGATGACCCACATTATTCGTGCCCATATCACAAGAGGTTGGGAAATGATAATATTTAAATTTATTGAATTTTGATTTTCTCCAACATTTGGAATTCATATACACTAATTAATATCAATTGTCTTGTGCATAGATTCAAGACCCCTACTCCAATTCCTGAGAAGCCACTTACATTCCTGAGGAAAACAATTACAAAACATTTAATTAAATTATATAATAGTTCATAGTTATTAGATTTAAAATACATTAGAACATGTTAATTTATAGTTATTAGACTTTGTACATTATGTGATGTAAATATTGACTATTGTGTTGAATCTGTGTTGTTATAATATTGTTTGATATGCAGGTCTGTTTTTGTGATAGTGGATATCACAAAAACAAATTTGCTATTAAAAAAAGCTGCAGGACAATAGGCTGCGATTGTGGCCAAAACCGAGGCCAAAGGTTACACGAAATTTAAAAAAAAGGGTTTTGACTGCGGTTCAAGCAAGAACCGCTGTCATATCCCCAAGTTATTACCTCGGTTCAACCGCGGTAATAACCCCCCTTTTTGTCTTCTTTACTACTTCGATTTCTAAAGAAGCGAGGCAGTAACCTTAAAGATATTATCGCGGTTGGAACCACGGCCTAAAGTGCTAGACCTTTTTACCTCGTTCGTATATGCCACAATTCTAAAACCGAAGTGTATTGTAAAAAACAAATGTAACACCCCATAATCTCATACATTTCATTTGATCATAAAACATAGTACAAATATTACATTCCTCCTTTGATGATTATACATAATTTCACACTGAATTTTTTACATTTTTTTTATTTAAAAAAACATATGTTTTAACTTCACCCGCACAAGGATTAACTGGAACTCTGCTCTATTATTCTTCTGCCTCTATCTTCAGTTGTATCGGTTTAGACGTCGTTTCCTCGCCTGCTCCCGTATAACATATACGTTATACGATCATCGCAAAAATATAATTTTTTTTCGGCACAAACAAACAAGTAAGGGTGAGCTACCTTGTAACAAAAATACATATTTAAAAGACATAAAACTATTACTACACATTATTCATTCATAACGAGATTCATGTGAGATGCAATTTATTATACTAGACTCTATTATTATCCGGATAGAACATTGATGGAAGTCTCAGATGGTCATGCACTTGTGGTAACCTCCTCACCCCATACAACAAAAATTCATGGTTAAATACAATTCAACCTGTTACCACAAGGTTAGTCCTTTAACGCCTATGTTCAAAAACCGACACATAGACTAGGACCTCCTGCCCCTCTCACCACATAATTTATCCTTCTCTACTTGAAACTGGATAGATTATTAGAGTATCAGGATGACCTTCCTTACAGGACCCTCAACATCAATGTGTACACTAATACCATGCCATAATAGTCTCTCCTCGAGACTCATTAAATGCATAATTTTCATATCTAATATCATAAAATAAATTAACATTACAATAATAATATCACACATCATAAAATATATTATCACGGAAGTCATACAAAATGAATTCATCACAAAATAAATTAACGATACAAAATATAAATATCTTGGGGAAATAAGAAGTTGAATCGGCAGAGCCAGTTAGACAACTTCTCATCCTTCCAAAAATTTCAAGGAAATAAATAAACGTAAAGAAAATAAATAAAATGCAAAAGAAATAAATAAAGTAAAGTAAATAAATAAATGTATTAGGGAAATAAAAAGTTGCATCGCCAGAACCAGTCAGACAACTTCTCATCCTTCCAAAATTTGCAAGGAAATAAATAACATAAAGTAAATAAATAAATGTATTGGGGAAATAAGAAGTTGCATCGGCATAAACCAGTCAGACAACTTCTCATCCTTCCAAAATTTGCAAGGAAATAAATAAATAAAATATACTTATTGGGGAAATAAAAAGTTGCATCGGCATAAACCAGTCAGACAACTTCTCATCCTTCCAAAATTTGCAAAGTAAATAAATAAACATAAAAAGGAATAAATAAACTTAATGGGGAAATAAGAAGTTTCATTGGCATAGCTAGTTAGATAACTTCTCATCCTTCCATAATCATAAGAACATCAAATAGTAATCATAAAATAACACAACAAAATAGAATCAAATCACATCATTAATAGATACATATATCATCACAGAAGCAAATTCACATTCAACACATAAATAAAAACAATCATTCCATATATCAAACAAGAACATAAAAAGACACAAGGATAGCTCCCCTTACCTCTATTCCAGACTTAATCTCTTGCTCAGAATTTGTTCCCAAAAACTTTCAGAATCTCCCCTTTGCAACAAGAATTTCCTCACACACTCTTCTCTCAAAGATTCTAAGGATTTTTGGGATTTTTGGTACAAATTTTAACCCTATCCCTGATGGCTATTTATAAACTAAATTTTGGTACTATTTGATTTTTTTATTTTTTTTAATATTTTATTAAAATAATATTTTATTAAAAATCATCTTTCCATCACCGAAACATGTCTTCCACTTCCTGAAAATGGTTTTATCTTCTAGCAAATTTTTTTTTTACTATTCACTTTTTTTTTACCAAAACCATATAAAATAAATTCTCAAAATTTTATATTATACCTGTAAAAAACAATCGTAGTCATTTCTCTTTCCTATACTAGTATTATTGATTTCTTTTAAAAAAACCTTTACCATATATATATATATATATATATATATATCGCGCGCTTTTTTTGCAATTTTTTTTGTAAGATTTGCGTAATACTCTAAATTGTACGAACTCTGTTAACATATTAATTCTAATTTTAGGATTGTTACACATCATATTTATTATATTTTTTTATCAAAATGTATTTTTAAAAATTCCTTTTCCAGAAGAGTTTTAAGTTGACAAGAACATAAAATTTAATAGTAAGAAGAAAATCTAAAAATAGTATGTAAAAGTGATCCATGTGATTGTAAAGAAACATTAATTCATTTTATTTTTTAAATCTCTAAAACAAAATAAATTATTTTACACTCGAATCACGTTTTCTTTTTCTTTTAAAACAAAACACGCTCTTAATCTTATTCACAATTCACATCGTAAAATCTTAACTATCCAGTCGATAACTTTTATTTTAGTGAAATTGAAAAAAATTTAGTGTTATTATGTATTGTTGTTTAGATTTCCTTCAACGACAAGATAAAATTTGTACATTGCAAACTAAGACATAATGCAACACCCATAATATGTTGATGAATATAAAATTTTTTATATTCAATCAAACGCATCAATGTTCAGTGGATTATTTACTGAGGAAGGATATATTTACAAGTTTTTTTTTTCAGTGTTCTTACTCCTCAATCTAATTAAGCTGAATTTAGAATTCACTCTTTGTTAAACATCAAATTTAATGAGTTGCAAAATCGTGAATCTAAGTATAATCAAGTAATGTTCTAGCTTCTATCTAGCATTAAGAAGTGAACTAAAATTATTTCAAAGTATTAGCTAAGTCAGCACCCGGTGTTTCCTTAATTTTATAAACATGTTTGTTGTCTTTATAATTTGTTTTATGGTTTAAAAATTGTAGAGGAGTTTCAATAATGTGCCTTACTCTGATGATCACGCCTTCGTGTTTTGTCTGAATCTCATGCTAGATTTTTGCTAAATGTTGCAATTTTCTTGTGCTTCTTAATCTCACCCTGTCAAATTATGGAATCCATCAAATATATTCGAGTATTGAAATGTCAAGTTTCTCTTGTTTTTTATTCAAATATTAGAATATCAAGTTCCTCTTGTACCCAATTTTATGTTTTGTATAAGCTTAAATAATTGAATGTTTCCTTTGTTGGATTAACTTGATGACTTACCTCGCTTGGAGGGTTTTTTGTGATTCGCATAGAGGTCTTTTCTTATGTTATAGCCTAGTAATTCGGGTGTCACCTACATGGTCTTTTTTCATGTTACATTCTGGTAACTCCAGTGTTAACTCTGTGGTCTTTTCTCAAGTTACAATCTAGTAACTAGAGTGTCAACTCCATAGTCTTTTCTCATGTTACAATCTAGTAACAGTTAGATTGTAACAGTTATTTTATACTGGTTCACTCTACCTAATTACGTCCATTTCTCCTCTAAGACTTCTTAGAGGGTTCCACTATAATCTTCAACAAGATTATAACTAAGTATTTGCATCACTCCTGGTATCACCTAATCAATCTCAATGACCCCCATTACTCTCATTAGAACCGAGTTTCACCCACTCCTGGTTGTACAATATTCTTCACCACTCCTAATATCACTGGACAATCCTGATATCTTCTAGTATGCTGTTTAGTTGAATTTCACCCACTCTTGGTTTCCACTAGACAAACCCGTCTAGCTACCGTTTAACCCCACTGAGTTAAGCGTTAAATGTCTGAATTCTCTTTAGAATTTTCAATCAATGAGATCACTTACTAGTCCTTAGGTGATTACTCTCAAAGAAAAGATTTGTATTCAATACAATGCAATCTAACAGACTCTTAGAGTTTTCTCTCTTCTTACAATAGTAAACTTATGCTTCTATGAAGCTTGAGAGTATTTCCTTTTCTTTTGAGCTTTCTTTTTTTCTCAGATAATTTCTTTCGTATTTGTGTGCTTATTATATTGCTCTTTTCTTCAATGTTCTTCAATTTATAGGCTTCAAGACAATGTCCCTTAGATAGTAGTTGCTTTAATCTTCAGATCTTCTTAGCCTTGTCGTAGGTAGCAATCATAGGTTAAAGTCAATTTGTTAGAACATACATAATTTTTCAGTATTTTATCAAAAGTAAGTTGTACAAACTCTTTGGCATGACTTTTGATAAAGAAAACATTTCGTGAATGTCTTCTTTATCTCTAACATCCACTTCTGACTTGTATATAATAAAGTAGGTAGATAGTTGACATAAGTAATTTACACAAAGTAGAATAGATATGCATGTAGACAGACATGTCCTTATGCTTATCACTTGTTTTGTTTTTAAACGTTGTGCATTTAATGTCATTTAATGCGCATTCAAAACAACTATAGGCTTTTCAAATTTTCATGGCTCAAGCAACATTTTACCATTTAAGTATTCTAGTAGAGATACCAAGTAGTTCATGAGAGTTTCATCATTGAATGTATTGTTTAGCCTATGCAAAGCTTTTCTTAACAATGCCTTGTTTAGTGATTATTTGTTTGGTTCAAGAGCGCGTTTAGTAAGATGTCTTTCAACACATGTTTTTTTAATAATGTTTATATCTTTTAACATGTTTACCAAAAACATCATTTTATGCATCATAGTGAGGGCTCGTCTAGCATTGATTAGTAAAGTATAACACGAGTATGTTTAACAAGACTCTACTATAGCACATTAACACATTTAGTAAGAAAATCGTTTAGTAGTGCATCTACTCATGTATTAGTGCGTTTACTAAAGCTTTTCTTTAAACATTTAGATTTCATAAAGCTTTTTCATAAAACGCTTATCCCCGAACTATATTATTTTCCAAAGATAACACTTTGTTTTTCAAGGATAGCACTTTGTCATATGCTCATATAATTTATTATTGTTTGTTAAACTTCAAAACATATAAGGACGTTTACACATTTCAGTCTTATAGACGATCTTGTCTTAACATGTTTTTTCAGAAAAATAAAATGGGTGGAATAAAACATAGCAACACAAGAGTTTGAATTGGTAGTTTACTGATATATAAAAGATTACAATTCAAAGTAGGAACAAATAATACATAAAGTATTGATAAAGAAGATGGGAGTAACATAGTACCAACACCTTCAATGCAAGATAAGACTTTATAGGCATTAATAATAATAGTTTTGAAACTTCTAGAAGAAAAATGAGTAAACATGTAGAGATCACATGCCATATTATCAGTAACACCTGTATCAATTATCCAATCACTATCCCTAGTAACAACATAAAAATTAAGAAAAAATTTAGATATACCTAACTTGGTCACAATTTCAACAACAATAGATGTATGACTTTTTATATGAATCACAACGGAAGTTATAAAGTAAGGTTTCTCTGATTTATTTTGATTGAGAGAAACCATATGAATTTACTAAAAGAAATTAACAATATAGTGGTTTCTATATTATAGACAAAATTGGTGTTGACTCTTAATACCATATAAAAAATTTCATAAAATAATTTTGATATATTTTTATTCATGGATTAGTATAATATATATAAAGAAAAATCCATATACTTCATATTCTCTTAACTTTGATTATATCTGTATAAATTCATAATTTCTAATAATAATTATATTTAACTTTGTAATTAATCAAATAGGATATTTGATTTATCATAACATATTGATCAAAGTTTTCACATATAGTAGAGTGCAATAATGATTCACAATCATTTGAAGCAGAAATGCTACTTGAGATATGGCTTTTGAATAGTTTTGGTGCTTGATTTATCTCTTGTACATGTTGGGATTTTTTGATAAAGTTATTGATATTATATTTGACTGTAGCATTTGAACACTTGTTTAGCATACAGTTGAACAAAAGAAGTTTTGATGATGTCGTAAAGTTAAGTCTCAAGTGCTCTTGTTGCAAGAAGATCTTCATGAAGACTTGTTTTGTGTTAAAACTTTTGTAATTTAGTAGATTTATGTATAGGTTGTGGTTTATCTTTGATTCTATGTCTTGTTTGCTTTAGGTTTCGTTAAAATTCATTTTGAATCAGAAAACCTCATTTTACACTCAAGATAATTGATTATCAACTTATAATAATCGATTATCAATAATCAATTATGAGTTGCCATAATCGATTATCACGAGAAATTATGAGAATTTTCAAGCAAGTTTTTGACCGTTGTGCATTCATTAAATGCATAATTGATTACCATAAATGGATAATCGATTATCATGTGTTAAATAGCTGACAACGGATTTTTGGAAGTAACCTTGAGTGAGATCTCTATAAATTGAATTGAGACTCTTATTCTAAAATACGAAATACTTTGTATTTGAAATTCTTATCTGTTGTGTGCTGTGATTAGTGTTCTTGGGTTTGTGTAACCCTTGTGTTGTGGCTTTGAGAACTTGGTGTTAACATGGAGCGAGAACTTTCACGGGAGTTGTGATTAAGTATTGTTGTTGTTGTTGAGTTAAAGTTTGTCATCCTTTGTGAAGATTCAAAGGACGTGCTCATCCTTCATGATGCATTCAGAGGAGGTGTTCATTCCTTGTGGGTTTTAGGGGAATTGAGTTTCATCTCTTGTGGTAACAAGAGAGGTGTTCTAACCCTAAACTGTGTTATTTTCTTTGTGATTGTAACAATTTGTTGGTTTGTGATAGTGAAGCGTTAATTTTTTTTTAGATTAACAACTAGACGTAGGATCAGTGTGATCCGAACCCGTATAAAAATCATCTGTGCAATTTTCTCTCTTCCTTACTCTTTTATTTGTTTAAATTGTTATTAAGGAATTTATATTTTACAAGGAAATTATTAAAGGTATTATCTGTGATAAAAAAACCAATTCATGCTCTCTTGATTTGTTGTACATGCTAACCATTCTGTTGTACCACTCTGACACACTTTTATACAATGTATAAAGTTAAAACTAATTAATTTATATTTTTTTAATATAAAATTTTAATCAACAACATATTTGTTTTATGCTAGCAATAATAATATCAAGTTAATTAATGATCTTAATAAGTAAATTAGTTTTAGTTCTTATTTTAAAAATTAAAAGTTATGTAATTTAAGAAAATAATGATGTTTTTTCTTTTTCAAAGGTTTATTTAGGCGTGGACTAACCTCAGTTTAGAGGGTAAAACATTTCCTTATCTTTAAATTTGGATGTTATCTTCAATAATTTGAAGAGTACAAAACTATTCCTAGAAAACTATTTTTCCAGTGGAACAGAAATTTAATTACAAATAGTAAACTTGGAACATCCCTCCTATTTAATAATTACATTATACTGTTTATATTAATATATATATATATATATATATATATATATATATATAATGATATTTCTATGTTTAGGTAAATATAATGAAATGATAAATATATTTAATAATTCTAACAAGTAAATTAGTCTTTAGTTTTTTATTTTAGTAATTAAAAATTGAGTTTTAGCTTTCTAAAGATTTTCTTAATAGTATTTTTTTCTTTGAAATTTTACTTACGTTTGTTGGTCAGCCCACTAACTTGTGGGTATACAGTGGACCTACGCGTAGAGGTTATTAGGCCTATGAAGGTCATTTCTCCTGCAGCTCTTTTTTTTTCTGCATCCCAATAAAATGTATTATCTTTATTTTACTTTTCTTCTCTCTTACCTTTTGCACCACTTTCATCCACACACGCATCCATCATTGGGCAACGTCGTTCCATGAATTTCTATGGCCTCAGTTCTATGCTCGCTTTCCTTATCCATGGTAATATGGAGACACATGCCAATAACTGTGCTAGTGAAGCTGCGAGTGTGAAAGGAGTTGATAGCAGGTGAAGTTATAGGAGGTGATTTTGGAATGTATGATTTGTTTCTAGAATAGTGATTTTGTTTTCATCACTAACATGAAGTAGGGACAAATGTACAACAAAAAATACCTAATCAAGTCGTGTGTATGCACACAACAACGAGAGAAACTTACTAGAAAGACTCACACAACAACATTGTGTTCAAACGACACGCGAGAGCAGCATCAACTTCCAACGATATGCGAGCATCAACTGCTTCCAACAGCGAATGAGTAGCGGTGGTGTGGGGGAGACTTTGTTGGGAGATGTTGCAGGGTAACAGAGAGGTTCGGGGAAGACAATGAGGCTCAACACGACAACGAGCGGAACAAATGGCGACGAAGACGTTGACGAACCCAAATGTGGATGGTTCGACAAAGAACAACAACCAAGGTGCTTTAAAAATTCTTTTGAATGGTGACAAATTTTAAAAGTGTTGTGTGCATCGATCCGTGGTAGTAATAGAAGATTTGTTCATGAAAAATGAAAAGTGAAATCTTTCTAACCCTAGTCAATTTTTTAACCCTAATCAACTTTTCAACGATGGTTATTGTATACAACCATCATTATTTCTCTTTCCTAAGCTTTTTAACCACAATTAAGGGTTAAACCATCGTATTTTTTTTTACCACAGATGGTTGTAGAATCGTTGTCATTTTCTCCCTTATGGACGTTTAATGACAATTAATATGGAACTTGTTAAAAAGTTCAACTTAATTAAATTTTGTCATTATGTTCTTAGTTCAATACATTTGCTTGAAAAATGTCATTAATGATTGGAAAACTCTTTTTGTACTAGTGTTACTTAATTAAGAGATAAAAGACATAGATAAAAATAAATATCCAGATTAAAAAAAGTAAACAATTTATTTCATCTAACCTTAAAATCTGGTTAAGAAATTATAATAGAATCACTCAAAGTTAGGATTTGAAAATGAGAGGAAGGGGATATTTAAATAGAGATCATTTACGTAAAGAAGAAAACATTTAACCTTAATATATTCAAAGAATATTTATGCAACTGAAATTATATTTTTTAATATGTGTTTATACACTAGTGAAAAAAGAGGATTCTATAATGGGCTATTATGATAGGTGAAATGCACCAATCATAATACATTGACCGGTGACAATTTTGTAATAAAACCAAGATATATTATGACATATTTTAAGAAACCTATCATAGTAGGTGTAGCGGTGGCATTTTCGTAATAAAAGTTACATATGACAAGTAAAAGGCCACTTATCATAATAAGTTGGACGTGGTGACAAAATGAAAATTATGGGAAAAACATATTATGATAGATATTAATACACCTATCATAATAGGTGCAAAACCCCTATTTCATTTCACTTCTTTCAATCTCGCCATCCCAGAACGCACAACATTCCCCATTTCATTTTTTCCAATCTCGTCCTGCACAACTTTTCTTTCTCCTCCCCATTTCATTTCTTCTAATCTCGTCCCACACAACATTCTTTTCCTCTCATCCCAGAGCACATAACACACCTACACATCTGGAAACCCTACACGTCTCGAAGCCTCCATGTTGCGCACACTCGTCGGAGCCTCCACGCCGTCTCCTGGTGGCCGCCGAGAACGCGAGCTTCCAGTCATCGATTTCAACCGCTTAGAGGATAGTGATGAGACTATGAGGAAAGAATGCAAGTCGCTAGGGCTTCACAGGAGTGAGGTTTCTTCTAGGTGGTTTCTCTCACGTATGTCATATGAAAAAGGGATTTTGCATCCTTTGGAGCGCACACACATCATAGGTATATATTCTAAAGAAAAGCTATAGGAGCGCACACGCAGCATCCTTCAGACCATCACTGATGATGTAAGATTATCGATTCGATGTATTAAGTTTCCTTAGATCATTTAATCTTATTTAATATAAATATGTTATTTGTTAACTGTTATTTTGATTCAATTCTATATTCAAACTACTGCATTCTTCTCGATCTCTTTCTTTGAATGTTATTTCGTATACGTTTTTTCGCCGTTTATTCTTCTTTCGTTTATTATATCTAAGTTATTTTGTTTCTAACGTTTATTAGATCTAAGTTATGCAAGTCTTTTTTTTTTGCTTATTAGGTGTAAGTTTTGTTTCTTGTATACAAGCAATATACAGAATGTAAAGCCTGAGAAAAAAAAAGGCAACATTGGGATGCTCATGTGGCAGCAAGTCATGGGCTGAACTTTCTTAGTAAAATAAAATGACTTAAAATTTCTAAGTTCCTCTCATTGCCTGAAGAACCACTGCCTCCTTCAACGTTTTCTTCTTCCTTGCTCTACCTTCTCTCCACTTTATTCCAAAATTTAACCGATAGTTTGTTGATCAGAAGCTGCTTAGGAGATCCGGGCTTCAAGAGTAACAATTCCAACCGATCAGTTTTTCAATTCTCCACCAGTAAGTCGTTTACTTTTTTCTCGTGCAAGGTTAGGGCTATGATCATGCAACAGATCTTGCTGCATGTAACTCACTTTGCTTTCCTCCAATTTCTAGTCTCACTTAAGCCCTAAAACCTGTTTTTCCATTCCAAAATTGATGATCTATAGGCGGTTCTAGCGTTTTCTTTGAGGTGCAAGAGAGCGGGCAGGGTTCTGTTTCACTGTGCAACTGCGTAGAGGTAAGGGAAGCTTAGGTTTTTCTTTCTTTTCTGTTTTGGGGAAATTAGGTTGCATGAATTTGGGGATTTTTGCTTTGGGTCATGTAACAATGCTTATATGAAGTTATTTTACTGAAAATTATGCTATGTGAATGTATGAACTGAAATTCTGCATGTTGAGTTAATTGTGCTTGGTATGTCAACTGTGAATTGAATGTCTATGAACTGATTTGGATACTTTGGAATGATGTAATTGAACAATTGACTGTTGAATTATATTATATAGATTACTAGATAAAAAGTTTTTGCTGTGCGAATTTTTGCTGTCTTGCCTTTTTACCTTGTGCGCCATTCGACTTGGCTCGCTCTATTTTGATTCTTTCTTCTTCTGTTTTGCTTGGTTGATGATGTATGGTATTTATATGAGCTAATATAGTATGGATGCACTTATATAACTATAAAATGGTATGTTGATGATTCAAAGAGAATTATGATTTGATTAAGGTGATTTGAATGGTATCAAAATAAGATATCTAAGTGAGATCATTTAGTGTTTATAATGAATGTAAGAGGCTTCCATATGGGGGGTTATCCCAACACTCTAATGCTCTTTCATTCTCACTTAGAGAATATTGACGCATGTTATGAGAGTAGTGGGAGGTCCTAGTGTAGGCGCTTCTTGGAAGGCCTATTGCGCGGTAACGGACTAATACTTGTGTGTGGTAGGGTGAAACCCGTTGGAAATGGCTTTGCAAAGTAGTAGAGGCCACCAAAAGTGCACAACCCGCCCCAGATCAACATTCATTCTAAGTCCGGACAAGTCTAGTGTGTCATAATATGATAGGATAATTGTGTAATCACTTGTATGTGCTTGCTTTCCATTTTCATATGATGTATGATGACTTACATGTTTTAAAAACCTAGCTTACCCTTACTCTTGTTTGTGTTGCATGTTCTATGTTCTTTTCCTTTGCGATGATCATCCAAATTGGATGTGAGCAGAAGGGGATGATGCTTCATTGGAGCAGGCCCTAGAGGAGACAGATGCAACTGCCCTAGTTCTTAGGTTTCTCCCTTTTAGCTGTCATCTTTATTTTAAAAGACTCTTATGTATGTAAATTTTAAATTTATGGTCAATTTTGGATGACTGTAAAGCTTATAACTCTACTTACATCCGTAAACTTTTATATCATATTATGATGTTAATCATTCTAAATTATATTGTCATATAACTTTTGGGATGTTACATTATGGTATCAAAGAAGTTTGTCCTGAGGATAACCTGTGTGTTACAGGTTTATCGTGTCTTCTTTGTAAAATTTGAGTCTAAATGGTATGGTTTACCATTTATTCCAATTCTAGATGATAAAATTTTGTATCTAACTGGAAGTTTTGAGAACAGAAAATGTCTCGATAGAAGGAATGAGGGTGCACACTCATGACTTTTATCAGAAATGATTTTCATTTCTCAATTCTGAAGGTTTGGGGTAAGAAAGAGTTGGGATTCTAGTGTTGTTCCTATAGTAATTTCTGTCTTGTTCTTGCCTTGTGGTAGTGTACTATGCTCTATAGTGGTAGAGGAATACATATTCAAAAACAACTTGAGCTGTATACCTTCTTTAGAGTTGGTTTAAGTCCTTGAGACAAATTCTTGCCTCGAAGATAAGGAGTTAGAAGACAAAGTATTAGGTAGCAAGGTTTAAGAAATCAGCTTGTTTCAAGGTATTAGTAGCATGGAAGGCCAGAAGAAAGGAAAATGTTGACGAAGCATGGAGTAGCATTGGGTGCGGTTGACAATATGGTTCGGTATATCAAGGATGTACGAGATTGGAAGAAGAGAAGTAGTAAACGGTTTGAAGCTTAAGTTAAGAAAGGAACATGAATTTTTAAATCGACCAAGAGGGATAAGTATCTAGAAAGGAAGTAGGAGAAGAAGAGTTTGAGAAGCAGTTATGTAAGTCATACAGCAGATTTAAAGGGGAATTAGAAGAAGGCAGAATTTCTAAGTTGAGAGTAATTGAGGTCTTTGAAGAAGAATGAAGTATTGTAAGGATCTTAAGTTAAGTGAATAATTGGAAGGAGATAGCTAAGTTTTCTCAACAAGTGGGTGATTCAAAGTCAAGTTTAGAACGATGTTTCAAGATTGGTAGTTTGCATAGAAAAAAGGTTTGACCATGGGCCGAGATGAAAGGTTTCAAGTGTTGACGGAAGAAGTATATCAGAATGCTAGTTTGGCGGGACAAGGTAAGGTTAGGGAATTAAGAGTGTGATGATTGAGGAAATGGGAGGAAATGTCTCAAAATAGATAAAAAGGGGGTGTTTATAATATAAGTTGTTGAAGTGAATTTCAAGATGATCAGAGAGTTGAGTTGATTGAAAAAAATTCAAGGATATGAAGCTGCAGATTAAGTTGAAGTCAGTTTTCATCAGGTATGGTTTGTGGTGGGCTGAGTTTAATAAAGAGAACAACATTTGTTAGAAGTTGGGTTATAGAAGACAGTGAGACTGTGAGATTCAACGGGTCAAAGAGTTTGCTCGAGGGGTAATGATACTCTATGGTTTAGAAGTTCAGAGGCAAGCTTTGTGTTTTTGAAGTTCCGAGTTGAAGAGGTAATTCTTGTAGAAAGTTTGAGGGTATGTGGGCAATGTTCGTTATGGTAGGGGTTTGATGAAGATTTCTTTATTATGTGGCATCTGACGAGGTGGTCAAAGTGCTTAGGTTGAAGGTTTATGTGAAGTATTTCCTTTGCAGGTTGGAACCTTGATCTTATGAGAGAATGGATTGCTTATAAGCCTTGTTATAAGGGAGTTATGGTCTTCCAGAGGTGTTTATAGTTTGAGAGAAGAAAACAGTGGTGATGCAGCAAGGGTGTATTAAAATATAGTTAAGAATCAGTGTTATGTGAAACCGGGAAGTTGGCAAATGCAAGTGAAGGAAATATGAAGTTGTTTCCTTGTTTTAAGATAGGAGTATGATCACAAGAATGATTTGGTTGTGTTCCACTCTCTTTTCTGGTGGTTTTTGATCTTCAAGAGAAGTGTGATGTTTCAAGAAGAATATCTAGGGGGTATACGTCAAGCATGGATCAAGTCAGAAAATGAAGACAAGAGTGGAAATGAAGAGTAAGTCGTTTTGATGTAAAAGTTTTTCGTTGGTGCTCTGAACCAGGTACTAGAATTTCCACATTAGAATGGTGGGGTTCACTATTACATTGGTGTCTAAAGTAGAACGAATGTTAATAGTTTATATTGGGATAGTTCCTGTTAAGTGTAAGGTTGCAAGAGGTAAGAGATGGATTGGTTGGGACAACGATAGTTTGGACTCAGTTCAATCTTTTGGAGAACTACAAAGTTAAAGAATCTTAGAAGAGAATAGAGGGCAAGTTGGGATAGTCTGGAATAATTCTTAGTAGTCAGTAATGGGTTCGGGCATGTATGTTTTCGAGGAATGGAAACAGTGTTAAGGAAACAAAAAGATAAGGTTATCGTGGAAGAGAGGAGTCCTCAAAGTTTTTGCGAGTTCATTTGGGTTTTGAAGAAGGTTCTTCAAGGGTGATTGTTTTCTAGTTACAATAGTCATGAAGGAAGGGTTCCTTTCAGTAAACTAGTGAGCAAGGGAGTTTGAGAATCAGAGTAGCGCAGCGGATGATGGGAGCATGTTATTATCAGTAATATGTGCGCATGAAGAGCTTTCATAATCGTAGATTGGTGGTTTGTGAGGGACGAGTTATTTGAAACAGTATTGGTGCTATTATATGAGAATGAGTTGGGAGTGTTTGGTAATTCTCAAGAGTCAGAAGTGAGTTGAGCATGGAAGAAATAAGTATCAGGCAGAGAAGATAAGTGTGGTTTCAAACTACAGGGTCAACTTTCAAGTAAGGTAAGTAAGTGTTAACCGATGGTTTGAATTAAAGAGAAGATTGAGGTTCTTGATTTGATAAGGATTGAGTAATAATTGGTTGAAGAATATGAAGTTTGGGATCTTTAGTTAAGTTGTAAAGTGATTTCATTAGTATAGTTGAAGTACTATAACTAATGGGTTTCTCAAAATGATTGAGAAAGTGCAGTTTGGACAATCTTAGTTTGAGATGTATCATAAGTTGGTTTGGTATTGACCAAACTAGTGATCTTAAGTCGAAAAGGCTACAGATCTAAGTATGATTACGAGCTAGTGGATTGAGAAATGCATATGATTCACGTCAGTGGGTTAATGAAGTGAAGATAGAGCGCACAAGTTAGTTTTGTCGTTGCAAAGGAGAAGAGTTCTATTTTGGTAATGAGATGGTATAGTTAAAAATTATGCTACTCAATAGTGAAGATCAGTAAAACAATATGAAGCTCTCAGAATAGATGTGATTAAAGGTAACCAAGAATATAGCAGTTGGTGGTTAACTCAGAAATTGCAGTGATCAAGTCAGAGGTATGGTAGTTCTTAGAAAGAGCAAGAGGAGGTGAATAAGTATCAGTCAAGAGTAGATTTGAAGTCAAGACTAGTGGAAGTCTTAGAAGAGATTTGCAAGAGGTAGCGGAAGATGGGTGAGGGTTCTCGGCGTGTCAAACACAATAGAGTTGGTTATATGAAAGAAAGGTTCTTAAAAGTTGAGGCGTAGATGTTTAGATTTGTTTAGAGGATAATGACTAAACCAATCTACACTATTTAACACTAGAGCATTTTAGCGTATAGGCAAGATTTTTCATGTTAGTAAAGTTGTTGGGGAGTTGTATTTTTATCAAATAGGTAGTTGTAATAGAGAAGGTGATGATAGTAGAGTGTTCCTTCTATCTGGTAAGTCTTGATTTTCGAGGACGAAAATTTTTGTTGTTGGGGAGAATGTAAAGTCTGAGAAAAAAAGGCAACATTGGGATGCTCATGTGGCAGCAGGTCATGGGCTGAACTTTCTTAGTAAAATAAAATGACTAAAAATTTCTAAGTTCCTCTCAGACCACCAGGAAAATTTGCTCAGCGCACCATAGGGTGTGCGCTGTGCGAATTTTTGTTGTCTTGCCTTTTTACCTTGTGCCCATGCGACTTGGCTCGCTCTGTTTTGATTCTTTCTTCTTCTGTTTTGATTGGTTGATGATGTATGATATTTATATGAGCTAATATAGTATGGATGTACTTATATAACTATAAAATGGTATGTTGATGATTCAAAGAGAATTATGATTTGATTAAGGTGATTTGAATGGTATCAAAATAAGATCTCTAGGTGAGATCATTTAGTGTTTAGAATGAATGTAAGAGGCTTCCATATGGGGGGTTATCCCAACACTCTAATGCTCTTTCATTCTCACTTAGAGAAGATTGACGCATGTGGTGAGAGTAATGGGAGGTCCTAGTGTAGGCGCTTCTTGGAAGGCCTATTGCGTGGTAACAGACTAACACTTGTGTGAGGCGGGGTGAAACCCGTTGGCAATGACTTTGCAAAGTAGTAGAGGCCACTACAAGTGCACAACCCGCCCCAGATCGACATTCATTCTAAGTCCGGACAAGTCTAGTGTGTCATAACATGATAGGATAATTGTGTAATCACTTGTATGTGCTTGCTTTCCATTTTCATCTGATGAATGATGACTTACATGTTTTAAAAACCTAGCTTACCCTTACTCTTGTTTGTGTTGCATGTTCTATGTTCTTTTCCTTTGCGATGATCATCCAAATTGAATGTGAGCAGAAGGGGATGATGCTTCATTGGAGAAGGCCCTGGAGGAGACAAATGCAGCTGCCCTAGTTCTTAGGTTTCTCCCTTTTAGCTGTCATCTTTATTTTAAAAGACTCTTATGTATGTAAATTTTAAATTTATGGTTAATTTTGGATGAATTTAAAGCTTATAACTCTACTTACATCCGTAAACTGTTCTATCATATTATGATGTTAATCATTCTAAATTATATTGTCATATAATTTTTGGGATGTTACACAGAACACACACAAGAAAATCAAAATTTAATTTTTATATGGTTTAGAATAGAGTGTTGGTGGGATCTTTATCTTTTACATGGAGAGGCTAAGTAGTGATTTTACCAATGACGAGGGATGATAATTACGAAACCCTTTATTTGGTATGCAGTTATATGATACTTTTGAGGGACACAATGTATTATATTTTGTGAACTAAGTGAAGAAGTACGCGAATTTGTAGAGTTAGCACACTGAGATATTAGAAATGGAGTATAAGAAATTGGATGCAGAATCCAAATAGATATTGTGGATTATAAGATATTTATTTTACATAGAGTATTGTTATGGAGGTGAATGAACAAATGTTTAAATATTATGTTGTGATTGTTTTTATAATGTTATGATTCTTGCTTGGTTGGTTTGATTGACCAATGGTCACAGAAGCTTTGCAAGCATAAAATGTGGATGTTATGGAACATGGAATTTGTAGTTGACAACTCAGAGTGTTTTTGAATTATGAGCTTTTTTGCTATCATTAGTACATTTTTGGAAGTTGTAGTGTTCTACATGTGCAATTTTGCATATGATGCATCATGCCTGTTTTGTTTTATATGGGATTTGATGTTGTAAAAGCAAAGTGCGTGACAACTAGGGAATCATTAAACAATTTTCATTCTTAAATACCAGAAGGTATAACTTTATCACCTGTATTAGTTCTAGTATATTTGAGCAGAATTGCCTCTCATAGGTGATACCGTTGGTCTTAAACCAAAACCAGTTACTAATCTCAATCACTAGGTTTCCCTTCTATTTTGTTTCCTTCCTATATAATTATAATGATATAATGAATGTCTACCTTTTGTAGGTATTTGAAAGCTCATTCAAGGTTACGGGGTATTCCATCTGTATCGAGGAAGAAGATGCAAATAGTGACACCTAATGTAAAAGAAGTTGGCTTTTGTTCTGCATTTCGTGATTTTGCTATTTTTATGAGGAATTGGCTTGTTGGTTTTTGTGGAATTTGGGTTTTTGTTGGTTTACCAAAATTGATCAAAGCTACATGGTACAAAGGCTATAGCTAGAGTGTAATATGATCTTGTGTGTCCTTAGTTTTAATGAATCTTGATTATTTGTATTTAGTTTGCAGTGTCAATGTCAATTGGGCAGCTATGAGTGTGTGTATTACGTAATGAAGCACATGCACACCATTATTTGTACAAACATTACTGATTCATGGAATAAGGTATTAAAAAACTAATAAATACTTATTTAATTGTTCATTACAAAATTGTTCTAACTTAACTATTTTATTTGTAGATCTTTAATGATTTATCTCCAATGAAAGCTCCAAATATATTGAACACATTAGAACCAAGTGGGCTTCTTTTATTTTAAGTGTTGGCAAATTGTAAAAACTTGACTACAATGTAGTGTAAGTTAATGTTATATTTGGATTTAATATATGGTTTGATGTATGTATTAAAAATTATTAGACAATTTAATGTTTGAAATGAATTTCATTATGTTAGTTTAATCGAATATGTTCATTTCATGTTATATTGATTATAAATTGATTGATGAGATGATAATACACGAAATTGATTGTAAATTAATTGGATATGTAATAATGATTTTTTTTAACAAAACAAGTTTTTATGATAGGTGAACAATTACTTGTCATAATATATTTGACATATTATGATAGTTGAAAAGATCTACGTCATAAAACACTACATATTATGATAGGTAAATCTAGTTACATCAACATATATTCGCTATATTATGACTGATAAGTGAAAATTTGTCATAATATATTGAACCTATTATGATAGGTAGCATAAAGCACGTCATAATAAGTTGAACCTATTATAACGTAATTTTATGCTACGCCATAAAATGCACAAACCTATTTTGATGCCCAAAACTATGATGTTTGGTCACCCGTCATAATAGGTCATTTTTACCCGTCATAGAATGTGATTTTTTCACTAGTGATATCTCAAGCTCAATTATCTATCTTAGAATAAATTCTAATTAAAATAACATTTTAAAGCAAATAATTCAAATAAGAAACTAACTTAAAGACTAAGTGATGACATAAATTTGAACTCATTTATGTGTTATGAAGAAAAAAAAAATACTTTATTCAATTTTGATGAAGCCTTCATTTTTTTCACAAATGTATAGAAATCAATTTGAAAAAGAATAAGACAAGAAAGTGTAAAAAAAACCATACAAGAGATTTATAACTAGAGAAAGAGAGAGAGGAAAAAAAAAGATACAAGAGAAATAGTGGAGTTATAAATCTATAATTATCATTTAACATGCAAATTGTAAGTACATGATAAGTCATTTGTAATATTTATTTTGTGAAGTTTTACTGGTGTAAGCTAACTTTAATTGTGCTCTCTTATTTAAGAGTGATTTATTTATTATGTTGAGAAGTTTTAATCATAGGAGGAAGTTAAGAAGGTAAATTCCTTTTAATCTTAATTTAATTTTATTATAACATGTATAAACTCTGAATTTTTGTTTTTCTTAGGTGAATCATTTACAAGAGTATGATT
This sequence comes from Vigna reflexopilosa, assembly GCA_027742785.1. NCBI lineage: Eukaryota > Viridiplantae > Streptophyta > Magnoliopsida > Fabales > Fabaceae > Vigna > Vigna reflexopilosa. The sequence continues at coordinate 30,665,979 of CM050918.1, forward strand.
GTTTGTTTTTTAAGCATGAGTTTGGGATTGATGCTCTCATGTTTTTATATATTTTTTCTCTCTTTTATGCAACTTTCTATGCAATACATATAAATTGGAGATCACAACGAGTACTTTAAAATATCCACTTGAGTATCTATCTTGTTACTTATGAATATTTTAAAAAATGCCCCGAGTATTTTAAAATTCGTGAGTATAGTAAATACCTATGAATATTTTAAAAAATATATTTTATATATTTTTAAAATAAATCTAAATAAAATTTAAAAAAATAATAAAAAATATAATATAAATTACAATTTAATTTTAATTGAATTTAACCTAATAAAATATAAATTATTTTTAATTGTAATTAATTTAACTTAATAAAGTTTAAATTTAATTTTTGTGAGTAATGAATACCATAGATGATATGATATCTCGAATTCAATCCATTCATAAATAGATATTAAAATACCTACTTCTCGAATATTATCTATCATAAATTTTAGGTTTAATATCATTCTTGGTTTCTACTTTCGTCATCTTTGTTCGAAATGGTCCTAATTTTTTTAAAATGTTCAATGTAGTCCTAAACTTTGTAATTTACTTTCAATTAAGTCCTTTTTACAAACATCATTTAAATCGTTAACGGTCAAATGTCCAATAATGTAATCAGTGAATGAAATGTCATTTATTGGATGACGTGGACTATTTAAGGCATATTGATGTGGATTTATTTAATGTGACCAATAATGTGCTGCCACGTGTCAATTCCCTTCTCCACCCAAAATCAGGGTTTCAGCAAATTGGGGAAAGGGAGTTCTTGCATTGCGTCATCACTGAAGGAAGAATGCTTTCTATACGTTGACAACGACACTTTACTTGGTTGAAGGAGGAACTCGTGACTGGGTTTCTATTTCTATGCAAGTGCAAGGCTGGTGGAGAAAAAACTCACGGTGGTGCAAAAGTGAATGAATGTCGCGAGGCAAAGACGAATATTGGTTTTTTGGTTCTTGTTGTTTCTTTGATTTGCAGGTAGTGGCAAGGCACGAGAATGAGTCCGCGAGACGAATGGAGATTGCGCCATGATGGAGAAGACGAATGCAGCGGCGCGACGACAATTTGGGTGGTGCGAGGGTGGTGTTTACGGCGGCTTATGGCCTGGTGGAAGCGGCTTGCGTTCTTGCAAATGATTGTGGTTGTTGGGTTTGTTGCAGGTCTGAATGGAGAATCAAACTTCCATGGTTGCTGGATGAAGAAGGTTGTGTGTTGATGGTGATGAGCGTGGTGCGCGACGATGATGGCGGCCCTGGTTTCTCTGGTGCGAAGGTGATTCAGTTTGATGGTATCCTGAAGCAAGGCGTGGTGGCGCGATGATGATGGCGGTGGTTGCTGTGTGACGGCAGCCTTGGGCGAGCTCACGACGGCCTAAAATCAAAAATACACTTTAAAAAATAATAAATCAACCTCATTACCTCTTAAAAAATAATAAATCAACCTCACTACCTCTTAAAAAGTCCACGTCGCCAATAAGTGACATTTCATTCACGGATTATATTAGTAGACATTTGATCATTAACGATTTAAACGACGTTTGCAAAAAAAGACTTAATTAAACGTAAATTATTACATTGAACATTTTTAAAAAATTAAGATTATTTCGAGAAAAAAAATGATGAAAATAGAAATCAAGAGTGATATTAAACCTAACTTTTATCAACAAATATTTAAAAACACAAATATTTGTATCATCCAAAAAATATAAATGTTGAATACTTGGATGTGAAATATGTAGTTATAAAAAAGACAACAAAATATTCAAATAACAATGAAAATGTTAAAAGTTGTTTGTCTTATATTAAGATATTATATTAAATTTAAGTTTCGCATCATTGAAAACAAGATACCTGAAATCATTAAAAAATAATTTTTTTAGTTAATTTTGAATTTTTTCAATTTTAAAGTTTCTATTACAAAGATAAATATTTTAGTAACAAATAAGATTATTTAAACGGGATATTTCAAGGAGGATTGTGATTGAATATTATTAAAAACGTAATTATTTAAGGATTAAAAAAATGTGGTTATTTTAAAACTATTTTTATAAAATTAAGTAATTATATATGTAACATCCCAATAAATCTATAACAAAAGCTATAATTTATTATAGGAGTTAACATGAATAATAATGAAGAACAGTGAGAAATAAACACTTAGGTGGATAGAGAAATATGAAATATCATATAGAATTGAAACTTTTTACAAGAATAGGATGTACACGTAATACCGAACGGTCAAGGGTTCACTAAGACCGAACAGTGATATAGAATTCTATACCGAACGATTTTACAAAAATATAAAGAAAACTAAACTAAGGACTGGACGGTACACAATGGAAGAGCTAAATCGAACGGTATTACAAAATAGGTTCCTACCGAACGGCTTTACAAAAGATTACATATACTGAACGACTATCTATACCATAAAGCTATCTAAAATCCTACCGACCAGATGGCCCTACACTATCTTCGGGCTGCACGACCTGCAAGGCTTCTTCCACTGAATCTTCGAAATCGTCCTCTGCTCACATCCATTGGATGATCATTGCAATGAAGAGAACAATCCGAACGGATAAGACCGAATGACAAACATAGACAAGACAGGAAAATAAGGGTAAGCTTATGTAAATTTAATTAATCATTTTCAGTATACTTTTAAAACATACACATGAATCACATACATCAATATCTCAACCATAAATCATAAGTCAAGTATATCCATATAAAAACTGAACGGTAACATCATCATAACCAATCTCTCTAGACACTGTCCGGACTGTATGAACCATGTAGCTTGCCGCTCTCTACACCTGGGTGGACCTGGCTGGGATACACTCAACAGACCGCCACCCGAGGTTAGTCCAGTGGAACCACCTCGGTATAGAAATACCCTAAGGCTAAAGGACCTCATGCCATTCCCACACATGAGTTACCTTTCTCTACATGAGAAAGCGTAATCACGGAATATCAGGATAGAACGGAACCTGAGTCTGACCATAGTCATACTTTACCAATCAATTTCCAAATCATGAGATATTCCTCCTCGGAATACTCTTATATAATAATAACCTCATTCTTTTCAATCCATAACATCCAACATAAACTTACACACATTCGCATCTAGAATCATTCTTTCCTAAGCGTATAAAAGGTACTTTAAGAAAAATGACCGAACGGTCAGATACTGATAAGAAGACCGAATATAAAAGGAACCCTAACAAATGACCGAACGGTCAAACAAAGAAGGAAACCGAGTACTATTTGAAGACCAAGAAATATATAAATAATTCAAGAGGAAGGTCGAACATTCAAAAACAGGTTATCTTTTGACAAAGCTGAGTGCTTTACAATTCCGGCCGAATGCCTTAAAATATATATATATATATATATATATATATATATATATATATATATAAGAGTTATCTTCAATAAAGCGAGTGCTAGTATAAGACCGAACACTCTTCCAAGGAGACAAGGTTAATATAAGACTGATAACTTCAGAAATCACAGTGCTAGTCTATGACCGAGCACTAACGAGACCAAGTACTCTTCAAGACCGAGCACTCTTAAAACCAAGTGCTCTCAAGACCGAGCACTTCAACAATGAATAAGTTATGTGTAAGACCGAACGTTAATCAAAAGAAAAGAATTAATATAAGACCGAATACTTAGTCTATGACCGAGTACCTTCTCAAGCCGAGCACTCGATCTATGAGCGAGTACTTTCAACAAACATTATCAATATTAAACCGAACGTTCAGTGTATGACCGAACGTTCTTCAATAGGGATCATAAGACCGAGTACATTGAGTTATTGAACATTCAATATGAGACCGAACGTTCTTAAATAGGGGATTCGTTTTGAATGAATAACTAAGAAGGTATTTAGGTTTTAACATAGTTTATACAAGACTGATCGGTCTTCAACTGATTCCAAAAGGGAACACAATTAAAACCGATCGTTTAGGGGGAAACCGAACGGTCCTAATGACCCTCGGTTACAGCATCAGAATTTCACTAAGTTTAATACATTTACACTAAGTTTCTAACCAACATCAAACAATTCATGCAGCAGCATACAATATTCCAACATATCAATTAAATCATAGAACATACATTAAAACATGCATCCAAACCATACAAAGAAACCATAATTAAATTTTATAAGCTTAGCTAGCTTTCAAACACTACTTCTATGGCTTTCCAAAAATCCAAAGTTGTCCAAATTGAAATTTGATCGGTGCAAAGAAAAGGCCTTGTCATTGGGAAGAATTTATCTGGAAGGAGTTAGGTGGTCGGAGGAGAGGGGGTGGTCAGAAAACTAGAGAGAAGGTAGAGGTTTCTAGAGAGAAGGAGGAGAAAATGGTGGTTTCTGGAGGTAGAAGACCAGGGTTTGCATGCAGAGAAAATGGCTCTAGATTTTAAAATCCTACTTTAAATGCTGTCTCTTCAAAACTGGACGGTCGAATCCCAAACCGCCACCTGTTTTCCACTTTCTGAGCTCTGCACTCCATGCACTGCCACTTGGACTCCACTTTCTGTAAATTCCCTCCTTTTCTGCTGCCACATAGTTCTCGAGGAATGGAAAATTAAATGCAGTTGACAGCTTTGTCTTTCACTACCATGGAGAAACTGGAAGGGTAGGACACATGGCTTCCACTAAGGTGGAGAATTAATGGGGTGTGACAATATATATATATAAAATTTGGAGATGATAGGACACATTAGGAATTTAAGTAAAAATACCAATTTTTTGTAGAACTAAAAATAAAGGTTCTAATTTCAAAGGTTAGCGTTGGCAACACTTTAACACAGATTTAAAAGGCATAATTCAAATTTTAACTGTAATTAGTCAAACTAATGAATTATGGTAATTATTTTTTAATAAAATTAATTAAGATTAATTGAGAATGTAAGAACCTAAAATATTTATTTAATATATTTTAAAAGAAGATGGAGCCAAAACGTATTAAGAAAGAGAGGATGAGCTTTGTTTAAAAATAAAAGCAGTTTTATATAAGTTTCAGAAAGGCTAAACTCATTTCCTAAGAACGTTTCTCTCTCTAGAACCCATCTTTTCCACTGTCCTCTGCCTTCTCTCTACCCTCATAACTTATTCAATCGGTGCATTGTTGTTTAGGTGGCGTCCCTGCGTTCCCGGAGTCAAGAGTTTCAATTTGAACCGATTGGTTTCTCGTTATTCAACCGGTAAGTTGTTCCTCCCTTTCCTTATGCTTCTAGGGCTTTGAGCATGCAACAGTTCTCTTGATGCATGTGTCTTTTGTTTCCTTCCTTCTAACCTCCGTTCAACAGTAGCCCTAAGAGTTGTTACTGATCACAGTTCTGTGATCTGTAGGGTCCGGTCCACATTTTGTGTGATTCGGGGTACTGTAGGACCAAACCTTGGTATTGAGTTGTAAAGTTTCCTGGTAAGGAGAGCTAGACAATTCCTGTGCATGTGTTGTATGTAATATATATATATATATATGTGTGTGTGTGTGTGTGTGTGTGTGTGTGTGTGTGCGTGTGTGTGTGTGTGTGTGTGTGTGTGTGTGCGTGTGTGTGTGTGTGTGCTGCATTATGACTTGGTATGTTACTTGAGCTTAAATTCTATTTTTGATGATTTATGACTTGGTATGTTACTTGAGCTTAAATTCTGTTTTTGATGATTGAAGTCTTATGTTCTGAACTGTGGAATTGGTAAATCTGTAATGTGTTGTTGATGAATTGTTCTTGACGTGTTTGATTTCTGGATTGTATATGTTAGAGGTGTTAGTTGTGATAAATCTGTTGTAAGAGTTTTTTGATAGAAACTTGGTGGTTTGGTACTAGATTAGGGGTCTTTGAGAGGAAGTGAGGTGGTGAACTTTAGTGTTAGGGGGTCTTGGGCATATTTGAATTGTTAGGGCAACTCATTCAAGTTAATTGTGACTTGTTGGGAGAGTCAAAGTGGACTAAAACATGTGGCTAGTAGCATAATTGAGATTTGATCTCTAGGTTGATGATCTTGGGGTTTTTGAGTTGCAATCAAGTATTAATCACCTTAGAATTATGGTAGGAGTGATTAGAATCAGTTAAGCAAGTTTAATTAAGCTTAATACACGAATTTGGGGTGTTAGATGTTGATAAAAGGACATATAATTGGTAAAAAGGGTGTGAGATGCTTGAAATTTGCAGAATTGCGTTTTGCAAATTATGCAGTCTTGCTATGCAAATTGTCTCGCATAGCGAGACCCTGTGAGAGGGGTGCCACTGTTTGGTTATTCGCTATGCGCCCTTGTGCGCTGTGTGAATAACCAGAGAGCCTTGCTCTCTGTTTAAGGTCTCGCATAGCGAGCTGGGTGCGCTATGTGAGAGACCTGAGGTACTGCACCTCTGCGAATAAATTCTCCTTGCAAATCCAGGGCGTGTGCTGTGCGAAACAACCCTGTTTCGCCTTGCGAGAAGGGGGTGCGTTGTGCGAATCCGCTGCGTGTAATTCTCTCTTTTTCCTTTTGACTGGTTGAAATAAGTGTGTGTGTGTGTGTGTGTGTACTCCTTGAGATGCATAATATGATGTTGTTCCATTGATATAGACTACCATGACTATTTACATATTTGATGTATGTGGTTTGAAAGCATATGATTGTGGAATATAGTGATGTAATTGAATATGAACTGGACATCTTAGGGTGAGATGATTGGGAGTGGTTGCAAAGATTTGTGGGGTTGTCTTGTATAATTGTATGGAGCTTTAAAATGGTAAGTCTATCCCTACACTCAAAGCACTGTTCATGCTCAAATAGAGAAGAACAGTGTGAGTGGTGAGAGTAGAGGGAGGTCCTCGTCTATAGTCTTATAGTTTAGACATAGACTGGTATGAGGATTTACATTGCATAGTGTTGGGGAGGGCCGACTAAACTATGCAAGTGCAAAGACGACCAATAGTTTGACAATTATACAAATCCGAATGAGTCGTGTTGAGTCCTTAATGCATGTTTTGAATGGTATGTTTTGATTGTTCTTTTTATATGTAACTAAACGTGATGATATTGATTGATTGTGCTACATGTATATTGCTTGTTTACCTAGCTCACCCTTACTTTTGTGTTTGTCTGTCTTTGTATGCTTTCTCTTTCGCGATGATCACCCGATGGGTGTGAGCTTAGGAAGACATTTGTTTCAGTTACTTCCGTGTTAAGTGATCAAAGGGATTTAGTAGAGAAATCGAACGAATCTACAGGTGTAGATATTATCTTTCTTAAGTTTATTTCTTATAATAGTTAATTTGTCATATAATATAATATTTATTTTAATAATATTTTACTATTTAAAATAGGATGTTACAGGGAACATTAAGAAGTTGAAATAATGTATAAACAAGATTTATAAAGTTAATTATGATTTTTCAAAATAAGAAAATCATCACATAATAATGTTGAAAGTTTAGAATATTCACATACGTGTAATGGAATTACATAGTGATTTTTATCTAAAAATATAATATTTAAAAGAAAGAGATGATCAGAATGGAAAGAAAAGAAATTTTATACCATTAACTTTGAATTTTATCATTATCTAAATGGTAGTTATAAATTGATGAGGAGAAAAAAAAATTGATAAAAGGATAAGAGGAAATCTAAAACTGGAAAAAACATTAAATACGTGAATTGTGCTCACAGAGTGCCATCATAGTTAACATCTTTCTTCCATCTTCTTCTTTTTGTTTTTTTTTTTCTTCAGTTGTGTTTCTATTTTTATTTGTTAATATAAAAATAACTTGTAATAACGACTAACATTTTTTAATTTTTAATTTTTTTGTTATAAAAAAACTTTATACACTGTTAGAAAATAATAAATGTAACTATGCACAAATATATGAACAATTTCATTCATAGAATTTTGTAATGCGTTATAAACATTTTACTAATATTTATAATTTTACTATTTGTAGTTTTATAACCAAAAGATATAAAAAAAATATTAATGCAATGAAATTTAAATAAGTTCTATCAAAATAAAAATTTTAAAAAGTTAATCTTTTAAAAATGACTTCAATTTTATAAATTAAAATAAAAAATAAAAATATATAAGGTTGAATTTTAAAATATTTTTTATTTATTATTATTTTTTTAATAATAACTTTATTTTGATTATTAAATTTTACAAAATTATTAAATAAAACTCAATAATAATAAGATTGTCAAACTCGAGTGTAAATTCGAAAAAATTTTGGTAATTCAAATCATAAACTCGAATCTTGAATTCTTCATACAAAAATATTTTAAAATATTTATTAATAATATAATAATTTAATATTTACAATATTATAAATAATGTTTTTAATTATTATATTATTATAATTATTAGTTTATCATATTATATATATTTAAATACTTTTCTTTAATATTATTATTCTTTTATCATAATTTTAATTAAATATATAAAAAACAAATTGTTAAACTTAATATTTGCTAAAAGTTCAATCTAGTAAAAGAAGATCCAATGATTCAAAATAATAAGGTAAAGAAAATGATTCAGTTTTTAGTATTAAATATTTACATGCTAAAATAAAAAGCATAAACATTAAAAATAGAAAGTGGAATGGATTTATTTTTTTAATAAAACCCTAACTATCTAATTTCTTTAATAAAAATACAAACAGAACCATTTAGGGATTGTTTTGTAATGTTGAAATAAAAAAGATTCACTCTACACGCAGAGTTCAAAGAAGGAAAGATTAGAAGTAACGATGGCGAGCACGACTTGCTAGCGCAAACCAAGCAACCAGAGTGCGACCACGAATCAAGCGAGTGGCAACCATAAACCAGGTGATCGACGAATGCAAAGATGAATCAACAAAGTGTGACCAAGAATGGCAGCGAAACGCAACAGCGACCTAAATTCAAAAGGAGTTCTCTTTCTTGTTTCTCTCTATTTCACTCGTAAAATCGCGATTCTAACCAATATTGTAATAACGATTTTACCGAGTTTACTTGAAAATCAAATTTACTTCCATATATTAAATAAGAATTAAATTAACAAACATATTATTAAATATCATTATCCATACGGTTATCCATTAAATATTTATATATATATATATATATGGTTAAATATATTTTTAGTCCCTTAACTTTTAATAAAAATTAAAATTAGTCTTTCTTCAAAACTTTGACCTAATTTAATCTCTCAACTCTAAAAATATATGAATTTAATCATTTTAATTAAATTTTGTTAAATTTATTTGATTTTTTAAACACTTTTGATGATAACATTTTTATTTAGAAAATAAAATTATTTATATATATTACATATGATAGACTAATAATCTATATAAAATTATTTATAATTTTAGAAAGTAAAAAATTGTTAATTTATGACACATTAATATAGATTTGATTAAACTATTTATAATTGGAAATGAATAATTCAACCTGATTAATAGATTTTCTTTGAAATTTTAGAATTTAGAATGACTCATTTTAAGCAAATAGAAGTAAAAAAAAATTTATAAAAGGATAAGGGAAATCTAAAAAAGGAAAAAACATAATATTTAAGAAACATGATTTAAAGGAAAAGCCTAGCACAGGCGGAAGAGTGGTGTGTTTAAATACCTGATCAATTCTGGTCACTGATATCCTGATTTCTGTCTGCTTTGCATTCTCCAAAGTCTGAAAAGAAAAAAATGATGAATCAAGAAACAGTGGGAGTTCAAGAATCGTTCGGAAAGGTTAACATTTTGCCAACTCAAGTTGCATTCATAGTAGATCAGTATCTCTGCGCCAACAACTTAACACATACGCGTGCCACCTTCCGCATGGAAGCATCCTCCCTCTTCGCCGGTTCCTCATTTAATCAGGTTTTCTTTTTCTCCTTTTAACAATGCACAATTATTTTTCTCATTCTCTCTTAATCAAATTCATTAATTCTTCCATTTTTGTTTTCTTGATATACAAGCCTTCGTTAAATTTAGAGCATATACTCGATGATTATATATTTTTGAAGAGAAAAAACTTATTCTTGAATCAAGAAAGGGATGCGATCATGCAAGAAAAGTACAGAGTTGAGAAATTGGTACAAGAAGTGCAAAATGTCGTCCATGCTTATGGTTCCTTTCCGAGGCTAATCCCGATAGATATTCCTGTTACGAATAAAACCCCTTCAGGTACATGAATTTAAAGATCGGTGTTCTTTTGAGTTTTTACGTTTAGTAGAGATAAGCTCACTTCATAATATATATAAGTAGTTGTAAACCTTATTTTATAAGTCGGCATTGTGGGATTCGACATTGTGGGATTCAGTTAGGTTTAAAGCCATTCTTAAAGTTTATCTTAACGATATTTGTTCTTCTTAGAGATAAAGCCAATTCATAATATATAAGTGGATGTAACGAAGTTAAATTAGGTTTAAAGTTACCTTCTAATATTTTTCATTCCTGAAATCACAATCCTCTAAGTTTTATAGTTTTGGATTTAATTTTTTGTTAGGCTTGTGTACTGGTACCACCTCCTCTGTTCAGAACACAAACACATACAACAAAATACACTTGCAGCAGTCTAACAAGAGAAAAAATAGTGAAGCAATAGATGCCCCCACAATTGCAAAAAAACCTCGTGGTAGACCACCTGGGAAGAAAAATCAAGTTAAAGGTATAATGGTTTCTGTTAAATATGCAATATCTTATCAATTTAATTTTGACACTTTTACTTTATGCTCATTCTCTCAGGTCTAAACGTGCTCCACCGTTAGGGACTCAATCATTAATTGTGAATTCCACAGCTACAGGTTCACAAGTTCCCACTACCTCATCAATCATAGAAACACAACCTGAAACATCAACCAATAAATCTGTTACAACATGGAATAAGGATGTTGTTACTCATTGTGAGGCGGTTATGGTTTGTCCTGAAGAAGAAATAACTAATAAAGTCAGCCTTCGCCCTTCTCTTATAAGTTCAGATTCTGATACAGAAGATAAGAGGGAATTAGACTGCAATGCCTCTCATGTACTTTTGGAAGATTCAATACCAAATGGGTTTTCCATCCCAGAAACAGAAAAGGAGTATTCACAGTTGGATCTATCTCACATTAAGTTATCAGATTTAGATATGGAGTACTGGTCAAACTTCTTTATAAAAGAAGCAGGCATCTTTGCTGAAGATTATTTTGATCCTCCAGCTTTAACTCATGTTGATGCATGAAGGTATTTTGTTTAGATTTATGTGACTCTATGCAATAACATCTGACACAAAAGGGGACCTGCAGTTCTAGTTTATTAGCTTTTGGTTATTAGACAAGGCCAAAATAATTTATCTTTCAGTAATTTTAGCTTACTTCTTTCTAGTAGGAATATATTGTATTCATTTGGACAACATGTAAAGAAAATTTCTCCTAATGAATAAAGTTTTCAAGTTCTTTTTAACAGTGATAGATCTGTCCTTGGCTTTGATTGTTATGATAATTTTTTTTTTATTAACCATAGTTAGTTATACATTTTAATTTACGAATTTGAACTAGCATAAAAGAGAAACATTTTTCGAATAAAATGTTGGAAGAGATCTTAAAAAAAGAAATGAACAAAACAATGTTGTAACTTGTAACGCTTTGGATTAATAGTTTGATAAAAGGTAACTAGTACGTGATTTCTGTCATTGATCATTATTATTGCAAAATTTAATTTGGATTAAATTGACTTTGGAAAATTTGGCCATAAAGATTTTCACCAATGACTAGTTGGATATGAACGGTGATACAAAGATTTTGGGTTTTTGTTTGTATTGTCTTTCTCGATTCCCTTGATGCTCGGGAGTAAATTGAGATATAAGATAGAAGGCCAATGGAAAAGAATTCCTTAAACAAATAATACATAATTTTCTGCTTTGTTTTCTCTTTTACTTTTCCAATTATCATTTTCTTAATTTTTGGTTTCTTTTGTTTCCATTTGTGGGTTGCTTTGCTCCACATTGAGCCGTAAGAGCCTTCAAACATGGTTAAGAAACCAATCAGATTATTAGACCACTTTGTTTCTCCTTCTAACAACTCACAATCACAAAGCAGGTGAGTCAAAATAAATGACCAAGTACATAAAGTTGTTTGCTGTTTTTCTAGCATGTAACTTGAAAAGGACTAAAAAAATGACTATAACTGTGTACTCTTCACTCATAATTCCCACAACACATCAGGGTGCAGTGGCCATGGGGATGAGAACGAGACCTTGCAAACTGATAGGGAAAAGGAAATTGGTGGGTGGAAGGAGCTGCTAGAGGTGGAGAAGGGAAGGATGGATTCTCAGAGGAAGAAAGCTGTCCAAGCTTTCAAATTGCTAGAAGATGAGAAGAATAAGGTTGCTGAAAAGAAAAGGAAATAGGTAGATTGAAGGAGTTTATCGAGGCAGACTTGAGAAGGTATGATTCCGAGAGGAAGAAAGGCAATGAAGTTAACAAGCTACTTGGAGAAGAGAAAAATAAGACTCTGAAAAAGGAAATGTCTTCCTCATCAGATGTCTCAGCAGTTAGAAGAGGATAAGAAGACAATTGAGGATTTCAAACAGAAGATCCTTGAACTTCATCCTTGACAAAGCCTGCTGAAATGGCTACTCACAACAAGGTTAAAGCTGAAAGTACAGAAATGATGCTTTTAAAAACAAACTAAAGCTTGAAAAGCTACCAGCAAAGCACACCAAACCAAAAATTTATGTTAGAAGCAAGCCGGTATGACATTTTACGCAATGAATTAGGTCGTCTCAAGATTGATTTCATTCAATTTCTACATCGTGTTGATATGCTTGATGCATCTTTTTCACCTGTTGTTGGAACTAAGCATGAACAAACAAAGGTTGGTTTTAGTGGAAAATTTTTACGGTTATGTATAGTGTTTGAGTATTTTTGTTTTTAGCCAAATTTTTATCTCATCTACTGGTTTAAATCACGCACACTTTTGTTTAATTTATGAGAATTAGTGTAGGATTTAATTTATGTGACAGATTAAAAAAATTTACTTCCAAATTTACTCTCAATTACCTTCAAATCTATTCAAAAAAACAACAAAAAAATTTATCATCAAATCCTCTCAATTACTCTTCCCCAAATCCACTCAAGTGAACAAGATCTTAAAGTCAATGATCTCATACTTATGCAGATTAAAGTGTGGGACTACTTATGTTCTGGACAATTGGTTTTGAACTTATTGGTTTGTAGTTCCCGATAACACTCAAAATATTGCAATTTTACTAAGCCATTTGCATGTCCTTAGGAGTTTCTAGACTATTATTTCTTAGTTTTTATGTCAGTTAGTTTAGAGTAGAAAAATGGTAGTTTCTATTAATTTTCATTAGATTAGCCTTAGTTAGGACATTTTAGTTTAGTTATTTAATTAGATAGTATAGTTTACGCACTAATGTAGCTTACAGTTGCATTTAATTCAGTTTTGTTCTTAGCAGCATTAATCCTATATTACATGTAGTAAGTGTGGGACTTCTTATGTTATCGACGATTGGTTATAAACTTATTGGTGGGTTGTTCCTGATAACACTCAAAATATTACAATTTTACTAGGCCATTTGCATGTCCTTAGGAGTTTCTAGATTATTATTTCTTAGATTTTAAGTCAGATTTAGTTTAGAGTAGAAAAATGCCAGTTTCTATTAATTTTCCTTAGCTTAGCCATAGTTAGGACATTTTAGTTTAGTTCTTTAATAATATTTATATAGACTTTTATAGTATAGTTTACGTATTAATGTAGCTTACAGTTGCTTCAATTCAGTTTTGTTCTTAGCAGCATTAATCCTATATTACATGTAGATATACTTGAGTAAATAAAATCTGATGTGCGAAGTTATAGTGTTGATTGGGTGCTTTGTTTGATCTGTTATTGCTGTCATGTTTGAAGTAAGTGGCTGCCATGTTGGATTAAAGAGCGGCTGTGAAGGGTGCTACCATACTGGATGCTGAACTGGGTAAATGCAAGCTGTCAAAACTCAAATAAGAACAAGAATTAAGTTCTTCACTTTGAATTTCAGTTCTTGGGTTAATTTGTGTGATCTGTTCATAAGTATATTTGTGATTCACTGTTCCAATCACTTTCAATTCATTTTAATAGGTGGTTTCTTTTTGTTTTGTGTTTCTAATCCATAATCCATCTCTCTTTTCATTTAAAATTGGAAAATCAAACAAAATAGAATTTAGGTAGTTGTTTATGTTAATTTCGTTAAGTTAAATAAGGATATCTTCATTTTATGATGTTTGCTTGTTAAAATTTTCAGTTCCTATCTTCAATTCAATCCATATAATATTCATTCAAAAGCTTAATTTGATTTCTACACCATTCACCCACTGATTCGAATCATACTTACACCATCGTTGTCAGGTATACAATTGTTCTGTTTCACAGCTTTTGCATTTGATTCGTGTTTCACTGTTTCGAGCATGTAGATTAGTTTTAATTCCAATTTTTGTGTTGATTTTAGCATTAGAAATATATAGGAAGCATTTGCATTGCATTTTAGCATGTATAGTTCATATTTTACATTTCTCCCACTGTCAGACATAATTTCAGTTCTCACACTATTCACTACAGTTTCAGTTATTTTCTAAGATTGATACCTAAGGCCTGTCCTGTAAACTATATTAGAGAGATTAGTTGGTTTTATTTGAATTCCTATGCGGAGGGATGCTTCTAGTAAAGGTCTAGGGTAAATTGGTGCTACATAGGCCCTTCTAGCACATCGACCATGATTAAAGAGATGCATGAGTCCCCTACAGGAGGACATAATGGTTATTTTCGGATGTATAAAAGGATAGCTAGGGCCTCTTTTGGGAAGGTATGAAAAGGGACATCAAAGAGTGAGTCCAACAATGTGAGGTGTGTTAAAGGAATAAAGCTAAAACTTTATCTTTGGTAGGTTTTTTGCAGCTATTTCCTATTCCCACTCAAGTCTGGTTTAACGTTTCTATGGATTTTATTGGTAGGTTGCCTAAAGTCCAAGGTAAAAACACAATCCTAGTAGTGGTGTATAGACTCATTAAGTATGCCTATTTTTTGGCCCTAGCCCATCCTTTCATAATAATAGAAGTAGCTCACTTATTCATTAAAGAAATAGTGAAACTAATAGGATATAATGTGTATGATAAGGGGAAATATTAAGTAGTTTTGAGTTAGGTTGTTACGGTGAGTGAGGTTTTCTTTACATAGGGGGTGTTTCCTGGTACGAAGGAGACTTTTGGTTAATTTTGTAGATTTAGCTTTAGTTCTTTGTGAAGGGCAAATCTTGGGAGGAGAGAGTGCTCTTCTATTGTTGTGTTCTTTGCAGTCTACACCATAAAGAATATTACTCTTTTTTTCTCTTTTCAATTCTTGTTTCCTAACAAAATTGTTCCGACCTGCTAGATCATTGAAAGGAGAAAGGCATGGAAGGAAAAGTTAACATGTTAGAAACAGCAGTGGAGGAACTAAGTGAGGAAACTAGGAAAATTCATTAAGAATAGAATTGACTAAAGCTTTAGGGCAAAAAGCCAGGAATTAGGAGAGGAGTTCATAACGAAGTGAGAAATTTGTTTACTGAGCAAGAAAGGAAATGATTGAGGAGTTTTTTCAAGACATCATGAAAGGAAAGAAAGTGGTAAAGATGGGTATGTATGTTGAGAAAAAAAGTCTGCAAGACATCAAGAAAGCAAAGAAAGCCTTAGATGGAGGAGAAAATTCAATCAATTAGGAAGAGATGATACAATTTTGTCTAGGAAAGAGTACGATCTTTTCTGAATTTGAATCCTCAAGGGCACAATAAAAATAAATCATAGAAGAACGCGAAATAAGAGAGAGATGGAGATGTCACAATCTAACAGATTGATAAGTCAAGGAAGATTCGCCACAAAGATGTTAAAGAATCAGAGTTCTAAACCAAGAACCAAGAGAATCCTCTCTAAAAAATGCAAATACATATATTATGACTTCCAAAGTGTCTGCATATGTATTTGGTGCCCCTATATATAGGTACAAATGTTTAAGGCACCAAAGAAATCCTAAAAGAAAGTCCAATGACAATGGGTCCAAAAATAACTTGAAAAATAGAAACAAATTGTTTGTAATTAAAATAAAAATACAATTTATTTAATTTCCTAAATTATTCTTCAATTGTGCTCATGATCTTCACGTTCTTTAAATTCCTCTCTATAATATTCAAGATTCAAGGAGACATGTTTTGATCTTTGACCTTGTCATAGATCTTTTGAATTGCAAATGTCCTTCTTCAAGTTCTTCTCATATATGTTTCAGGAGATTATTGTAGATTTGTCCTCAAATTCGTATCCCTTAAAGATTTTTTATCATTCTCCCCTATTTAGAGGGAATTCAACCTGAATTCTAGAAAATCCTACGCACAAACAAAAACATAAATCAAAGACACAAATCTACAAGAATCCAAAATAGAAATCTATTAAAATGAGATTTGGATCCTTGAAGTGGTCACTCTCTTGTTATCAAAGATTTGAAGGTCTCCCTCCAGGTTCAAATACCCATTTGCAAATATGATAAAAAAAAATTTAATTAAAGATGCAATGCTCAGAGAAGATCAAAATAATACTTCCCAAGTAAACATTCAAACCATAAGTATGACTTGGATTATCCAAATGATTTGACAAACAAGCTAACAGATTATCGAAAACAACTTTTTTGAGTTCTAAGATTATGTCTTCCTTTTCTATCACCCTGTCTTGTTTCCATTGTTGATGCCATGGTTTCTTGATAAAAAAATCTTCCCTAGGCAGTAAAACAAAAAGAAGCGAATTAGTATTTTCTTTTAATGACAAATCAGTGTGCTCTCTTCTTTTTCTCTATTTTTTCTTGTTTCTCCTCTCTTTCTCTATTTTCTTTTTCCTCTCTCGCTTTCTTTTCATTTTCTTTATTTTCTTTCTCTTCTTTTTCTCTATTTTCTTTCTCTTCTTTTTCTCTATTTTCTTTCTCCTCTGTCGCTCTTTTTTCTTTCTCTTGCTCTCTTTTCACTTTCATCTTAATTTGATCCTCACAAACCGTTCTAGGAGATAAAGGTGTTAGGGACACCCTTTGCCCTTTAAACAAGAAAGAATACTTATTGGTTAGACCATCATGGGTTACATTTCTATCATATTGCCAAGGTCTTCCTAATAACAAGTGACTCGCCTCCATAGGTACCACATCACACACTACCTCATCAACATACTTACCTATAGAGAAAGCAATATTCACCTGCTTATCCACCATTGGTTCTTCATCCTCACTCAACCATTGCAGAGCATAAGGACTAGGGTGTATAGATGTCACCATACCAAGCTTCTCCAATAGCCATGTACTTACTACATTTGTACAACTTCCTCCATCAATGATAAGTGAACACACCTTTCCCATAACCATACATCTAGAATGGAAAATATTCTTTCTTTGGGTCTCATCCTCCTTCTTATTCATACTACCCAACAACCTCCTAACCATTAAAAGATCTCCCTCCAAGGGTGGTATTTCACACTCCTTGTCCTCTTTATCACTACTAGATGATTCTCTAGCGGAATGCTTACTAATGTACTCCACATTCTTCAACAACATCATAGTTCTCCTATTGGGACATTGAGCTGCTTTATGTCCCCTACCCAAACATTTAAAACATTTTGTTGAACTAGAATGTGAAGAATCATACTTATTAAATTGAGAAGTTACTTTACCACTTGAAGACTTTGTATCCATAGATTTAGAAATGGTAGAAGTAGCTCCCTCCTTCTTAAATTTCTCCTTATCCCTCCATGAGATGGATGATTTCCTGTAGAAGCTTTTTCTCTTGAGTTGTTGTTCCACTTTGGTGGCTTGGTGAATAAGATCCTCCAAAGTCTCATAATGGTACATTTCCACCACATCTTGAATCTCCCTATTTAATCCATTCAAGAATCTAGCCATTGTAGCCATAGGTGTTTCTTCTACATCAACTTTCATTAAGGTAACCTCCATCTCTTGGACATAATCTTCAACACTCTTATTTCCTTGTGTAAGTCTTTGTAATTTATTGAAGATCTCCGTTTTATACTAAGGTGGCACAAATCTTTCTTTCATGGCTACCTTTAATTGCTCCATTTAGAGATTGACAACCTTTTTCTTCTAGCTATGTCCACGGTAATTTGATTCCAGCAATTCATAACATAGCCTTCAAACTCTAAGGATGCCATAAGAACCTTATCATCATCCTCATAATCATAAGAGTTGAAGATTTGGTTAAACTTCATTTCCCATGCTGGGTAGGCTTTCGGGTCATTAGCTCCATTAAATTTAGGTATACCAATCTTTATCCACCTTTTATCTCTTTTAGGTGTGTGGTTTCCAAACTCTTCTCGTCTTTGACCTCGTCTTGGTCTAAAACCATGCTCATCTTCATCATCATCCCTCCCAAGCATATGGTTCTCAAACTCCTCCCGTCTTTGGCCCCTCCTTGGTCTAAAAACATGCTCTTCTTCATCATTATGAGAATAACGGTCTGAATCATCTTGTCTCCTTCTCCTTCTTTCCACCCCCTCCAATCTCACACTTACATCTTCATTAGACTTTTGAAGCCTTTCAAACTGCAGTTGAGTGTTTTGTTGCATTTGAGTCATTTGTAAGTTTAGCTTCTCAAGTGCAACAATAATATTCGCAGTCTTAGGTGATGGAGGATCACTATTTTGGGAAGAAGCCATGTCTTGCAAGAAAATGTTAGTAATAATAATAAATTTAGGACCCTACCACACCTCTAAGTGTCTCATAAATAGTTTTTTTTCACTCAAATTCCCTTTAGTGCTTGGCAAAAAAACTCCAATAGCTTAAGCAAATATTGAACAAACAGTGTGAAAAACGTTACGAGATCTAAGTCTTGACTCAAGAGGTCAAAGAAAATAGAAAACTGTAGACAAAACTTCAAGAAATTTTTAAAAGACACAAAATAATAAAATTAGAAAATTATAGGATTACCAAAAAGAATTAAATGAGACAATGTGGAGACCCTAAAAAAAGACGGAATATAATTTAATAAATGAACATTCATAAACAATAGTGAACCATAATAATTTGTGTTGAACTCTATAATTTTTTTTAAGTCTTGGATTCATACTTTCTTTTTTTTTACTTGGATCCAATATATATATATATATATATATATATATATATACATATTTATATATTTACTTGGCAGTTCAACACACAAACAAAGACTTAATTAGGACTACAATTAACATAAAACATACAAAAAAGAAAAACATGTAATTTCCACGAATCAAATGTAAAAGTACACAAATTAGAAGAAGAACATAACAAAAAATAAGAAAATTAAAAACTCAAAGGAATTGAATTTTGGGTTTTTTTTTTTAATATGACATAAAAATAAGATAAAAGAGGATATTCAAACCAGAACCTTGCTCTAGATACCAAATGATACGATCATGTCCAGGAAAGAGTAATATATTTTCTAAATTTGAATCCTCAAGGGCACAATAGAAATAAATTAGAGAAGAACGCGGAATAAGACAAAGATGGAGATGCCACAATCTAGCAGATTGATAAGTCAAGGAAGATTCACCACAAAGATGTTAATCTTTGATAAGAATCAGAGTTCTAAACCAAGAACCAAGAGAATCTTCTCTCAAAAATGCAAATGCATGTATTATGACTTCCAAAGTGTCTACATATGTGTTTCGTGCCCCTATATATAGGTACAGATGTTTAAGGCACCAAAGAAACCCTAAAAGAAAGCCCAATGACATCGGGTCCAAAAATAATTTGAAAAATAAAAACAAATTGTTTGCAATTAAAATAAAAATACAATTTATTTAATTTCCTAAATTATTCTTCAATTGTGCTCGTGATCTTCACGTTCTTTAAATTCCTCTCTATAAGATTCAAGATTCAAGGAAACATGTTTTGATCTTTGACCTTGTCATAGATCCTTTGAATTGCAAATGTCCTTCTTCAAGTTCTTCTTATATATGTTTCAGGAGATAGTCCTCTATCAGGAGAAAAGAGAAGAGGATAACATTGACAATAATGAAACTAGGAAGGGTGAGGAAGAACCATTTTTCTTGTGGGTTGAAGGAGTGTAGTTGTCCACATTTGTAGGGAATGACACCCAAGGTCAAACAACAGAGGCAACAAATGTTTTTGAAGTTCATAACATCAAAGGATCAATAAATGTACACCCAACAATCAATAACATGGAAGAAAATGCAGTCCAAGGGTTCAAGACCTAGCAACAAAAATCCAAGAACCTTTATTGGAAAGATCTTTCTAAAGCCCTCTATAGGAGTTGCAAAGGTAGTGAATGCAACACCACTTTTGAAAAGTGTGGAGGTAGAAAACAGAGTGCCATTGTTGGAAAATGGGCAACAATTAAATAACAAGAAAGGGTGGAAGATTACATTCAAGAATTTGAAGTGAGAAAATACAATATGAGTGAATTTTGTTATGCTATTGATGTGTTGCCTAGTAATAATACGCAACATGATGGTTTATGGGGCATGGATATTTTTTATATCCATAAAGATATTGACATTCTTGAGGAGGGTGGGTTTGATTTCTTGGTGTCAACGGCTGGGGGAAATGCATAAAGAGTTTTACTTGAGAGTGGCAGCAGTAACATGGATTGGGAGTGGAGAAAAATTCATCCAAGAGTTCAAGATATTGGTGTCACAAACAAATAAAACACCAAAAGATCAATTGTAGGGATTTTTCTTTGTAGGGTATAATCTGACATTCATGATCGGTTGCCACAACAGGATCTAAAGGACTTGATTAGAGATTTGCAAAGTGCTCTAATTGTGGGAGAAAAGCTAGCAATGAAGAATCACACCCTCTGTAGGGAAGGAAAAATCAAAACAGAAGGGAGATTTGTAACAAAAAAATATAGTATGATGGAGGAGGAAAGGGCTGCAACAATAGGGATGCAACAATAGAGTTAAAGGTGGAGATGTAGTCAAGCAACAATAGTTCCCAGAATCAGATTTACATAATGTGAATAAGAATTCATGGTTGAACTTAAATGTGATAATATGCATTGTGAGGCTGCTATGGTGTGTCCTGAAGAAGAAATAACTAATAAACTCAGCCTTCCACCTTCTCCTATAAGTTCAGATTCTGATACAGAAGATAAGAGGGAATTAGACTGCAATGCCTCTTATGTATTTTTGGAAAATTCAACACCAAATGGGTTTTCCATCCCGGAAACAGAGAAGGAGCATTCACAATTGGATCTATCACACATTAAGTTTTAAGATTTAGATATAGAGTACTGGTCAAATTTCTCATTAAAAGACACATGAATCTTTGATGAAGGTTATTTTGATCGTCTAGCTTTAACTCAGGTTGATGCATGAAGGTATTTGTTTAGATTTATGTGACTCTATGCAATAACATCTGACACAAAAAAAGGACCTACAGTTCTAGTTTATTAGCTTTTGGTTATTAGACAAGGCCAAAATGATTTATCTTTCAGTGATTTTAGATTACTTCTTTCTAGTAGGAATATATTGTATTCATCTGGACACATGTAAAGAAAATTTCCCCTAATGAATAAAGTTTTCAAATTCTTTTTACCAGATCTGTCCTTGGCTTTGATTGCTCTGATGTATTTTTTTTTTATTAACCCTCATTAGTTATACATTTTAATTTACAAATTTGAACTAGCATAAAAGAGAAATACTTTTGGAATAAAATATTGGAAGAGATCTTAAAAAAAGAAAAGAAAACAATTGTTTAACATGTGTGGTGTAATTTGTAACCCTTTGGTTTACTAGTTTGATAGAAGGTAATCGGTAGAGTTTTCAAAATGGGTAACCCGATCCGACTCGACCGGACCAACCCGGCTCATTTATTAGCGAGCCAAAAAAATTCGAACCTGACCCCGACCCACCACGGGTTGGTGGGTTAAACGGGTTGGCTCATTAGCTCACTTAAATTTTTTTCACCTTTTTCTTCTGAAATTCTTATAACATGTTACTTTGACTGATCAAATTGAAACCGTAATAATTGGACCAATTAATATAAAAGAAACTAAAAAATCTAAAGAATCTAAATTATTAAGTAGCATGTGTTTATTTTCTATTTATTAATATAAAAAAAAATAAAGATGTTTTATATATAGGATATTTTATATGATCTTTTATATTGCTATGATTGTGTATATTAAACAATGAAAAGTATTTGATGAAGTGGTTAAGTGATTGTAAAAATATTGTATATATTTTTCCGTGTTATTAATTATCAAAAGTATTGTAAAAATATTGTATATATAAGATGTTTAGTTATTGTAAAAATATTGTATATATAGGATGTTTAAATATTGTAAAAATATCGTATATGTTTAAATATTGTAAAAATATTGTATATATATGATGTTTAATTATTGTAAAAATATTGTATATAATTTTCCTTGTTATTAATTATTAAAAGTATTGTAAAAATAATGTATATATAGGATGTTTATATATTGTAAAAATATTGTATATATAGGATGTTTAAATATTGTAAAAATATTGTATATGTTTAAATATTGTAAAAATATTGTATATATAGGATGCTTAAATATTGTAAAAATCATGTGTAAATATTGTAAAAATATTGTATATATAGGATGATTTATATGATTTTTCAGTGTTATTGTAAAAATATTGTATATATTTTTCCATCATAAAATAATACAAGAAGAAGTGTTTGATTATACTTTCCCTAAAATAATATACCTCTTTCCCCAATTCTGTCATATCTTCATAACCATAACTGATGACAATCAAGCACTAAACCCATACCCAATGCACGATTCACTCTCAAAATAAAGCACCCCTCACAATACACTTTCTTATGGTAAAAAACACACGAGCAAACGAGATTTGAAAGCTATAAATAAAAATAGTTCTTTACGTGAGATATTTGAGAGGATAACAAGGGTTTCATGAAGGGGAAGGAGAGGGTATGCTACACGAAGAGCTGTTCTATGACGAGTTTGTTGTTACGCTAAGGGGAAGGGCTGCGTCGCGTGAAGGCAAAGTAAGGGTTTGATTTGTAGAGGGGAACTTAGGGTTTCATTTGCAGAGGGAAACTTTTGGAAAGACAGCAGCAAGGAAGGCTCTATTACTAAATAAAGGTTGTGCGTTTTGAATAATTAATTTAATTAATTTGATTTCAATAAAAAAATAGGATTTGAATAATTAATTTAATTAATTTGATTTAATTAAAAAAAAAAGTGTATTGGTGAGCCAACCCGACGCACCACGGGTTCAACTTATATGAGCCGGGTTCTTAGTGAGTCGGGTCAAAATTGGCTCGCATCAAAATTTTCGCATTTTTTCCAACCCAACCGGGCTTAAACCCGTGGTGAGCCAGATTGGCTCACGGGTTTCAACCCATTTTGAAGGCATTAGTAACCGGTACGTGATTTTTGTTATTGATCCCTATTATCATTATTATTGTAAAATTTAATTGGGATTAGATTGAATTTTTTAACAATGGGTTAGTTTCAACTTGACTTTGCCATAAAGATTTTCACCAAGGACTAATTAGATATGAACTGTGATACAAAGATTTTGGTGTTTTTTTTTTGCTTTGTCATTCTTGATGCCCTTGATGCTCGGGAAGAAATTTAGATATAAGATAGAAGGCCAACTGAAAAGAATTCCCTTAAACAAGTAATACATAATTTTCTACCCTGCTTTCTCCTTTACTTTTCCAATCATCATTTTCTTAATTCTTCGTTTCTTTTATTTTCATTTATGGAGGAGGGCTTTGAATTGCTCCACGTCAATGGGCTTCTCATCAAGGAGTAGTGATACGTTGTTGTTGAAGCTATCAAATTAATACTACTTTTCAAGGAAACTTCGGTATTGCCAAATAGTATTCAAGAAAGTAGATAGGGTTAAAGTAACCCTGTGTTGAAATGACTACTCACAACAAGGTTAAAGCTGTAAGTACAGAAATGAAGCTTTTGAAAAACAAACTAAAGCTTGAAAAGCTACCAGCAAAGCAAACCAGGCAAAAATATATGTTAGAAGCAAGCCCATATGATATTTTACAGAATGAATTAGGTTTTCTCAAGATCAATTTCATTCAATTTCTACATCGCGTTGATATGCTTGATGCAACCTTTTCACCTGTTGCTTGAACTAAACGTGAACAAACAAAGGTTGGTTTATGTTGTAATTGGAGGAAAATCTTCCTAATTAAAGAAAATATTCATAGAATCTTCCTAATTAGAAAAAAATATTTGTATACGCTGGAAAATGATATACTGCATTACATAGGGTGGTTAGTTCTATCAACTCAATCTAGATGAATCCCTAAGCTACTGATCAAATTTCATGCGGCTACTACAGGAGCGCATTCAGGCATATAACAGACTTCTAGAAATATTGCAAAATCATTGTTTTGGATAGGGATGAAGAAGGCGGTAACAAACTTTGTGGCTAGGTGTTTGACCTGCCACTAACACAAGTACTTGGCAACCTCTCCTCAAGGGTTAATGTAGCCCTTACCAATTCCTCACATGGTTTGGGAGGAAGTGAGTATGGATTTCATAGTTAGGCTACCAAAATCACAAGGCTTTGATGCAATGCTTGTTGTGATCGATAGGCTGAGCAAGTATGAACATTTTATAGCACTTAGGCACCCTTATACAGCCAAGACCGTAGCAGAATTATTCGTCAAAGAAGTGGTCAAGTTGCATGGAGTACCCTTGTCGATTGTTAGTAATAGAAATCCACTATTCTTGAGTCTTTTCTAGAAAGAAATGTTTAAAATCCAACACACTGCTCCATATGAGCACATCATACCATCCCGAGACTGATGGGAAAACAAAAGTTTTGAATAGGGTATTGGAGTCATACTTGAGATGCTTCTGCTCAGAGCAACCCAAGAGATGGTGTGTTGTTTTACCCTGGGCTGAGTACTGCTATAATATCAGCTATCAAGGATCAACTAGATTTACCCTTTTTGAAACAATGTATGGAAGACCACCACCTGCTCTAACTTGGTTCATACAGGTGAAACTTCAATAGAAGCGATAGCCCAAGAGCTACAAACGAGAGATGAGGCACAAAAATAGTTGAGGTATCATCTTGCAAAGGCACAAGATCAAATGGCCAAATATGTCAATAGAAAGCGGAGACCAGCAGAGGTCAAGGTGGGAGATTGGGTTTATTTGAAGATTAGGCCTCACAAACAATCATCTATGCCTACACGAGTGCATCCAAAGTTGTTAGCACGTTACTGTGGGATGTTTGAAGTAATAAAGCAGGTGGGCTCGGTGGCTTTTAAGGTACAACTTCCAGAGACAGCAAGAATACATCATGTATTCCATGTATCTTAGTTGAAACTTGTAGTGGGCACTCAACAAGTGGAGAAGGAACTTCCAGCAGAGTTACAAGTGGAAGGGCCTATTTTTTGGCCACTTAAGGCGTTAGAGAGGAGACAACAATAGAACAAGGACAGGGTTATGCCCCAAGTATTGATAGAGTGGCGGGAAAGAGGCAAAGAAGGGGCCACATTGGAAGATGTCTTGACCATGCAAGAAAAATTTCTTGATTTCAACCTTTAGGACAAGGTTGGACACGAGGAGGGGGTAGTGGTAGAATACCGAGGGTTTATGAAAGGAGAAAAAAGAATCAATATGTTAGTTAAGAGAGCAAGGGGTGAAGGGTAATTGTGTACAAGGGAGTCAGTTGGTTTTGTTAGTTGGAGGGAAAGGGGAAGCCTATATAAAAGGCTTAGGGAATATCGTACAATGTTTTTTTAGTTTTGCAAATTCTTTAAATACAAATTCTTTCTTCTTTCTGTGTTGTGTATGTTGCGATAGAGTGTATCAATAGTTCTTGCTCAAGAACCTATCACCTTAAAAATTGTTCTTTTCAAAATCTTTGTGAAATCTTTGGCTTTTTTGAAATCAACAAACAAAAATGATGAATCAACAAGAGAGAAGAGATAAAAAAATATCAACACAAACAATCTATACTAGTTCACCTAATCCCAGGCCTACATCCAATCCTCCTTCAACAACCTGAGTTGAAGGGCGTCCACTATATATGATTGAGTTTATAAAAATACAGAGATACCCCTCTGAATACATTTCTCACCACACTCAAAATCAATATAGTTACCCAAGAGATGAACAATCCTCAATCTCTTAATACAAGAGCACTCACAGCCCTTAAACCCCTGGCAAACCCGCACAAGAACACAATACAAAGATTGTCAATGAAGAACCTGATCTCCAAGATACACTCCTCTAGTGTAGATCAAATCGGAACTACTTTAGCCCACTATTCTTGAAAGAATCTTGATGTATAAGCAACCAATGAAGCTTTGATTCTCCAAGATCTCTTCTTGAATGCTCATGTACACAAAACTCAATGTAAACGTTAGTATTTGAAAATGATATCAATTGTTTTTTTGAAACAGAACTTAAGACGCGTATTTATAGGATTTTCTTAATCCTGACGCATTATAATCGATTAAGGTTTTTATGTAATCTGTTAAGTTTTTCCTTCTACTTAAACAATTTTGCTTTTGTTTTAACATATTATCCTGAGCATGTAATCGATTATATGAACACATTAGCCAGTTATTGATTTAATTGATAGTCATAACAGATCAGGCTATTAAATGCAAAGGATTAGACAAAGTAAACTTACTTAACCGATTAAACAACTTGTGTAATCCTTTAATTCTATACTTAAGCAAATTGTCTATCCAATTTCCATTTTAAACAAATTACCACACTTATGAAACATATTATGGCATTGCTTTTGTGTTTTAATGGATTAGATAACTTATGTAATCAATTACTACAGAGCAATTTGCCCTTGTTAAGCATACAAGGTGATATGATGAAATCTAATAGATTATATACAATGTTTAATCGATTGTTTCAACAAGAAATGATATATTCAATCTGTTTCATCATGATTCATTTACCAATAATGAATTCATAAATTCAAGCACAAGCATAATAAAGATAAAACAATTGTTGTTCCATTTGTTATCCAAGAAACCATAAAACCATTCTTTTGTTTATCATAAAAAACCAAGATATATAAGGTAGGTTTAGCTCTCCGTATCAACCAAAAGCATATTTATTGGCTGTTATATTTGTTACATTAAGTTCTATTTTTCTATTTATTACTTTAAAAGTCTCTCGTATTGAAAACTTGAATATTTTAATTTTATAATATAATAAAACTTGATACACTGTTACAAATATGTAAATGTTTTTTTATTCATAATAAGCATAAATTGATACATAAAATTAAATAATAAGTTATTTTATAAATGTTATAATATTTTTACTAATATTTAGAGTTTAATTAATTTATTATTTTATTAATTATAAGATATATTTAGAAGGATTTTATACTATACACTATTTGTCAGATTATGGTATATTCCTGCCATATTTAAACATTTTTTAGGCTATTTCTAAGTTAAGATATACTATTAGGTATTAGTTTAATTTTGTTCTATCTACATTTCTCTAACAAAGTGTTAACTGTAAAAATAATTCTAATAACAACATATGACATTAATAAGGTGTTTGATGTAAGACGCATCTCTCCCCTCTCCCAAATACAAACATCCCATCTCTTTTTTATCCTTTCTTATTTTCTTTTTCCTCTCTACGGAAATATATATATATATATATATATATATATATATATATATATATAGTACCGTATGGGCTGAACGACCATAACACTACTCTTTCAACAAACACGTCAGACGGTCATTGGAGAACCAAGACGCAGACTGATAGAGCATGGTAAGAATCCTTATTCAGGCCAAATGTTGAAGATGAATGTCTAGTCTGGATCCATAATTAAGTTTTCTCTACAAGGATTAAGGTAAGGTAAGTAATAATTAGAGGTATTGGACTGTGATTAAGATTTCGCTAATCTCGGGCCCATGACGAAAACTATAAATACAAGTCAAATGTAAGAGGTAGGTGATTCACATTTACTACACATTAATTACCATTGTTCGAGATTACCGTACGGATATCCTACTGACTTTAGCATCTGAGAACCTTTGGTAGGTACACCTCTGAACGACAGAGTAAAGACAAAGGCTGAAGATTAATATCGGACGTTTGTTGATGGATCGGCAAGTGTACCGAACCACACAAGTAATATAAAATGGTCAGACCAAGTATCGTGTCTCGAGAGACTCTCGACACTCGATTAATTAAGACTTAAAGAAAATAAGATCATTGATTTCGAATGCAAAGACAGAAAATTAAATATGAATGAAGTTTGATCAATTGTAGAGTAACACAGAGATTAATGGATGTTGTTTGTAATATGAGATGAGTATGTTGTTGGGGTTATATTTCACCAAGTTCATTCTCATGTATATCAGAATTCTTCTTCATGCATTAATGTTAATGCCACTCACTAAATAACTTAAAACCAGATCCCTCGGCGAAGAAAGTCTGCCCTTAACTACTAGTTCATACAATTCCTAGCATTCATAGTAATTAATTCTGAAAATCAAGAGCTTAAGACGATCGAGACTCATACCCTCATCCCTTAGAAATACTGCTCTTGGGAGCAATTCAATAAGAACCTGAATTGTAAGGAACCTCCCCACACTCATGCAATTCATACATCATGCTATGAATGAGTTAAACAAAGCAAGCGTTGTAACAAATGAATTACACTAACAATTAATGAAAAAAGCATATATTATTAAGAATCAATTCAAATACATGAGAGTTCACAAGGTTAGTTCACCATAGACATGGTGAAACTAGATGAACAATGGAGAAGAATGAGATAAAACCCTAAAAGTAGAAGATGGAAGCTCCCGCATCCAAATCCGCCTCTAGAGAGTGAAAAAGTGTGTTGTTGCGCTCCCTCTGCCAAAGATACAAACCCCAGGGCATCTGGGTCCTTTAAATAGAGTGAAATCAAAACAGAAACAAAGCCCAGGCCCGTGTCGCTGGCGCTCAACGCCCCACTTAGGGTGCCTAGGCGGTGTGTGACACATATTATGGCGCTTCAGCGCCCCTAAAAGGGCAAGCAGGCGAGATTCTTCAGGACACTGGCGCTCAACGCCCCCAAAAGGGGCGCCCAGGCGGTGGGCGACACTCTCTAGCGCTGAGGGCTCCTCAAAAGGCGCTCAAGCTTCGTGCATTCCTCCCTTCTGGTGCCTTTCCAGGCCTTTCTAAGCTCCATCTCCTTGGCACTTCTGTTTTCCATATTAACTCATTTCTTGCCAAAACAAGGGGGTTTAATCATAAAATCATCAAATTCAACCTCAACTCCCTTATTCAGACAACTTAATAGAAAAACATGATTTCAAGTAAGATTCTAAGTAGAAAAATGTGCATTTAGTATTAAAATAACATCATAGATAACGGTATTTTCAACCGTTATCAATGTTCCCACAGGAAAATTTGTGTAGATGTTTAGAAAAACTCAACCTCACATCCAAAACATATATATATATATATATATATATATATATATATATTTGTTTTTTCTAACTTTCTATCATCTATTTTAAAATATAATTACACTTCATAATAATGGAAGGTTTAAAAATCATTTCTAACCAATAAGATTTTAAATAAAATAATTTTTTATATTTTTTATAATTTCTTTGTTTCACCATTAATTTTATTCAAATTAATTGATAAAATTGATTATTTTAATTTATGTTACCGCATACTGAAATTATATTATGTTCACATACGTTGTTATAAATAATAAATCACTTGGGTTTTGCTATTAAGAGATTAACACGTAAGGTGAACACTATGAAACAAATTTTAACCACATGATATATGTATTTAAATTAATTAAGAAATTTTATTGAGAAATTGCAATCAATTTCATATGGTTGATTTAATCTTTTGAATAAACTGTATAAATTACAATATAATACAATATAATATAATATAATATAACAATTTAATCATAATGAATTACTCAATTCTTGATACTTGACCCTTGAACCTTGATGTCATTACTAACATCTCATACATAAACCCTTGATCTATCCACTCATTAACACCTAAGCTAACTACCTACTATATCCATTATAGTAATCCCGTTATCAAAATAGCATCACTTGGAGCATCTCAATACCATGATCATCATCATAGATACACCATCATCATGACTATCCCAGTCATGAACAACCAATGAACATCACTGTACCATAAACACCATAGTGGAAAAAGTCAGTCCCACACAAGGAAGACTCAATACTCGAACAATCATTCCAATGCACACAAGGAAAAAGGAAGCACCTATCCGCAAATAGCACAAGGATTTACTAGGTATAACAAGTAGACTTATCCTTCACTCTCATGCTCATTAATCACATACTCAAGTACATCCCAACACTCACTCATGTTCCAATCTCAACCACAAGTCAATCTTGACCCTAAACATATCCATTAACCTTAATCTCTAATTAACATCACATTCCACGACTCCTCAAGCTTGGTCCACATTCATTCTTCATTAAACGCACTATTTTCTAGTAAAAATATTTTAGGATAATAGATTATCATAAGTAATAATCGATTATTCCCGTAACACACACATGTACATAAAATACATTGTGATAATCGATTACCACTGATGATAATAAATTATCTCAGTGTTTCCACTAATCAAATCACCATAATTCATCACACATGAAAGGATAATCGATTATCATCCCAGATAATCAATTATTCCCGAAACCACACTCAAAACCAACGTGCAGATAATCGATTATTGCCGAATCGAAACAGACCCTGGACAAAATTCAAGTGTTCAAACATATCTACAACAACCCAAAATCGCGAGGAAAACTCCCCCAAAACCTCATGCATCCATTCAAGCATCACCTAACCTTATGAACAAACCTTAATACATATAGTACATCACTTGAATCATCCAAAACCCATCATTATGCATATTACAACCCAAACAAACCCAAGATACTACATGTGATTATCATACCATATTTATAACATATATTTGCATGATAAAACCCCTAATTATCATAACTTTGTTCCTCTTAGCATCAATCCTTATTATGGGATAACCGAAAAAAACCATACATACACTCATAAGGAAAACCCAACACATTCATTACATAAATCCTATGCCCATCCATAAACAAACCCTTATCCAACAATAACCAAAGATAATCCTAATCATAATCATGTACACATGCATCAAAAAAATTATTAATCAAGATAATCAGTAACATATAACATACAACAACGAACAAAAAAAGGTAAGCTTTCCCATACCTTGGCCAATAGTAGAGCTTTATCTATCTTCATAAACACCACAAATCCTCCCTTGCACTAAGGTTTTTTGTAGCTCTTCCTCTTTTCTCCCAGTAAACGCCTTTTCTCTCCCTTATCTCTCTCAATTTCATTTTTAGAATAAGGGTAACAATGTGCACACCTTAGTTTCTCTTCTCTTTTTTTATCTTCTTTTAATCTATCTCCATCTTTTTGGATTTTAATAAAATTTCTCACTTTTATCTCTAAAACAACTAAGATTTCCTTTCTTAACTACTTTTTAAAATATAAAAAACCACTCAATATTTTAAAATTCACGAAATCTCTCTTATTATTCAGATTTTATTATCTTTCCTTCACTTTCTACACCCCTCAAAATAATTTATGCACCTTTTAATAAAGGTAAAAAGACTTTTTTAGCCCTAGGCCAAAAATACAATTAAAACCTAAGTTTCTCTTAAACTCTTCTCCCTAGGAATTGAACCCACATCCATTCAATTCTAAACAACATATCTACCATCAAACCAAAACATCACATTGGTAATAACACACATACACTTTGAAGTACCTGAAAAATACTAGAAGGGGGATTGAATAGTGTTAATAGAAAAATTCTTTTCGCAACCCTTCTTGTATAGCACGCATCTGAGCTTTGATTATATCTTATGAAAGCTTAGACGCTCAACCTAATAAAGGTTGTAAATATTAATAGCTACTTTTGACGTGCTATTCAGAATACACACTACAGAGTTTTATAAGAACTTCCTTAATTGAAGATAATCGTTTAGCTTGGAATGTTCTTGTATTGAGAAATAAAAGCACAATTGCAGGTTTTTATAAGAGAAGCGTTTAGGTAAGAGAAGAGATAAATGCACAATTATTTTAATATTGGTTCATTCCAACTGAGCCACGTCCAGTCTCCTTCGTAGAGGTTACCTGTATCATCTTCTCAAGCTTACAACTGAGTAGTCTCACCACTCTTGATTTGAGTATTCACACCACTCCTGGTAGTAGACTACCGCGCCTAGATTACCATTGAGTATTCACACCACTCTTGGTACTAGACTACCACACCTAGATTTCCTTTGAGTTTTCGCACCACTATTGGTACTAGACTACCACACCTAGATTTTCTCAACTTAAAATGAGTTCATTTTCAAGTGTTTTAATTCTTTCCAGAATTGGAATCAAAGATTGCTTACAAGTCGTTTAGACTATTACTCTTGCAAAGAGGATGTAAATACAATACAAAGTAGTCTAAACACTCGCAAGTGTTTCTCTCTTTACTTTTTCTCTCTTTCTTACAATCAATAAACAATACAACAATGAAGCTTGAGAATATCTCTTTTCTTCTCTTTTTTTTTCTCTTCTTCTCTTTCTTAGCTCAAATATGATATTTTTCTTGAGCTCTTTCTTTTCTTCTCTTCTAATAACTTCTCATGATAGATGTTTCGTTGTAAGCTTTTCTCTTGTTATTCTCTTGACTATCCTTTTGATTCTTCTTTTGAATGATCTTTTATTTAAAGGCTCCTTGAATAAATGTTCGTTAGAGTGAGTGTTTTCCTTGATTCTTATGCTTTCCTTTTCTTCGTGTACAACAGTCGCTAGATAAGTCAACTTGTTAAACCAAACATACTTTTTCAATACTTTTCTTGAAGTAGGTAGTATGTCTTTTTAGGCATGGCTTCAAGTGAAGAACATTCTGAGAATATCTCTTTTGTCTCTGATGTCGACTTTCTGATATTTGATTTGAAGTTCTTTGGATGCGTGTAGAATAACTTATCTGCAAAGAGTTGAGTAAATTGTGCATGTAGCAGATAGGTCTTTTCTTATCACTTTTTGTTGTTTTTGAACGTTGAGCATTTAATGTCATTTAATGCTTGCTCAGAACAAAAAGTGTTATTTGATTTCTAACGTTAAGGTAGCATTTGACAATTAGGCTTTTCTTCTAAAGATATCAAGTATTGTTTTAGTTCATGGTATCGTTTAGGCAAGTAAACAGTTATTTTGTTCTTTGTCTCTTCTTTAGACAGATAACCTTTAGTTTGTTTATGTTTTCTTTTGTATTTTATCTTTTAGTCTTTTAGAGTGTTTTGTCAAAGACATCGTCTTGACATAGTTTTGTTTTCGACAGTTAAATTGAATACACTTTGGGTATGATAATCTTTAAGCGCTTAGCTTTAAATTTCTTAAGCGCTTTAGGTATCATAACTGGTTAGCATAGCGTTTGGATGTTTTTGACCTAGATGTTTTTCTATTTCCTAAGAGCCTAAATGTTTTTCTAAGGTTTTCTATGTTGGGGATTCAGGTTCTAAGTCTTGTGTAATTTTTCATCCTAAGTTGTTTTCAGATTAATATCATGTTTTAATGTTATTTGGTTAAACTTCAAAACATAAGAGAGTTTAGGCGAATAGACGATTTTGTCTTAACACACTAAATAACAACATACAAATCATGTGTTCCACTTAATCAACAATAACATTAATTAATAAACATGACAATTATAATCATAAAAAGAAACACCTAAGCATTACACACGAATTACAAAATATTAATACTCAAATCTCACAACCACGTTATTTCCAAATACCAAAATTTTCCTGGGTCTTACATTCTCCCCTCCTCAAAAGAATTTTCGTCCCCAAAAATTGTTGTACTTACCAAAAGGATGAGGATACTCCATCTTCATAACTTCCTCTAATTCTCAAGTCATTTCTTGAGTAGTTGATAATGATAATTCTTACCATTATTTGAGGTTCATTTTAGAGACAAAATTAGTTCTTTTTTAGCTTATTACTTGCTTAAATCCTCTCTTTTATCTTGTTTTAATGTTTATTTATATTTTGAGCTACATTGATATAAATTCATCACTAATCCCCTTATTTTTTAGCTAATATTGTGCTTTGAAACTTCCATCAATGTATAGAGCTGAATTAGGCACAAGATCAAGCAAATCTGCACAAAATGGGAGAAAGAAGAAATGTTGCCAAAATCTCGCGCCCCGACGCCCCTCTAAGAGCGCGTAGGCACCATTTACTTCAGAAATCTCGCGCCCAGGCACCCCTTTAAGGGGGCTGTGCGCCATTTGCTTCAAAAATCTCGTGCTCGAGCGCTCCATCCATGGCGTTGAGTGTCATTCAATTCGCACAATTGTCGCCAGGGCACCCCATCCAAGGCGTTGAGCGCCACTTTCGCTGATGTGGGAAATCCAGCTTATTTAACCCTAAAACGTGAAGGGTTTTGAATCTTTGGAGGTTTTGAGGCGCAACTTCACTCAAAGGAGGGCTTGGAGGGTTTCTAGGGTTCGTTGGAACACTCATTTCTTCCTCTTTGGGTTCTTCTTCTTCTTCCATGGCCATTTTGTAAGCTCTAAGGCTCTGCATGGAAATAGAGAGCCAAACCCATCTTGTTGGGGATAGATGTAACCTTTGAACTCTTGTGTATATGACGAATGACTGGAATATATATATATATATATATATATGTGTGTGTGTGTGTCTGTGTGTGTGTGTGTGTGTGTGCCTTCTCTATCAATTGCTAGTATTCTTGTTTCTAATCTTAAAGCTTGCATGTAATGGGGACGTTCATGGCTTGATCTTTGATTCATGGGTATGGGAACGTATCTTGTGTAATTTAGAACTAAAAAAATATTCCTAGTGGTTCATTGATTATAGGGATTGAAGATGATTCACTTATTGTCTTAGATCCTAGTTCTTAATTCGGGTTTTTCTTGTTAATTAATCAAGGGATTGATAATTAATTGGTAATAACTAGACTCTTTCACCTAAGGGATTAAGGCTATAGTAATTTTGTGGATTGACTTTAGTAATTTAATGGAGAGGAGATGAAATTGTGTGTGCACAAGAATGAATTGGTGAAACTTAACTTTAGCAATGTCATTTCATATAATTTCTTGTCTATTCCATTCTTAAGTGTCTTTAAACGCCAAAGTCCAACCTTCTATATTTGAAAATTTATCTTCTTTGCACTTGTTTATAGATTAATGTTATGTTCTTGAGTCTAGATGAGTTGTTAATAGTGCAATTAACTAGTATTACATGAGTCTCTTGGGAAACAGTACTTGGTCTTACCAATGAGTATAATAGTAGCTTCATCCCACAACACTTTCATTATACGAATGTCCTTCCCTCACAACGTTTGAGTTTTCACATGTAACACTCGTTCTACAAGTAGCCTTCATTCGTTCTGAGTCATTCTCACCTTATCAATAGTTAATGGTAACAAATCTAAACCTACAGTCACTAACTCACAATCTTAAAACCAACATAACAGCATCCAACATCTCTTTTCATACAGAGCTTCAAACGATGTCATCTCGATACTTAAATGGTAACTATTGTTGTAGGTGAACTCAACCATGGTAGAACCTCACTCCAACTTCCAAGATGATCTGAAACGGATGCCTTTAACAAATTCTCCAAGGATTGCATGATTCTTTCAGACTGTCCATCAGTCTGAGGATGATGAGCTGAACTCCAGCCACAATTGTGTACCCAAAGCTTTCTGCAAAGTTTGCCAAAACCTAGAAGTAAACCTCGGATCTCTACCAAAATAGTACTTGCAGGCACTCCATGCAACCGTACGATATCACGATTGTTCCTTCGTGATTTAAGGGTTTTGACTGTGTGTTTGAAGACTTGATTTCTGTTCAAGATGTGCTTCGATTTGGAAATAATTGATATTCACTAGTTATAATCGATTATCTGTGCAATTGTTGTGAGTGTTGCTTTAAGAATTATCGATTATTTGGGATGTTAATCGATTATTCGTTCCTTTGTGACGAATCTGTGAATTTTTCACTAAGATAATCGATTATCTTAAGTTATAATCGATTATCACAGTGTTAGGGTGAACTTGAGTATGCAATTGATGAGCATGAGAGTGGAGGATAGGTCTACTAGTTGTACCTAGTAATTCTTGATTCTATTTGCGGATAGGTGTTTCCTTTTGTCTTGTGTGTAAAGGAAGGGTTGTTCGAGTATTGAACCTTCCTTATTTGGAGGTGATGGTATTTTCCTTATCCTTGTGTGCTACGATTACATGTTCCTTAGCTGGATTGTGGGACTACTCGAGCATATCTGTAGGGGAATCTACAGATTGGTCTGTAGGAGCGACTATAGGCAGGTGAGGTAGGGTACAAGAGTGTGACTAACTCTTTCCACTAAGGTGTTCATGGTATGGGGATGCTCATGATGTTATTCATGACTGAGATAGTCATGATGGTGATGTATCTAAGATAGTGATCATGGTATTGGAGATGCTTCAGGTGATGCTATGTTGATATTGGTGTTATTATAATGGTTATAATAAGTAGTTAGAATATGTGCTAATGAGTGGATATAGAAGAGTCTATGCATGGGATGTTAGTGATGACATCAAGGATCATGGATTAAGGATCAAGGATCAAGGATCGGGGATTGAAGATCGAAGATCAAGGATCATGAATCGAGAATTGAGTAATTCAATGTGATTTAAGGTTTTCCTCAATAATTATAGTATTAAACTATAATATAGTATTAAACTATAATATAGTTATTACATTCTTGATATAATAGAACAGTAATAGAAACGAGGAATAAAAGTTTTCCTCAATATACAAACCATCGCTCGAATTTTAAACTTAATTTAATCCAAACTTAAAACGATTAAAACAAGGATCTCGTCCATAAGAACTAAAAATTAGTCGCTCCTCCATCTAACGCCTGTTCCGCCAGCGTCTCATCACTTTCTGCTCACACCCACCGGATGATCATCGCCGAGAGAAAACACACAACACAACAGTAACCACCAACAATAAAAAAAGCAAGGGTGAGCTATTGTAACAAAATAACATGGTATATTTAAATTAATAACAAAATTTCTAACTTATAAGTCAAATCTCTTAATAATACGATAAACACACCATGATCATCATAAACTCAACCCAATCAAATAATCGTATGAATATCGAACTCTAAATATGTTCTACGCTTGTAGTGGTACTTTACTCAAGTACATCATATCCTACTCTGTCCCCCAAAGTGGATCTTCAGATATGGATGCACCTACTTGCTAGCTCAATTATCCTACTCTGTCCCCCAAACTGGATCTTCGGATAAATACAACCACTGAAGCTACATCCTTCCTACTCTGTCCAACTTCTCAAGATGGATCTTCGGTAAGGATTTCCCACTCTCTACTACACTCTCATTATACATAAATTTCACATCCAACATAATATAATACATTCAACGCAGATAGTAATGGTAAGTTACCAAAAATAGTTTTAATATAAACGTTCTGGGAAACCAAGAAGTTGAATCTAGCAAAGCCGGTTAGACATATTTTTATCCTTCCAGATAAACGTAATAGAAAAAGGATATACACTCAATAATTCCTACAAACATCATAAAGTCCATCCATCCCCAAAATCATCCAAATTAAATATATCACAAAATAATTTAACTGCACATAATCTGTTTGATAAGAATTAGTTAAAAACACATCGAGTAGACTTCCAAGAAAGAGAGTTGTGTCACAATGGACAACTTAAGTACCAGGTCTTTCCTTAGCCAAAGTGTTCCTCAACTTGTTATTAACAATTTTCTTATTTACAGATTCAAAATAGCAGCATATAATATTAACACAGAAATTCAAATAGTTATATAACAAGCACATAGGTTTTTTATTAACAGTAATTGCACAAAATTTCAAGACATAAGTAGTTATAAAAAAATATTTTATAATATAAAAAAAAAACTTGGAAAGGTTAGCTCCCCTTACCTCTTCTCCAGACTTAGTTTCCAACTTAGAAGTTGTTCTCCCGAAAATCTTTCAGAATCTCTACTCTTCTAAAATTTTCTTCCTAACTCTTTTCTTCTCTATTTTTTTTTTTTCAAGATTTCTCACTTGATTCTTCCTCTTTTTGTGCAGAATAAGCTCCCATCCCATGGCTATTTATAGTCCAAAAATTTTACTATTCAAAATTATTTTTTATTATTATTTATTATTTTAATATTATTTTATTAATATTTTAATCACCACTTGCAAAACCACTTGCAAATCTTATCCTTTCTTAATCATGCAATTCATATATTCTTATCCTCTCATTATTTTTTTATATTATTTTATTTTTTCGTTTTTTTTTACTATTCACTTTTTACTATTCATCATTTTTTTTTTTAAAAACTTCTAAAATAGGTTCTCAAAATTTTAAATCCCTCCTTATGAAATTATTAAAATTTTCTATCATAAATTTAAATTTTTCTAACCTTAATTATATTTTCTATTCATTAAAATTATTGTAACAATGCTAAAATTTACTACTATTTATTAAAATAGATATTTTTAGGACACATTAGGAATTTAAGTAAAAAAAGTTAGAATTTTTTAAATCATAACTAATGAATTGTGGTAATTATTTTCTAAAACATGATAGTCATCACTTAAGAGTGTTGAAAATTTAAAATATTGACATACATGTAATATTGTAGCGTGTCCCTCCCAGATATGTGTTCACACCCTCTGAAATAATATCCAACGCTATACCTCTTGTTAATTCCCATGGGCCCCGCTGCCCTTGATTTTTCTTCAAGCACCTCCTGAACGCTTCAGCAAGACGTGCAGGCCGTGTGCACTTCTATTGAATCCAGCCAAAATGCTTTTTGAAGCTTCTCTATGTGGAAGTGGCACGAGCCTTGCTGGAGGCTGCAGCCTTTTTGCTTGCTAGACGTGTGATGCTCTTGGACGTGCAGCCCCTTTTCAATTGAAGTTGGACCTCCCTTCCGTGTGCACCTCCCAAGCTGTTGGGTGCAACTCAATGTGGGTCGTAACATTGCTGTTGGACCAAGGCCGTGTGTTTTCTTTTCTTTCCAGCCCAAGTGTCATTTCATTCAGCTTTTCCAAAAATCAATCACCGCTTCATCTTGTGCTAGCGAATTGAAGTAACGTGACAGTGTGTTCTTCCAAGTGCAAGACGAATCAACCATTACTTCTTATTGCAGTCGTTTTTGCTTCCTCCAAATGTCCTAAATTGTATTTCCAAAATTTTCCCTACAATCAATAATGAAAATAATAAGCTCAGATAATTAAAATTAATTAAAATAAGAATTTCTGGTCAAATTAAGCACAATTAGCAAAAAATGGGAAAATACTGGACATTCAAGCACAATTCCCTGATTAAATCCGGTACAATAAGCTAAGTGAAGTCAAGAAAGAGTGTGGTGGTCGGGGGGGAAACTATGGCCATCGATCAGGGTTCCATCGAGAGAGGGGGATAGTGTGGTGGAACCCGAGAGAGACCCGATTGGGCGAGGGGTTGTACCCTCCTCATGCTTTCTTCGCTGAGTTCCACTGGATAGGATCCTAATCCAATACACACTGTGTTATTTAAAAGCTACGACATCAAGATAAGCTCATGCAAGCCATTTTCTCCCTTTTTTTCACGGTACTGGTTCGCATAAAGAGGTTGATCAGGGCTAATGAGCCTAATGGTGGATGAGTTGCTCTCTGGGGTGACGAGGAATGAAGCTTTTAGGGCTAGTTTGGAAACATTTTCAGAATAGGAACGTTACTTCCATAATCTTTCTATTATTTTTCTTCTTTTTTTTACTTTACTAAATTTCATGTCATAATTTAATTATTTCTATGTTTATTTAAATAAAAATTCCACATGATCAAATAATACACATCAACACATTATATGTATAACACGTCAACTCAAGTTAACGCTATCTGGGACAATTTAACGGATAGGATAAAATTGGTTTAATTTTATAAATAATATGATCCAATTGAGATCACTTCAAATAGAAGGACTCACTTGATATTCTCCAATAAACTTGATGACCAACCGAATGTTTAAACCTAAATTATTTATAATTGGGAATGAATAATTGAACCTGATTAATAGATTTTTCTTATAATTTCAAAAGAGTTATTAGAATTTAGAATAACTCATTCTTAAGTAAATAAAAGTTAAAAAAGAAATGGATAAAAGGATAAGGGGAAATTAAAAACGAAAAAAACATAAAATATTTTTAAAAAATGATTCAAAGGACGCGGGAAGGTGGTATGTTTAAATACGGGTAATTGTCCTCACAGAGTGCCATATGTGATTTCTCTTTGCTTTGCTTGCATTCTCCAAAGTCTGAAAAGAAAAAAATGATGAATCAAGAAACAGTGGGAGTTCAAGAATCCTTCCTCGGAAAGGTTAACATTTCGCCGACTCAAGTTGCATTCATAGTAGATCAGTATCTCTGCACCAACAACTTATCGCATACGCGTGCCACCTTCCGCATGGAAGCATCCTCCCTCTTCGCCGGTTCCTCATTCAATCAGGTTTTCTTTTTCTCCTTTTAACAATGCACAATTATTTTTCTCATTCTCTCTTAATCAAATTCATTAATTCTTCCATTTTTGTTTTCTTGATATACAAGCCTTCGTTAAATTTAGAGCATATACTCGATGATTATATATTTTTGAAGAGAAAAAACTTATTCTTGAATCAAGAAAGGGATGCGATCATGCAAGAAAAATACAGAATTGAGAAATTGGTGCAGGAAGTGCAAAATGCCGTCGATGGTTATCGTTCCATTCAGAGGCTAATCCCGATAGATATTCCTGTTTCGAATAAAACCCCTTCAGGTACATGAATTTAAAGATTGGTGTTTTTTTTCATTCCCGAAATCACAATCCTCGAAGTTTTATAGTTTTGGATTTATTTTTTGTTAGGCGTGTGTGGTGGTACCACCTCCTCTGTTCAGAACACAAACACATACAACAAAATACACTTGCAGCAGTCTAACAAGAGAAAAAATAGTGAAGCAATAGATGCGGCCACAATTGCAAAAAAACCTCGTGGTAGACCACCTGGGAAGAAAAATCAAGTTAAAGGTATTATGGTTTCTGTCTATATTAAGTATGTATTATCTTATCAATTTAATTTTGACATTTTTACGTTATGCTCACTCTCTCAGGTCTAAATGTGCTCCCACCATTAGGGACTCAATCTTTAATTGTAAATTCCACAGCTAAAGGTTCACAAGTTCCCACCACCTCATCAATCATAGAAACACAACCTGAAACAGCAATCAATAACTCTGTTACAACATGTAATAAGGATGTTGTTACTCATTGTGACACTGTTATGATCTGTCCTGAAGAAGAAATAACTAATAAACTCAGCCTTCGCCCTTCTCTTATAAGTTCAGATTCTGATACAGAAAATAAGAGGGAATTAGACTGCAATGTCTCTCATGTACTTTTGGAAGATTCAATACCAAATGGGTTTTCCATCCCAGAAACAGAAAAGGAGCATTCACAGTTGGATCTATCACACATTAAGTTATCAGATTTAGATATGGAGTACTGGTCAAACTTCTCTATAAAAGACACAGGCATCTTTGCACAAGATTATTTTGATCGTCCAGCTTTAACTCAGGTTGATGTATGAAGGTATTTTGTTTAGATTTATGTGACTCTATGCAATAACATCTGACACAAAAGGGGACCTACAATTCTAGTTTATTAGCTTTTGGTTATTAGACAAAGCCAAAATGAGTTATCTTTCAGTGATTTTAGCTTACTTCAATATATTGTATTCATCTGTAAAACATGTAGAGAAAATTTCTTCTAATGAATAAAGTTTTCAAATTCTTTTTAACAATGATAGATCTGTCATTGGCTTGGATTGATGTGATGAATTTTTTTTATTAAAACTCCTTAGATATACATTTTAACTTACTTATTTGAACTAGCATAAAAGAGAAACATTTTTCCAATAAAATGTTAGAAGAGATCTTATAAAAAAAAGAAAATAATTGTTTAACATGTGTTGTAACTTGTAAAGCTTTGTTTACTAGTTTGATAGAAGGTAATCAGTATGTGATTTTTGTTATTGATCACTATTATCATTATTATTGCAAAATTTAATTTGGAGGCTTGTTCTGTGATTGATTGCAATTTGTAAAGTGCCATTTGCTTATCATCACAGGAAGTTTCTCTTTCCCTTCTACTTTTTCAACTTTTTTATTTTCTTTAGTTAAGGTATATGAAAGAGGGTTAGGTCAACCAAAATAAATGAGCTAAGTAAATAAAGATGTTTGCTGTTTTTGTAGCATCTAACTTGAAAAAGATTGAAAGAAAAGGATATGCTTGCAGCTTTAACATGTTATGACTTTTCACTCTTTATAAAAAGAGGTAACCATAACTCCCACAACACAGCAGGGGTGCAGCAGCCATAGAGATGAGAACGAGACCTTACAAACTGATAGGGAAAAGGAAAATGGTAAGTTGAAGGAGCTGCTAGAGGTGGAAAAGGGAAGGTCTGATTCTGAGAGGAAGAAAGTTGTTGAAGCTGTCAAATGGCTAGAAGATGAGAAGAATATGGTTGCTGAAAAGGAAATAGGTAGATGGAAGGAGTTTGTCAAGACAGAGAAGAGAAGGTATGATTATGAGAGCAAGAAAGATAATGAAGTTTGCAAGCTATTTGGAGAAGAAAAAAAATAAAGTTTCTGAAAAACTAAATGTCGTGTTATCAGATGTCTCAGCAGTTAGAGGAGGATAAGAAGACAATTGAGGATTTCAAACAGAAGATCCTTACTCTCGTCCTTGACAAAGACTACTCACAACAAGGTTAAAGATGAAGAAATGAAGCTTTTGAAAAACAAACTAAAAGCTACCAGGACCAAGACAAAAATATATGTTAGAAGCACGACCATATGATATTTTACAGAATGAATTAGGTTGTTTCAAGATCAATTTTATTCAATTTCTACATAGCCTTGATATGCTTGATGGATCCTTTTCACTGTTGCCGGAACAACTAAACGTGAAAGGTTGGTTTATGTATGAAAATCTTACTAATTAAAGAAAATATTCATATAATCTTCCTAATTGGAAAAAAAAATATTTGTAGAATTTTTTATATTATTTTTTGATATATTATTTTCTTGTTTTCCTTTTTAAGAAGATTAAATTGTTATAAATAAAGGTAAGGAAAATGTAATAGATATGAATGATAATAATAAAATTCATTCTCTTCTCATGTTGGTATAAGTAGAAAATAGGATTTATTTTATTATACTTTGAATCATGAAAAATACATTCTCATATTCTCTATTTGTAACAATCTAATTCTTTTAAAAAGAGGAATAGAAAAATTAGGTAAACAAAATAAAATAGAAGATTATATAACTATTTTCTCTAATTAGGAAGATTTTAAAAATATCTTCTCAAATTACAATACTCACTCTCAAGTTGGTAAATTAATATTAATCATTCTCAACTTGTCTACAAGATCTTGAAATCTGAAACCCTTTTGTAAAAATATATGTTATTTGAAGCTCTGTAGGAACATGAGTTGTAAATTCTCTGTCAAGATTATCTTTGATGAAATGTCTGTCAATAACAATGGTGGTGACGGTGTTGATATAAAGAGTGATTCTGATTTTTTTTATAAATGTACCTCGGAAACAAAAGAACAAAGTTCTTGACTTTAGGCATACATCTGGAGGACATGGTCGAGATTCAATATATTAGAATAAGGATGATAGGAAAAGAGATGGTGATTACGATGAGGATATGATGAAGCATACAAGTAAGCATCCTGGAGATGAAATTGATGAAGATGATGACGTTGTAAAGAAGGATCCTAATTTTTTTCTCAATTTTTTAATTTTAAAATAACTCAAATTTAGCCATATCAATTAAAAATATAGTTCACCTTATCAAGTATACATTAACGTCGTTAGCTCTACTTTAACCGTAAAGATCTAATTCATACAATTTTCACAAAATAAAAAATGTCAAAAAAAAAATCTATTTGAAATTCTAAACAAAAATAAACATTAAACCTAAATATTTCTTTTCATTCATTTTGAGAATCCAAAGCTCTCAAGACAATCTATTAACACGTTTTTCAATTTAAACCTCAATTTAATAATAAAAAATGGTACAGTGATATGAAAACATGTGATTACAAAATAGATAGAGTGACACGAAAATATTTGGTTACAAAATAAAACAATTTTTTAAAAATAAAACTAGTGCAATTTTTTAATGAAATTGATCAAAATCGATAGATTTAAAAAATATATAAATAAAAAATTAATAAAATCACGATTATAGTGTTTTAAAATTATAATTTTTTACTTTATTATTTTAAAATAATTATGTTTATTTAGTATACTGTTTTAATTTGTTTTAAACTCTTTCTGTTTTTTTTTTAAATTTGTTGTAAATAATTTTTATTATTAAATTTTACATGTGATTTTTAACCCTTACTTTTAATAATAACTTTATTTTGATTACTAAATTTTACAAAAATACTAAATAAAAATCAATAATTATTATTATTTAGGAAAAAATAAATAATAATTATGAGCATGTAGTAAGAATTCAGGGGTTAAATACAATAATTTTGTATTGGCCTTAATTAAATATCAGTATCTTTACCTATATCACATAATGGCTTAAATGTTTACTTCGTCCCCGTGTTGAA
This sequence comes from Vigna reflexopilosa, assembly GCA_027742785.1. NCBI lineage: Eukaryota > Viridiplantae > Streptophyta > Magnoliopsida > Fabales > Fabaceae > Vigna > Vigna reflexopilosa. Next base: position 30,710,770 of record CM050918.1, read on the forward strand.
AGGTGAATTTTTGTTTAGTATCCGGTTTTAAAAATGATAATATTGGGTCCCAAAGTTGTAAAATATGTATCAATTCAATCCTATCCGTTAAATGAGCATTAACAACGTTAACTTCAGGCTAATGTGGCATGCTTTTTCTCTTATCTCCTCTGATATGCAGCTTTTTCTCTCTCTTATTCAACTCCATCCCATGCAGCTTTTTCACACCCTTCACATATGCATCAAATTTTCTCCACACAGATTTGCCTTTCCTGCACCAATTCTTCTCCTCTATTGTAAAAACATTTAACAGACAAGGACTAGGGTACAACAACTTCTCCTCAGCAATAGTAGTAATTTAATTCACTGGATCGTCGGTTCTTTTTAATTTGTGGAATGAAATGTAATTGTCATCTGGTTTTAATGCATGGAATGAAACCCAAGAGATTAACATTGAAATTAATACTTCAGATTTTAGGAAAAATTAATCAGATCATTTGCTTTATTTCACAAAATGAAACGCATGACCCAAAAACTAGAGATTTAATTATCACCTTTGAAATTGTTTAACTTTTTTTCTCCACCTGGAACCTCACCGCCCCAATCATTGCTCTTCCTTCGCCGGCCTCACCTACACCCTCCACCGTGTCACCGCCCTCTCCCTTGGCGAACCCTCCTTCCCTCTCGTCGGCACCCTCCCAACCTCTCTCTCCCTCCTCACCAACTTGACTCAGCTCCTCCTCTCTCCTGGTGTCGTCACCGGCCCCATCCCCACCGCACTCTCCACCCTCCGCCGCCTCCATACCCTCGACCTCAGCTGCAACCAACTCTTCGGCTCAGTCCCCTCGACTCTCACTAACTTGCGTCAACTCAAAATCCTCATCCTCGCCTCCAACTCTCTCCCTGGCACGTTACCCAACAAAATCACAGGACTGTTACCGTCGTCTCTTCCGTCATCTCTCTATTATCTATCGCTCTCGCAAAACCTCATGTGGGGCCTTCTCCCCTACGGCAGGCAATACTGGCGTTTCTGAGAGGCTCCTTGGTGGTGGTTTTTGCTCCGACGAGCAGCGAGAAGACGCTGATTGCGAAAGCGACGGCGGTGGCTACGGTTGCTAGGGGATGACGAATATTCTACACGACGCCGCTCAAGGCGTTGTCCAATCAGAGGTACATTTCTTGAAATAGGGGGAAATTAGATGTTTCATACTTGAGTCTTTGCTGATGTGGGGTAGAAGCATTTGGGATTGTGGTTTTGTAACATGTAGTTTGCAATTTCATTAATAGCTTTGTATCAATGAGGCTAGTGCGAGATAGTTAAGAAGTTGAGAAGGTCGTGTTGCACAGCGCCTCCATCGCTCCTGATGAGCGTTGCAAAGTTTGAAGAGGATGGAAGAAACCCAACGCAGAAAGAGAACGACGTTGACAACACCAGCGACGTCGTCGGTCTTGGTCGCTGCGACGACGAGTGGCAAAAGTACGAGCAGCAGCGATGCTTCCAACGTTGGCGTTGGCGTCTTACAAGAATGAGAAGAGGAAGCGTGGGGATCTTAGGTGGGGATGAAGGTGAAGTTGAAGACGAGAGAGAAAAAGCTGCACAGATGAGAGAAAAAAAAAAGTATGCCACGTCAACCTGAAGTTAACACTGTTAATGCTCATTTAACGGATAGGATTGAATTGATACAAATTTTACAACTTTGGGACCTAATGTTATCATTTTTAAAACGGGATATTAAACAGAAATTTACCTCTTAACACGAGGACGAAGTAAGCATTTAAGTCAAGACGAATAATCTATATAACATTATTTATAATTTTAGAAAGTAAAATATTATTAATTTACTAACACATTAACATAGATTTCATTAAACTATTTATAATTAGATTAGATAGTGAATTAAAAGTAACAATCTCAAATATACTTTATTCTGGATGAAAAATGAATAATTTTTATAAATTTAGAAAATAAAAGATTGTTAATTTATTGATACATTAAAATATATTTGATTAAATTAATTGGTTTAAACCTTCGGTTGGTCCTCAAGTTTATTGAGGAATCTCAAGTGGGTCATCGTATTTGAAACGGTCTTTTAATTGGGTCATATTATTTGTAAAATTGAGTCAATTTTACCTTGTTCGTTAAGTTGTGACTCACGGAGTTAACTTGAGCTGACATAATGCAAAGAAAATATGTTGATGTGTATTGTTTCATTACGTGGAATTTGTTATTTAAATAAGAGTGTTTGACGTGGCAGTTATATATTTTTTAGGAATTAGGAATTTCATTTGCGAATTAAGGATTTCATTTTGGTCGGTGTGAGAAGAGGAAGATAATCTGCAATCTTATAAAAGACGAAGACAATTTGCTACAGGATTTCGAACCGAATTTTTCTTTAACATTTTTTATATCCCTCTTTCTTCTATGGTTCGGGACACGGAGAATAGAAGCTAATCGTGATCTTCTAGTAAAATTCTCCAACAGCATCTGCAATGCACGAAGCAGGCAACCCTAGACTCTGAGATATCAAAGCCAACAACTTTTGCGCCAGAATCTTCATCTCGTCGCTGTATGATGGGTGTCACACCCCATAAAAATTTGATGTGCATTAAGAATGCAGTATAGACTAGGAAGTGACTCCTAGGTCATCTCTCAAGGACCAAATGTGGTTCGAGACTTAGGTAAAATACATAGTGGGGGGTTTTTTTGAAGGTGTTTTTGTGTATGAAGGTATTAAATTAAAACACGAAATTAAACATAACTAAACATAATTGAAAGCGTTGAAGTAAATGTAAAAACAGTAAGGTCGAACGGTAAAAGACAACAAAACCATAAAATGCAGAATTCATCAGGATTTGAAAACAAAATGCTGGAACATTAAACGCGTAGAAAACGTAATGACAACCTAATTGAAATGCACCAAATAACTTAAACATTAAACGCAACAGTAGAAGCATCAATAAAAGAAAACCTAGATTGAAACAGCACTCGAAAACAAAATGAACACTAAAACGCAGTGACAGAATGCAACAATGAAGAAGATGATGAATAGTAAAATGTAACAGATAATAAAAATAAAAACACTTGGTTAAAAATGAAATGCACATTGTAGAAACCTTCAATGCCATCCATCATGGAAAAAATAAATTAAAAATGCGTAACAGTTAAATAAAATAAAATGAGTGAGTTATGTGCTTCACCAAATTAAATCAGCGTTTACAACTATCTAAAAGCAAATGGGATTTGACACTAAAATTCCAACAGGCCGAAATGAACATCTCCAAATAATACATGTCCGCTACCTAATTTCTAAAGGCAAGTGAAATGATAAATGAAAAATCTTCCCTGGACCCTGTGCAGCTTGCAATTGAAAATCAAGTTACGTCTTCTTCCATAAGCAAAATGTAAAATGCAGCTGTGTGCTTTTTCTCCGTGGCGGCTCCTGCACTTCAACGTGTTCCTCTAATTGTAACGTGTCCCCCTGGATGTGTGTTCACACCCTCTAAAATAATATCCAATGTTGGACCTCTTGTTAATTCCCATGGCCCCGCTGCCCTTGATTTTTCTCCAAGCACCTCCTGGACGCTTCAGCAAGACGTGCAGGTCGTGTGCACTTCTATTGAATCCAGCCAAAATTCTTTTTGAAGCTTCTCTCTGTGGATGTCGCACGAGCCTTGCTAGAGGCTGCAGCCTTTTTGCTTGCTGGACGTGTGATGCTCTTGGATGTGCAACCCCTTTTCAATTGAAGTTGGACCTCCCTTCCGTGTGCACCTCCCAAGCTGTTGTGCACAACTCAATGTGGGCCATAACATTGTTGTTGGACCAAGGCCATGTGTTTTCTCTTCTTTTTAGCCCAAGTGTCATTTCATTCAGCTTTTACAAAAATCCATCATCGCTTCATCTTCTGCTAGCGAATTGAAGTAGCGTGACAGCGTGTTCTTCCAAGTGCAAGACGAATCAACACTTGCTTCTTATTGCAGTCGATTTTGCTTCCTCCAAATGTCCCAAATTGTATTTCCAAAATTTTCCCTACAATCAATAATGAAAATAATTAGCTCAGATAATTCAAGCACAATTCCAGGATTAAATCCGGTACAATAAGCTAAGTGAAGTCAAGAAAATATTGACTCATCAAAATAGACCACACTTAGTCTTTTGCACTCCTGGAAAAAATCAAGACGCAAGTCAAGGAATAGTTCAAAGGACATCAGGGGTACGACACTAACTCAGCACACAGAAAACAAAGACTCACAAGGAAACAAACAGAATTACAGTTCTTAAGGAATCTGGACAAAGAAAAGCAATAGACAATCTCCAACACAGAATCATAGAAAGAAGATACTCATGAAATCATCCAAGAAATTCCAGACATGGCAAAATAATCAATCAACTTGAGAGGTGAAACAAAAGTAACAAAACCTCACAGATGCACTTTCGTTGTTTCTCTCAAGTGTCTAGGGTAAACAATATCAACTCAATGCACTTAAGAAAGCAAGCAACAAACAGATTTGGCAGGTTTCTAACATAAACACTAAAAAACATATGCATGTTCAAATCAAAAGGTCTTTTTATGGATGTAATGGGGCCAAGGATAAGGGAGGATATAATCTGGATGAGAAGCTATAAACCAAAAGAAATAGAGGAGCAATAGGGAACAAGTGAAAATAGAATTAAATGACACCCAGACCTCTAACTCAATCCTCTTTTTGACTCCATTATTCAAATTTTTTTATTTTCCTCATTGTTTTCTCTATTTTTTTTCTTTCTTTTCTCATCTTGTCTCTTTTTCTTTTCTCTCTATTTGGGAAACAACTGTAAGAGACAATATACACATCATATTTACAAAAACAAAACAAGAAGAGGAACCAACTAGCCAATTTATAAGAATCCCAGGAAGACTACACTTGTTCCCAAAATACTTCCAAAGCTCCAAAATTCCCTAAGGTTAAGGTAATCATGATTTTTCACTTAGGGCTAGTGTATGAGCTTCAAAACAAAGAAATGGGAAAAGTATAGGCTCAAAAGGGGTTATCAAAGGATTAAAACAAGGTAGGCTTATTTGGCTAGAGAGGCTTAAGACAAAACTTTCTTTATCACTTCCAAACATGCATATCAATCAAGAATCATCAAAAGAGTCAAGCCAAGGCATATGTGCAAGCAATCAAGAGACATATTACAAACAAGAAAGAATATCAAGTGGCTCAAGTTCTCACACAGGGTATTGCTGTCAAAATCAAATCAACCTGTCAAACATCATAATCATCTTTCCAAGCAAAGAAAAGCTACGATTTCAAACCAATCAAAGTATCAATGAAGTGAAGGAAAAACCTACAACCTAAACAAACTCCAAAAATCAAGAAAAACATGCAAAACTATACACAGACACAAGCTTAAAACAAAACAAAAACAACCTAGAACTAGAAAAATCTAAACAAAGAAAAACCTAAACAACCTAAACAGATCCTATAAAAAAAATCAAATTGGCCACAAGTCAAAATTAGTTCTTTTCAGGTTTATGAAAAATAGCATATTTTCTACTTTACTATATACTATGTTATCTATAACTACTTTATCTAATAGAAAATATCTAAAACTATGGTAAAGAAAAGAAAGGAAACAGCTTATCAATTTTCTCATTATGCCTCCTTGCAATAACTTCATGGTTGCAACAGTCTGCTTCTGCATAGGACTCGGTTGGAGTAGTACTGCCCTATCATCCAAAGCAAGATGTTGTTTCTTTCTTCTCCAAGAAAACTGTTGTAGTAGCAACAACTCTCCTTCCACTGGAAGTTGTTGAGTGTGTGACACGGGGATAGAGACCTCTTCGAGCTTTTCTACACTTCCTTTCTCCCAAAGAGTTGCCTTAATGTTTTCAACATTCCTTGTTTTCTTCAATTCTACACAAAGATCAAGTTCACAGTTAGTAGCATCTGTCAGGACTTTGGAATCTGAATGCATTTAAAATTTATCTTAGTACAAATGGAGCAAGGACCATATTCACAATCACATTCAAAATTCTCAGAAAATTGTGTTAGATCAAAGTTCAGTCCTAACTCTATAAAGTTATCATATTGCACAATTTCTATCTCAAAATCAATATTGACATATGCATCATCAACAGAATCAAAGGTCAGTTCGAGGCTATTATCATTCAAAATTTCATCAAGGCAATCATGTACATTCAAAACAACATTTATACCAATGGGTTCAATGGATGATACTGAATCAAAAAATTTTGAATGGTCAATCAAATCTGTATCATTTTTAGTCATAAACCCTATAGAATCAATGTGTAGGTAAAGTAATTAGAATCTCAAGTTCAGAATAAACCTGTTTTTGCTCATTGAAAATTATTTTACCAATCTCCAAGTCATCAACTGCATCCTCAGGGCTATCAAATAAATCAGGATCAGTGCAAGGATAGTGAACATCAGGTTTGTCAATATGCTCTATAGGGAGTAATGAATCACAACATAAGTGTGCATAGGCATGTCAATATCCGAATCCATAACAGGCTTTATGGGTTCAAGTTTTACCAATTCAAAACCATTAAAATTTACTTGAACCTCAGATACATGAATAGGGATTTCAAGTTCAGAGTAAACCTGCTCAGGTTCTTCCTTTGCTACCTCAATTGGATTTTCACCAACCAGTTTGCAGAACAGCTTCTTTGCCTTTGTTGGAGTTTTGTCCAGCAAAGATCCACCAGCAGCTGCATCCACAAATATCCTTTCATTGCTCAGGAGCCCTTCATAGAAGTAAAGCAAGAGCAGATGCTCTAAGATATGGTGATTCGAACAAGTTGAGCAGAACCTATTGAATTGCTCCCAATATTAAGCCAGGCTTTCTTCTTGAAACTGCGCAATGGCAATAATCTCCCTCCTAATGGTGATTACCTTTGCTGTTGGGAAGAACTTGTTAAGGAATCTCTGTTGTGTTTCCTGCCAGCTATCAAAAGGATAATGCTAGTATAGGAATCAGTCTCTTGCTGCACCTTGAAGGGACATTGGAAACACTCTCATCAGCACTGCCTCCTCTCAATCACCAGCATGCCTCATGGATGAGCACATCCAGCTAAACTCCTTGAGGTTCTTATGTGGATCTTCATGTGGCAGACCATGGAACTGGGGCAACCTCTTGATCAATCTATACAACCAGTCTTGAGAATTGGCCATGTCCTCTATTCTAGTATAGAAATTATCTCAACATGGATTACACTTCAAAAACAAGATTATACCAAGCACACAAAAGCATAACAAGGAGGAGAACCACTATAATATGCTACAAGTTAAGATATAGTAACTTAAACACAAAACAAAACAAAAATGCAAAAAGAAATAGACCTAACAAGACTAACTAAACACCCTAAAACTCAACACAACACACACTAACACAACAAAAACCTAAGACCGAATCGTTGGTCCCCGGCAACAGCACCAAAATTTGATGGGTGTTGCACCCTAGACAAATTTGATGTGCATTAAGAATGCAATATAGACTAAGAAGTGACTCCTAGGTCGTCTCTCAAGGACCAAATGTGGTTCGAGACTTAGGTCAAACACGTAGTGGGGGGTTTATTGAAGGTGTTTTTGTTTATGGAAGGAATTAAATTAAAACACGAAATTAAACATAACTAAACAGAATTCAAAGCGTCGAAGTAAAAAAAACAGTAAGGCCTAACAGTAAAAGACAACAAAACCAGAAAATGCAGAATTCATCAGGATTTGAAAGCAAAATGATGGAACAATAAACGAGCAAAAAACGTAACGACGGCCTAATTGAAATGCAGCAAATGAACTTAAACATTAAACATAATAGTAGAAGCATTAGTTAAAGCAAACCTAGATTGAAACAGCACTCAAAAATAAAATGAAAAGTAAAACGCAGTGACAGAACGCAGTAATGAAGAAGATGATGAACAGTAAAATGCAACAAATAATAAACATAAAAACACTTGGTTAAAAATAAAATGCACATTGTAGGAGCCTTCAACGTCATCCATCACAGAAACAATAAATTAAAAACGCGTAACAGTTAAATAAAATAAAATGAGTGAGTTGTGTGCTTCACCAAATTAAATCAATGTTTACAACTATCTAAAAGCAAATGGGATTTGACACTAAAATTCCACCCGGCCGAAATGAACATCTCCAAATAATACATGTTCGCTACCTAATTTCTAAAGGCAAGTGAAATGATAAATGAAAAATCTTCCCTGGACTGTGTGCAGCTTGCAATTGAAAATCAAGTTACATCTTCTTCCATAAGCAAAATGTAAAATGCAGTTGTATGCTTTTTCTCCGTGGCGGCTCCTGCACTTCAGCGTGTTACTCTAATTGTAGCGTGTCCCTCCCAGATATGTGTTCACACCCTCTGAAATAATATCCAACGCTATACCTCTTGTTAATTCCCATGGGCCCCGCTGCCCTTGATTTTTCTTCAAGCACCTCCTGAACGCTTCAGCAAGACGTGCAGGCCGTGTGCACTTCTATTGAATCCAGCCAAAATGCTTTTTGAAGCTTCTCTATGTGGAAGTGGCACGAGCCTTGCTGGAGGCTGCAGCCTTTTTGCTTGCTAGACGTGTGATGCTCTTGGACGTGCAGCCCCTTTTCAATTGAAGTTGGACCTCCCTTCCGTGTGCACCTCCCAAGCTGTTGGGTGCAACTCAATGTGGGTCGTAACATTGCTGTTGGACCAAGGCCGTGTGTTTTCTTTTCTTTCCAGCCCAAGTGTCATTTCATTCAGCTTTTCCAAAAATCAATCACCGCTTCATCTTGTGCTAGCGAATTGAAGTAACGTGACAGTGTGTTCTTCCAAGTGCAAGACGAATCAACCATTACTTCTTATTGCAGTCGTTTTTGCTTCCTCCAAATGTCCTAAATTGTATTTCCAAAATTTTCCCTACAATCAATAATGAAAATAATAAGCTCAGATAATTAAAATTAATTAAAATAAGAATTTCTGGTCAAATTAAGCACAATTAGCAAAAAATGGGAAAATACTGGACATTCAAGCACAATTCCCTGATTAAATCCGGTACAATAAGCTAAGTGAAGTCAAGAAAGAGTGTGGTGGTCGGGGGGGAAACTATGGCCATCGATCAGGGTTCCATCGAGAGAGGGGGATAGTGTGGTGGAACCCGAGAGAGACCCGATTGGGCGAGGGGTTGTACCCTCCTCATGCTTTCTTCGCTGAGTTCCACTGGATAGGATCCTAATCCAATACACACTGTGTTATTTAAAAGCTACGACATCAAGATAAGCTCATGCAAGCCATTTTCTCCCTTTTTTTCACGGTACTGGTTCGCATAAAGAGGTTGATCAGGGCTAATGAGCCTAATGGTGGATGAGTTGCTCTCTGGGGTGACGAGGAATGAAGCTTTTAGGGCTAGTTTGGAAACATTTTCAGAATAGGAACGTTACTTCCATAATCTTTCTATTATTTTTCTTCTTTTTTTTACTTTACTAAATTTCATGTCATAATTTAATTATTTCTATGTTTATTTAAATAAAAATTCCACATGATCAAATAATACACATCAACACATTATATGTATAACACGTCAACTCAAGTTAACGCTATCTGGGACAATTTAACGGATAGGATAAAATTGGTTTAATTTTATAAATAATATGATCCAATTGAGATCACTTCAAATAGAAGGACTCACTTGATATTCTCCAATAAACTTGATGACCAACCGAATGTTTAAACCTAAATTATTTATAATTGGGAATGAATAATTGAACCTGATTAATAGATTTTTCTTATAATTTCAAAAGAGTTATTAGAATTTAGAATAACTCATTCTTAAGTAAATAAAAGTTAAAAAAGAAATGGATAAAAGGATAAGGGGAAATTAAAAACGAAAAAAACATAAAATATTTTTAAAAAATGATTCAAAGGACGCGGGAAGGTGGTATGTTTAAATACGGGTAATTGTCCTCACAGAGTGCCATATGTGATTTCTCTTTGCTTTGCTTGCATTCTCCAAAGTCTGAAAAGAAAAAAATGATGAATCAAGAAACAGTGGGAGTTCAAGAATCCTTCCTCGGAAAGGTTAACATTTCGCCGACTCAAGTTGCATTCATAGTAGATCAGTATCTCTGCACCAACAACTTATCGCATACGCGTGCCACCTTCCGCATGGAAGCATCCTCCCTCTTCGCCGGTTCCTCATTCAATCAGGTTTTCTTTTTCTCCTTTTAACAATGCACAATTATTTTTCTCATTCTCTCTTAATCAAATTCATTAATTCTTCCATTTTTGTTTTCTTGATATACAAGCCTTCGTTAAATTTAGAGCATATACTCGATGATTATATATTTTTGAAGAGAAAAAACTTATTCTTGAATCAAGAAAGGGATGCGATCATGCAAGAAAAATACAGAATTGAGAAATTGGTGCAGGAAGTGCAAAATGCCGTCGATGGTTATCGTTCCATTCAGAGGCTAATCCCGATAGATATTCCTGTTTCGAATAAAACCCCTTCAGGTACATGAATTTAAAGATTGGTGTTTTTTTTCATTCCCGAAATCACAATCCTCGAAGTTTTATAGTTTTGGATTTATTTTTTGTTAGGCGTGTGTGGTGGTACCACCTCCTCTGTTCAGAACACAAACACATACAACAAAATACACTTGCAGCAGTCTAACAAGAGAAAAAATAGTGAAGCAATAGATGCGGCCACAATTGCAAAAAAACCTCGTGGTAGACCACCTGGGAAGAAAAATCAAGTTAAAGGTATTATGGTTTCTGTCTATATTAAGTATGTATTATCTTATCAATTTAATTTTGACATTTTTACGTTATGCTCACTCTCTCAGGTCTAAATGTGCTCCCACCATTAGGGACTCAATCTTTAATTGTAAATTCCACAGCTAAAGGTTCACAAGTTCCCACCACCTCATCAATCATAGAAACACAACCTGAAACAGCAATCAATAACTCTGTTACAACATGTAATAAGGATGTTGTTACTCATTGTGACACTGTTATGATCTGTCCTGAAGAAGAAATAACTAATAAACTCAGCCTTCGCCCTTCTCTTATAAGTTCAGATTCTGATACAGAAAATAAGAGGGAATTAGACTGCAATGCCTCTCATGTACTTTTGGAAGATTCAATACCAAATGAGTTTTCCATCCCAGAAACAGAAAAGGAGCATTCACAGTTGGATCTATCACACATTAAGTTATCAGATTTAGATATGGAGTACTGGTCAAACTTCTCTATAAAAGACGCAGGCATCTTTGCAGAAGATTATTTTGATCGTCCAGCTTTAACTCAGGTTGATGTATGAAGGTATTTTGTTTAGATTTATGTGACTCTATGCAATAACATCTGACACAAAAGGGGACCTACAAGTCTAGTTTATTAGCTTTTGGTTATTAGACAAAGCCAAAATGAGTTATCTTTCAGTGATTTTAGCTTACTTCTTTCTTGTAAGAATATATTGTATTCATCTGGAAAACATGTAGAGAACATGAATTAAGCTCTTCACTTTGAATTTTAGATCTTGAGAGTTAATTTGTGTGATGTGTTAATATGTATATTTGTGAGTCACTATTCCAATCACTGTCCATTCATTTTGATAGGTGGTTTCTGTTTGTTTTGTGTTTCTAATCCATAATCCATCTGTCTTTCCGTTAAAAATTGGGAATCAAACAAAATAGAACTTAGGTAATTGTTTATGTTAATTTGGTTAATTAAGTTAACTTAGGATATCTTAGTTTAAGATTTTCGTTTTGATGTTTGCTTGTTAAAATTTTCAGTTGCTAACTTCAATTCAATCCATGTAATATTCATTCGAAAGATTAATTTCAATTCTACACCATTCACTCACTGATTCGAACTTAACCTGCACCATAGCTGACAGATATACAATAGTTCTGTTTCACAGCTTTTGCATTTGATTCAAGTTTCACTGTTTTGAGCATATGTAGATTAGTTTTAATTCCAATTTTTGTGTTGATTTTGGCATTAGAAATATATAGGAAAAATTTATATTGCAGTTTAGCATGTTTTGTTCATATTTTACATTTCCTCCACTGTTAGACATGATTTCATGTCGTCTCATTATACTTTTAGTTATTTCATGTCGTCTCATTATACTTAAGTCTGTATTTTTAGTTCTGTTTCTATCTTTATTTCTTAACTTAAAAATAACTTGTAGTAACAACTAATATTTTTTTAATTTTTAATTTTTTTAAAGTTATAAGGTTTTTTTATACAATATTAGAAAATAATAAATGTAACTATGCACAAATAAAAAAGTTCATGCATAGAATTTTGTAATCAGTTGCGTTATAATCATTTATAATTTGTAATTTTATAACCAAAAGATATAAAAAGAAAAAAAAAAACATTTGGAGAATTTATTTGCATTACATAACTTCCTATCTGAAACTAGAGTACAACTATATTAGTATATGGACTTATAGTAGATAAGCTATATTCTCTTTATAAGAGGTGTTTATTGGCTGTTATATTTGTTACATTAAGTTCTATTTTTCTATTTGTTACTTTAAAACTCTCTCGTATTGAAAACTTGAATATTTTAATTTTACAATTTTATAATAAAACTTGATACATTACAAATATGTAAATGATTTTTTATGCATAAATAAGCACAAATTGATACATAAAATTAAAGAATAAGTTATGTTAAAACTGTTATACTTTTTTTTACTAAGATTTAGAGTTTAATCAATTTATTATTTTATAATTTAGTATGTATTGAACAAGGACAAATCGTAAAGAAAAATTTACAAGGATTTTCTACTATACTCTATTTGTCAGATTATGGTATATTCCTATCATATTTGAACATTTTTTAGTCTATTTCTAAGTTAAGATACTATTAGGTATTAGTTTAATTTTGTTCTATGTACATTTCTCTAACAAAGTGATAAACTGTAAAAATAATTCTAATAACAACATATGACAATAATAAGGTGTTTGATGTAATGCATCTCTCCCCCTCTCCCAAATACAAACATCCCAACTTCTATCCTTTCTTATTTTCTTTTTTTCCTCTCTGTAATATATATATATATATATATATATATATATATATATATATATATATTTATTTATTGTGACACCCCAATTTTTGAGATGTCACATGAAATCTCAAATTCGAGCTTATCTGCAAGCTATCTATTCCCGTATAAGTCTGATCATCGTAGATAGAAATCACAACCACAATATTTCAGGGTGAGCAACCAGATTTATCATATCACACAATATACAATAATCATCATGACAACTTAATGGTCTATGTCCTCTACACTGTTACACCACCTAATCATCATAACCAAGTCACTACAATTCACATGACACCCTCTTCTCGTATCACACAGTCCAAGAGAACTTCTTTTCTCTGTCACACGGCCAAAAGAGTCATCACTACCAACTCATCCTCTTTCCGCATCACACGGATAAAGAGAATTTCTTTTCTGCATCACACGGCCAAAGTAGTCATCACTACCACATCATCATCTTTCCGCATCACACGGCCGAAGAAAATTTTTTTTCCGCATCACACGGCCGAAAAAGTCATCACTACCAAACCATCATCTTCCCACATCACACGGCTGAAAGAGTCATCACTATCAAACCATCATCTTCCCGCATCACACGGCCAAAGAGAATCTCTTTCCTGTATCACGCTTAACTATTCTTCTCTCTCCTACTTTCACCCACTTTCACGTCACCCATCATCATCATTACTCCAAATTTACCATGCACACCAACAACCGTACAGATTGCAACATATAATAAAGAATATCATACAAAACCAAACCCTACACACACAAGGTAATTCTAGTCAACCCCCTTACCTAATCTCGTATGATTTTTGTTTCCAAGATCACCAAGAAAGCTTCACAACGTCACTGATGGTCCTCCCATTTTTTATGCCCCATTCTCGACTCTATTTTCTCCTAGAAAACGTCTTTTCTCTCCCTTATCTTTCTAATTTTCATTTTTTACTTATAGGGTAACAAAAATGCCCACCCCTTTTTACTCTCCTCCTTTTCATTCTCTTCTATTTTATCTCTATCTTTTTAGTTTTAATAAAATCTATCATTTTTTCTCTAAACCACTAAGATTTCCTCTCTTATTCTCTCTTAACTACTTTATAAAATATCATCAACCACCAACTCTTTTTAAAATCTACAATATCTAATAATGATTCTCTCTAATAATAATATTTCTTTTAATCTTTAAACTCACGTATTTTCATTTAACTAATTTTTTAAAATAACAACAATTAAATCTTCTAAAAGATTTACATAATATTATTTTATTAAATATCCAGATTATTTAATTTGCATATTTTTCCTTTCTACACACTCTCTTAATTAATTTCTACACCAATTAAATAAAGACAAAAAACCCTTTTGTCCATAAACAAAAATATAAAAATAAAAAAATAACATAACAATTATGTTCTAGCAAAAATATAAATTCAAGAACATTAATCTTCAAACAAAAACCCAAAATCTCAAAAACTACTTTATTTTTAAAAACTCTATTTTCTCGAATCTCATATATATATATATATATATATATATATATATATATATATATATATATATATATATATATTTTGAATTACACCATTTATGTAAAAAAAAATATAATATTCATCCTAAGTAAAAATGATATTATTCATATTTTTATTATTTATTATATTGATTTATATTAATTTTTTTTTAATCTAAGTTATTGTATAAATTGAATACTTTGAAGATGTGAATTGAGTTTAAGCATAAATTGGAAGATTCTAGAGTCTTGAAGTAGATTTTAAATTTAACTTAATTTTATAAAATTTTAAAAATAATATATATATTATAAACTGATGTTATTACTGGTGAATATGAGAGTTGTAAAATTAATTCATCAATTAATTAGACAGCACCGTAAAGAACTTGTGAAATTGAGAAAGAATGCAACAAGACAATGACCATTTTACAGCAGGTGTTTTTCAGTGTGTTGAACCAATACCAGCCAAAATGGCTTTGGTTTTACATAGAACCTTCTTACATTTTCTGCTTTATATTATTCATCACAATGGTCCCACAAAATATAACTGTTAGTTGAAGTAGGATTTCCCTCCATATTTCTTCATTGATAAGATGGAAATTGGAGAAGGGTGAAACTAAGGCGGATAATTAGGTTCAATAGAAATTGACTCAGACTTGCTAATTTTTATTTTATTTTGTTCCTCTTTTATAAAATTTTCAATTTCCAAATAAAATTTTCCCTATTTTTTTTAAAAAAATTTATATATTAAAAAATTTAATTATTACTATAATTTGTGTTTTGTAATGATTTTTTTCTTCATTTTTTTGTCTATTTTTTTTATGAGGTTGATTTGATTTTTCATACTCTTTTGTTATTATTTTTAATAATATTTTTCATATGATAAAGAATTGGTGTATTTTAGAATGTCAGTTTAGTTGAAATATTATAGTAATAATTAAATTTTTTAATACATAAAAAAATTAGGGAAATTAGTTTCTTAAATTTCTAAAAAAATTAATGGAACTTAGAACTTATTTGTAAGATATTCCTAGTTAAAAGAGAGCGAACAAAAGTAATGGGTTGAAATGGCTACAAATCTTTTACTAGAGTTAATATTGTCAAAATGGGTCATCCGGCTCAATCTGACCCAGTCTACCACAGATTAATCATTTAGTGAACTAATCCAATCTGGTTCATTTATTAGCGAACCAAAAAAATCCAAACTCGGCCTGACCCACTACGAGTTGGCGGTAAATAGGTTGGCTCACTGGTTCACTTAATTAGAATTTTTTTAAAATAAAAAAAAGGCTTAATATTTCTTTTGGTCTCTCGAAAGAGGGGTTGTATTCAAAATGGTCCTACCTTTTTAAAAAAGGTAACAAATGATCCTAACATATGAAACGAGGGAAACACCACGCCGAAGCAACCGAACCTAGCCTTTCCTTACGAGAATCCCAAGCTAGAACAAGGAAAGAAAGGAGGAAATAAGGGTTCTCTGATGAGTTCTTGTTGTTTCTTGGGATAGAAGATGAAGTTGATGTGACAAACAACTTTTTTTTTAAATTCAATATTGACATGTAATGTGCCACGTACTAGAAAAAGTGTACAACTCATTAAGTTTTGGCCAACGAGAGGCAGCTGCACCCGTTTTTTCACAAGTTGGAATCGTTTGTAACTTTTAAAAAAAGGTATGACCATTTTGAACACGACCCCTTTTCGAGGGACCAAAAGAGGTATTAAGCCTAAAAAAATTACAAACTTTTTATAATTCAAATCTAAAAAAAATTTTCTCCCAAATTTCACTCCAAACATAGGGTTAATTAGTTTTAAAAATAAGGAACTTAAATAATTTTTTCAAACAAAATAAATAATAAATATTTTTTTATAAAAGTTAAATTTTAATAAAATAAAATTAAGTAGGTGGATTAGTTGGTGGGTCAACCTAACCTACCACAGGTTCAATCCGACCTACACAGATTCAACCTAAATAAGTCAAATTTAAATAAATTGAGTTAAAATCTGATTATATAAAAAATATAATTTTTTTAAACTCAATTCAATCCAAATTTCGTGAGAGTTGTGACTATTTTAATAGATCTGACAAGAGTGTCATATCATAGGTTACCATTGTGATGGAATGGAATATATTTTGACTATGAAATTCCGCCGAAGTTTGCGGTTCTACTCTCAAACGAATCCAAGAATAATAATGAAAATAGAAAGGAGAAACATGTTGGGGCCTATTGTTTAGAGCCTATATAGCATGTTCTTCTGTAACCGTTAATTACTTTTTTCTATTTATCTACATGTTTATTACATAGACTTTTAAGAGTAATTCTGATAATATCATTATTATTAGTACCCTTATAAAATAATTAAAATGGATAATTAATCTTGATAATTACTATTAGAGGTAATTAAGTAAATTATATATTTTTATTAAAATTGAAGCATTTAAATGAAGATTTAATTAAAAAATTATCTATCAGCTTAATATTTATTTTTATTATCATTTTCTAAAAACTTGAAGCATATAAAACAATGAATATTTCTGGTTGGTTGTGATAATCTATGTGCAAATATTATTATGTGTGAGTAGGGATCTTTAGAAGCAATAGAACTTTTAGTGGTAAAAGCTCACAATTTAGATAAGGAAGGTTCTGTAATTATAATTATGTCATTTGAATATGATTGGTTGTGATGAGATGTGATTGAATTAGTAGTATACTTGATATATTGAGATGCTGAAATTGTTGATGGAAGTTGATTGTTTTAAATAATGTTGAATGTTGATTGTTGTGATTTAAAATCTAGTACTTGTCATGTTTGATCTGTCGTGGAAACCAAGGGTATTATTTGGGGTATTTTTTATTTAAAAAGTAGAAGTTTTAACATGATAAATAAATAAGTTAGCCTAAATAATATTAGGTGACTTGATAAATCAGATTTCACATTTATGAATTATGCAAATTTTTTGGACGAATGATCTGGTCACTAGGTAAAAACTAAATTTATGTAAGTCAAAGAAGAATCACGTTGTGCAAGATAAGATTTGTTGGATAAGCTTGCGAAAAATGTTCCTAATAGTCCTATTCGCTAAGCGAGCGTCTGGGTTTCATAAAAATCCAGTAAGCCTAGGATAATTATGGTCACTAGGCTAGCTTTATATCCATTGGGCAAATTGTTAAGAATTTACTCCCACTACTCACTTGTTGGGAGAGCCATGATGTCGTTAAACAAAAAAAGGTTATTTCAAATAGAATGATTTTTTAGTTTTTTAGAAGATTGAAATGTGAAAAGATTTAGATTATATATATATATATATATATATATATATGATGAATAATTATTGAAAAGAGAAATGTGATGTATGAATTGTATGAATGAGTGATATTATAATGCTTATGAATGGGTGATATTATAATGCTTGGGATATATATGTAGGGGTGTGATTGGGTGTGTAGGTGTATAGGGATGTGGGTGGGTGTGTGTATGTTGGTGTGGGTGTATGTGTGTGTGCATGTGTGTGTGCGTGTGATGATGAAGATAATTTGTGATGAGAAATATGATGTATTGAATGTTGATTTGATGAGTGAGCAGTGAATTAACCATGTCGTGGTGATGAGGAAATATATCCTAATATATTGAAGTCAGGATAGCCCAAGTGTTAGTCGTCAAAATCTACTAAGTTTTCCAAACATAATATCAAAGTCTATTGAAAGCACATGTCTTTCAAAAATAGAGTCAAATATTTAAGTTTTGAGGACTAATGAGATATGATATAATATATATATTCGTGATGGTAGGTTTTGTGTAGATATTTGATTTTTTTTAATATAATCATGGATTATTCGAGCTAGATAGAGTAAGTCATTGGACTATTAATTGTTTGAGTTATGTATTATTGGGTCATGTTTTAATGGTGTAATAAATGAGCTATATATGATAATGGTTATATGAGAGGTTGAATGAGTAATTTTAGAAGAAAAAAAAACTTTATTGAAAAAAAGTTACATACATATATATACTCTTTTTGTATTGTATAGATCCTCTTAATTGATAAATGATTAATTATATCTTTTAAAAGATTAATTTGGATTTTCTCACGTAAGATTGTAAAAGTATATTTTGTATATATTTATTTGTTGTTTATATTTTTTATGTAATGCTTTAGTAGGATGATACTAAATTGAGATATTTCATTTTGTTTTGTATTTGAAGTTAGGAAGATGCATAAGAAGTAAAATAAATTGTTTTCCTTGACATAGAAGCAAAGGAAGTGTTTGGGGACCCCATGAAATCCTCATTATCATTGATCCACCATGCAATAGCGTGAGAGTTTTTTCCCCATCTAAGTGTCCCTTTTGGTGTCCCTATCTAATTATCATTATAGATTCCTATACAGTGACTAAAGTGGAAGCATTTTCATAGTAATGGTCTTTTCTTTTTCGGAGAACCACTCTTCCACCTCAAATATGCTTAACAGCAGGCATGCATGGGTGTTCTCCACGACTTCATTAAACCTCGCTTGGGTTTAATATCATATTTTTCTCACTTTCTCTCTTTAAGAGTTACTATTGAATCAACATTTGTTAGATAAAATAACATTACATTAATACTTAAGTTTGAAGTTTTTTTTTTTAAAGGTTAGATTTAATTAAATTTGAAATCTCGTATAAATTTATGTATTTTTAGTTAAGTTCTTATTAAACTTTCTTAGTCTATTAAGTATATATATGATAAAATATCAATCAGATAAAATATATGAAAAGTCTATTATAACTTTAACCTACTCAAAGCTTGTCATACAACAATTAAAAAGGATTGGACCATCTTTTATAAAAACGTTGTTTTTGGAGAAATATATGTAATTGATTGTGAACAGTCACATTCTCGAATGATGTTAAGAATAGCGAATCCTTCAGATTTTGATTACGTGATTTTGACAATGGAATCACAAAATGACTTGATCACGGTAATCACAAGTTATTTTTTGAAGACGACATTTTTTATGCTCCCCTATTTGGGGAATAAATTGTAATTTTTAATACTTATTAAAATCATAACCATTATTTCTTACATATACTACCCATTATCTTTTATATGTAATAATATATAATGTTTATTTTTTGGTAATCTATGGTATCAGGATGAACTCATTAATTGAAATATAGCAAGTTTATATATCGAAGTTAAATATGTATCACACAGTTAAATTTGAAAAATTACTTAAGTTCTTAGTATTCTTCAAGATCCAAATCAATGACAATAGAAGTCGAAAAATACATGGATCTCGTAAGATATCTCGTGAACTTAAAAAAAAAAAAAGCATGATGGACCCATTAGAGCAAATAAGTCAATATTTTCCACTGGGGTAAACCTTTATTTTCTAAGAACCGTTCATCCCAAAATCCAAGTCAAAAATGTGAAGTAATTGCTGCCAAAAGAATATACTATACACAAGGACTAGTGGAGGAAGAATTTACATTTTCGAAGGACCAATTTTAGTTAATTTTAATTAATTCCCATTAATTCACTTAATCAAAGTTTGTCCACTGCTGATCATTAAGCGATTATTTCATCATTCTCAACGATCACGCCAGAATATATATTAACATGACAAAGAAAGAAAAGGTGCTGTTGCACAATCAATTCTATCTTCATCTTAATTAATAAGTTTGGTAAAACCTAATTAACTACCCTCTGAAAGCAGTTGTAAAATTAAGTGGGTAACTTAATTATATAATTAGTTTAATCTAATTTCTACTCTCTAGTGTACGTGTTTACGAGACCAAACATTATTTCACACACATCGTCATGTGTGCCCTTTTTCTTACTTCATCATCCTTTTCTCTTCGAAGCCTTTTCTTTTGACTGTTTTGTTCTTCCATGCACCATCATTTAGGCCTTGCTTAACGGCTAAAACTACCCAATAATCAGGATGCAATTGGGTCCCATATGTTTATTTTTTATTTTTTTTTTACAATATGTTTAGTTTGATCACACCAATTGCTTTGGGGTTTCTCTCTTTATATACTTCCCTATAACCTACATCACTTCTCACTTCTCACTTCTCACTTCTCACTTCCCTTCTCTCTCTCTCACTCACTTTGCAACATGACAACCACACTCTCTTTGCTTTTCTTCTTCTTCTTCTTTCTCCTCCCTCTTACCCTTTTCTCTTCACCAGTTCAAAACCCTGAAGAGGTTGTTCAAGAGGTCAACAGGTACACCTTCCCCTTTAGATCCATGTTACCCACTTACATTTACATCTTCTATTCTGCATTACATGCTAATTTTCCTCAGACCAAAACCAAAATGCTATCACTTTTTTCACTTTCATCAACTTCATTTCAAACATGTTCCAAAATATTGTTCTATATTATTGGCTAGTGCTTCTTTAAACAGACAATTTGTTCCTTAAAACCAGGAAAAAAAATTTGTTTTTCAACATCATTCTACATCCATTCATATAAAAGACTTTTCATCTACCTTTCGGTTATAATATGAAAGGGAGAGATCAAATTTTCAGTCACATTCACTTGCAAGTCATTTATTATTAACTTTTATCTAGTTGAGGAATTAATGAAAATTTGTTTTTGTTACGTTGTTTTCTTTAAATGTTTTTAATTTTTAATGAAAAAATCCCTTCAATTACATAATAGTGTATAATGATGAAAAAGGTTAATAGGCCCTTCACAATAATATCAGTTACTATATACTAACCAACATGTCTTGGTGGTTGGATTTTCCTATCGATTGCCACTAACTGCATCATCAATTATTTTATTAAAATTAATAATAATAATAATAAATTATAATAATTGAATTTTTTGGGTGCAGGAAAATCAACGCCTCCATAGCTAGGCCTAGGAGGAGCTTGGGCTATCTTTCATGCGGCAGCGGCAACCCCATTGATGACTGTTGGCGGTGCGACCCGAATTGGGAGAAGAACCGGCAAAAGCTAGCGGACTGCGCAATCGGGTTCGGAAAGAACGCCATCGGCGGAAGGGATGGGAAAATCTACGTGGTGGACGACGCCGGCGACGACGACCCGGTGAACCCGAAGCCAGGGACGCTCCGCCACGCCGTGATCCAAGACGAGCCCCTCTGGATCATCTTCGCGCGCGACATGGTGATCCAGCTGAAGGAGGAGCTTCTGATGAACTCCTTCAAGACAATCGACGGCCGCGGCAGCAGCGTGCACATCTCCGGCGGCCCCTGCATCACCGTGCAGTACGTGACGAACATCATCATCCACGGCATCCACGTGCACGACTGCAAGCAGGGAGGGAACGCCATGGTGCGCGCCTCCCCACGGCACTACGGGTGGAGAACTGTGTCGGACGGCGACGGCGTGTCGATCTTCGGAGGAAGTCACGTGTGGGTCGACCATTGCTCCTTGTCGAACTGCAACGACGGGTTGATCGACGCCATCCATGGGTCCACCGCCATCACCATCTCCAACAATTACATGACGCATCATGACAAGGTCATGCTCTTAGGTCACAGTGACGCTTACACTCAGGACAAGGACATGCAAGTCACTATTGCTTTCAACCACTTCGGTGAAGGCCTTGTTCAAAGGATGCCAAGGTACTTCACACTTTATTCAATTTTTCATTTTACCCTCAGAGTTATTATTCATTACACGTTACTTTGGAGGCCATGTTATGTTGTAGGACCAACATTGAGTGTGAAAAAAAAAAAAAACTTTGTGCAACTTGCAGGTGTAGGCTTGGATATTTCCATGTTGTGAACAATGATTATACTCACTGGGAAATGTATGCCATTGGGGGGAGTGCTAATCCAACCATCAACAGCCAAGGCAACAGATTTGTTGCACCAGATGACAGATTCAGCAAAGAGGTGATTAATTATTCATAAAGTCCTATGCCATGATTAAATGTAGTTGTACTGTGTCTGCATTTTTATCATATGCTAAACTTGGTACTTGTTTAGGTGACAAAACGTGAAGATGCAGCAGAGAGTGAATGGCAGAGTTGGAATTGGAGATCAGAAGGGGACATGTTAGTAAATGGTGCATTTTTCACTGCTTCTGGTGCTGGAGCCTCCTCAAGTTATGCAAGGGCTTCAAGCCTAAGTGCAAGACCATCTTCACTTGTTGCTTCCATTACAACAGGTGCTGGTGCACTCACCTGCAAGAAAGGTTCTCCTTGCTGATAATGACTCATCCATTCATTCCAAAAAGGAAAATTAAACAAGATATATATACGTATATATCCCCAAAGAAAAAAAGAGAAAAAGGTGGTTGATCTCTAGCTTTTATTCACTTTTCCTTGGATTTCCATACATCTCCACTATTTTCGCCCTTTTGGGGGGCTTCTTAGATTGTTTTGTTGTTTTTCTTTCTTTTTTTTTTTCTAGTTTTGATGAGTAACTCATGATTACAACCTCCACCTGTTTACTCTTGGAGAACCAGGTCAGTTGAAGAATCTGGACGTATTCTGAGAGGAAAACAAGTGAAGAAGAGTTGATATATTATCATTATTCTGTTATAATACAAAGTTTTGCCTAGGTTTTATAGGCTCTTATACTATATCATATATGTTAAACTCTCTCTTAGCTTTCTTCTGTCTCTCTTCTTGTTCCTACTGACCGACACATGCGCAGACAGAAATGAATAGTGTGCTGACTAAGACCACGAATAAAACCAAAGCTTATTTCAAAACGTAATTCGATCCAAAAGGAAAAGAAATCATCGAATCCCATCAATCATTTTTGTCCAAATTTAAATGCATCGAGCATTCGAAAATGCTCAACTACCATAATAACTGTTAACAATATATAGGACAAAAGATGGTAGTGGTACAATCTGATCAGCATGCTAATATATTTATTATGATGTTTGTGTTGTTAACTTGTACTTCACCAAGTGGAATTGATTACGCAATACGGTTTTGAGCTTTTGTATATCCCATCACAAACCAAATTAAGATAATTAACCAAAATGTAACATTGCATAGTTTATGAACATATTTTTTGATGGCATTGATCTTTGAACTAAGTAAAGCCAATTTAGGAGAGACTAAAGTAAATATATTGGGGCAAAAAGAAAGAAAAAAAAAATACATGGAGTGGGAGAATGGTTGATTGCAACAAGACATGCCTTTTCCATTGCACGAGTTAAATTGGATGTGGAGGCAAAGATAGGTGAGGATTAGCTAGGACAAAATTAGGCGAAAGGGTTGAAAAGATGAGAAAAAGCACATGGGTGTGGCTCCTAATTGGATCTTCTTTTGACGGTGGCATTTGATGTGATTGTAGCTATTTGGTAAAGATTTAAATTGGGTTACAACCACATTTTGACAAAGTTTTCATTCAATTCCTTTCTTCCACCATTTCCCTTTCTTGAATAATGAGAACTCAACATTTGACCCCATTCATCATATGATGTTACCAACTTACCATTCCTCCTCTAAATGAATATATTTTATAGTTAATTAATTAGTGAATATGTTTTATAGTTCTCTACAATGTTCCAAAAACAATTAATAGTAGAATAAGAGCCTTAGAAGAAAAAAAAAATTAGTAAAATAAGAATATATGATATGATACGATAATAATGTTAAGTTATAATTATATCTTTAGTAAATACCATATTACAATATACTATTTTTCATATTAATCATATATATTTTTTTAAAAGTTAACTTTTAATTTATTCCCTTTACAAATTATGACAATTATAAAACAATGCGATTATAACTAAATTGTTCGAAACTGTGTTTTATTTATATAATTACTTTTTGTATTATAAAAACTTATATAACATTTAAAAATTTTAATTAATACGTTAAAAATATTAAATTATTATTCTTTAATTTAATATCCTGATAAATAATTTAAGTTTATTTTATGGGTTAAGGTAATTATACATATAAATATGTTAATAAAAAATTTATTATGCTTATTCATACAAATTATTATTAAAAAAGGTATACAGAAATTCCTTTTATTTATATAGTTAATTTTTCTTAAAATTATAAAAAATATATATAAGTTTTGTAAAATTAATATTATATGCTTTAAATATTTTTCTTTAAAAAATATTTGAATAACATAAAGTTAGTTTTGTTTTAATTAGTATTATAGTTTAACGTTATGTGTAAATAATATATATAACAAAAAATTGAGAAGAAAATAAATGTCGACATAACATTATTATATATTGTATTAACTATAACAAAAACATATTACAATATAATAGGATAGTGATTATTTTGTCGTATCTTTCACACCAAATAATCCTTAATTTCTATGCTATCTATCTTCATTGAGGTTAATATTATAATTTGTCATTTTTTTTCTTGTTTGTATACAAAAAATTCAAACCAGACAATATAATCAATAAAAGATTCTGTTAACTGTTGTAACACGAGGAGTATTACTGTAGGAAGCTTGAAGAAAAAAAACTAAAATTGAGGAAGCAATGATTGTGTTATTTTCTTCCTTTTTTATATATATGGCTTTATAGATTTTTATATTATTAACTAATTAAAATTTAATTGAAAGGGATTTGAAGATAATTATAAGAAAATATATTGTATATAAAATATTGTGATCGAATATAAAACTACTACATTTTTCATTTCATTTTTATATTAAGTAAACACAAAAATGAATCTTCCTTAATGATATACAAATCATAATTCTCAATTTATAACAACTATTCTCACTTAATATTTAAGATAAACCTGAACTATAGAAAAAAATGTCAAAGAATAAAAATACGATAAATATTAATTTTATTTACATTTTTTTATCATAATAAAATTAAGATATTAATAAAATGAGCAACAATAGAGAATCTTCAACAAATATTTTGGGTTGTCAAAATTTTATTTTATAAATTTAATAAAACTTTCAAAAGATATTTTATTTATATATTAATTTTAGTTTGCATAAAAAATTTTGGAGGTTTCATATCTCCTAACTCACATTTAGAAGCTCCGCCTCACATAGAAGTTTCGTCTGAACATAAATAATAATAATAATAATAATAATAATAATAATAATAATAATAATAATAATAATAGTAGAGAAAATACCTAGTAGTTAATATATAATAAATTATGTATTGATGGTAATATTGAATTTAAATTTTATATTAATATGATAAGTTGAGCAACATAATTTTATGTACAAAAGGTATTTGTAGTTTTTTACTTATGAATGGTTTCATTACTATGGATTGAATTTTTATGATGTAAATCTTGAAAGACTAAACACTATAAATATATATATATATATATATATATATATATATATATATATATATATATGTGTGTGTGTGTGTATTTAACTCCTTGAAGAAAGAAAGATCTTGCATTATAGATAAAAGAAATTAAAAAAGAAAATACATATTTTGTTATCGTAAACTGATTAATGTAATAAGATAAGTATGGTATTCTATTCTACTATATATATGTTATGTTGGCAACCAAATGGGTACTTAATATAATGTTAAAAAAACTCATGATCATTAATGGAGCCAATTTCTCTAAATATATTTTTTTGACAAGGAAGATCAGCTTAAAATCTTTCAAAAGCATTCGAGTATAAGAAATTACACTGACATCTAAAAATAGATCGACCTCAAGACAGTTCTGGTTAAAAGTCATAAAGTCTTTATCCTACAGTAAATATCTGCTTCAAATATTGACACTCGGTTACTACAAAATTGATTTTTGTAATTTCATGCCGCAATCAGAGGGAACTCGTTTTGAGGTACCATATAAATATGCACCAAGTTGTTATATTCATAAATTAATAAAAAGTCAAAGTTTAGGTTATAAGAAGAAATTAGGTAAAAAAATATAAACAAAACTTTAGGTAAACGAGTGTATTTTAAAACTTCAATTACATTGAATGTTTTGATGAAATTTTTACTAATGGAAATGAATTAGTTATTAAATTGAATTTTATCGATAAATTTATTTATAGGGACTGTTGACTGCCCCCACACATCAACACAAGGCTTTTCAGTGTGCTTTGTCCTCACTCGTCCCTAAATTACTCCAGGCTAAGCACGCTTAACCATGGAGTTCTTATGGGTTAGGCTACCAAAAAGCAAATGCATTTGTTGATATGAGTAGCCAAACCAATTCCTTTAAGCTATCCTTCAACTGTATAGTCCCATACCAATACAGTCTTCATATCTCTCTCATTCTGGTGTATGTTCGATTCGTCCATGTGCCCCTTCCACTCGAAGCCTACCAGGAGCCACTCTTTGTCCGTGCCTCTTACACCCTGCCCTCCTCAGTACCCGAGAGTCACATGCGCATGTGATGCCCGGGCACTGACGAGGGCGGGGAGTGCGGCTCCTAGCAGGCTTCGAGTGGAAGGGATACATGGACGAATCGAACATACACCGGAATGAGAGGGATCTGGAGACTGTATAGGTATGGGACTATACAGTTGAAGGATAGCTTAAAGGGTAGCCTAACCCTTAAGAACTCCATGGTTAAACGTGCTTAGCCTGGAGTAATTTAGGGATGGGTGACCTTTTGAAAAATTTTCCCAGAAAGTGTGCGAGTGAGGATAAAGCACATTGGAAAGCCTCGTGTTGATGTGTGGGATATATTTTATTTATTAATAGATTTATTTATTAATAAATTTATCGATAATTTAAAATATTTATTACCAAATAATTTGTTCATCGACAAATTTGTCAATAAAAAGAGCAGCAAATTTTATACCCAAACCTATATTTAGTACACGAGAGACCAAGCCCTCGACGGAACTTGTCGTCCTCTCTAAAGTCCTCCTCCTCATATTGTGCCCCAACTTTCAGAGTCTTCAGTCTCCCTCACGACTCCCTTCTCTAGGCTACACTCAACCGCTGGGGGCGCACTATCTTCCTTGACAAGAACAAATACGTCATCTCCAAGTTTTAGTAGTTCTCTCTCGATATCGAAGCCTACGACGTCTAGTTCACTACCAAAGTCTCTAACTACCCCAAACTTCTCTCCCAAGCTCTTGCTTAGGCCCAGGTCGACTATCGGCCTATCCAAAACCTTTTATTCTCTAAATGCAAGCTCTCCATTAACGATTCTCAATCACATTTATCATCAGTCCAGAGCACGAAGGTCAACAAAAGCCACATCTTCGACCATGATTTTGGGTACAAATAGTATTTTACCTACATTTGACTTGTTTATAAACGCGTATTAAAGTATTACTATCCACAAATTTTAAACAGGTATCAACTATCCATTGTAAATTTTATCCACAGATACCCACATACGCAAGTATTTTTGTCATCTTTAGTCAAAACTTTACATTAAGAAAAACTTTGATATACTAAGAGAGTTGAATTTAACTTAGTTTCAAAAAAATTAGTTTGTAATGTGAATTTTGTATTCTTATATATTATAATTTAACATATTTATAATTAATGTGTATAACTTAACACTAATTTTGAAACTAATAAATAGATAGTATTATATTATTGAAGATGAATATTAGTATAAGATTGGTAGTTTTAGAATATATATATATATATAGACAATATCCATAAAAAAATAAAGTTGGTGTTTATGTGATGTAGTAGTAGGTAATTACCCCTCCATCCTAACAAATGTTGTCCCATAACTAATCATAAACACGATAGAAAAAGCTCGTTAGAAGACCGATTACACATTAAAAAAGTGTTGTAGGAATGCCAAGCCTCACAATGATATCTAAGGTTGTTGAAGAAAATGACAAGACGCCAAGCAAAGATGATATGCCAACAAAATTTTGTATTTACAATTTAGTTTAAATTTACAAGAAATACCAAGTGAAATGCACAAGGACCTTGTGTGCAGAATTACTTGAAAAGTAAAGTAAACGTGAATTCTAAAACACTTTCACTATATACGTTAGGTTTGATTTTCAATTTGTAATGTTCTAATCTCAATATGAAGAGTAAACTCGGTATTATGTTTGGTTCCTTTCAAAAGTACATTTTGGACATTAAATTTTGTCTGAAAACTTAGTTTTATAAAAATAAAAAATTGATGTGGTTGTACTTCTTTTATATTTTTAAATGCATTGATCATGGTTTTTTAACTTTTAAAAATAGGTTTAAACCCTTTAATTGTTCCTATTTTTGGAGTGTTTTTCCAATTTAATCTTCTTCTTATTAAAATTCCCAATTATGTCTTCATAAGAGCTAATTTTGATCAATTAAACCCTTTTCTTTAAATTAAGTTAACAGAAATGGTTTAATTAATGAAAATTAACTCTTACGAATATCCAATTGGAGATTTTAATAAGAAGGGATCAAATTGGGAGAACATTCCAAAAATAAAGACAACTAAAAGATTTAAACCTTAAAAATATGCTAATTTAGTTTTTTCTCTTACTTAAATATAATAATACTTTTCACCAACGCCAAGTAACATAAATTCTTTTTTCTAAATTTTAGAAACCCCAAATCAAGAAATGATGTTATTTAATAATACCATTTTTAAATTAATATTTAAAATATTCATTAAATAGAAAAAAATAAAGCATATTAAATGCAAAATGATATATATTCAATATATTTGCGGATTGGAAAATCATCGCTGGTTCATTTTTAATAAATTTTGTTGTGGTAATATATAAAATTTAAAATTTGGTTTCAAAATATCAATATTTTTAGAGTTTAAAGTTTTCCATTTTAGAAAATTAAATGCATTCATATTTTATTTATAATTATTTTTATTTCATTAAAAAAGTAACATAAAGTATAATTTGATATAATAATTAAATATATTTATGTAGAAAATAGTTTTAAATAAAAAAAATTAAACAAAAGATATTATATGATCATAACTGAGTATTCAACATTTATTGACTCTATGGTTGGAATTGGTTCACTGATACTTGTGAACAACCTTATTAATTTTAGGCACATAATTTGTGGATGCCTGTTGCCTCTTTTCTCCATTATTATGGTAGTTGCAAATTCTTATGCTAAGGGTAAAACATAACAGCAGATATTCACAATCTTACATAAGAGAATTTGACAAGCAAAACCTTTTCATATGGATTTTCAATTTTATAATTTATTACATACTTAAATATATTCAAATTACTTTTATTTTGAATTGTTAATTTTTTTTAATTATTTTGTCTCCTAATATAACTTAAAGTTATTAAATTTTAACTTATTTGTTTGAATTAAATATTTTAATTAATATTAAATAAATCATTTAAATATTAAACGATTATTATTAATATAAAAGAATTATTAATATTCTTGAATGAAAATATATTTTAGTTAAAATATATCAAACTTTTTAGCTAATATGAATTTTTTTTTTCGTAATCAACATTAATCAAAATTATTTATAGGTTTCAATATTTGTTTTTCATTTAGTCGAGTTCTAATATTTATTAAAAAGAGTAATGTGATTTTTTTTTGTCAAATTAATGTTGAAGTTATTTGAAAAATGATCATTGTACCATGATACTCCGGACGGATCAGATACACGGTTTCTATACAACAAACGGTCATGATAAATAGGTTACCAAATGTGATTAAGGTAAGAAGGGATTAAAAGTTATTGGATTGTGATTGGGTCCTGATTAAGGTTTCCCTAATCCAAGGCCCATAACCAACACTATAAATACATGTCAAAGGTAAGAGGTAGATAGGTTTATTAATTCCACATTTAATATAGCTCTCAGATTACCGAATGGACTGTTATTAACTTTGGCATCGGAGAACCTTTGGCAGGTACCCTCCCAGACGGAACTCAGACTGAGGAAGGGACAAATCGTGAAGAGGACAATCGGCCTGAAGAGACTAAGGCTGAAAGGAGGAAGTGGACATAGGGAAGATCGACCGGCCACTAGAGGAAATTGTGTAGGAGTTGGGAGACTCGACCTCATACTAGAACATTTTGGCGCCCACCGTGGGGCCGAGTAACCAAACCCAATGGTAGTCACAAGGAACATGAGCAGTGAGGACCCGATTGAGATGATAAGGATACTACAACAAAGAATGGAGAAGATGTAGTAACAACATGAAGAGGAGATGGCGACGGTCAAGGCAGAATGTGCAGCGCGCTTAGCCTAGAGGAAAGAGGGGGGAAGAGTAAGGCAAGGAGAAAGAGGGGGAAGAGTGGGGCAAGGAGAAAGAGGGGGAAGAGTGGGGCAAGGAGAGAGAGGGGGGTGAGCAAGGTAAGAATAACCGAGAAGGCACGACCAAGCACAATAGGATGGCCGAATCCGGAACCGAGAAGGGTAAAGCGAAAGACGATCCGGTTGAGAGTGTCGTCTTGAGCAAGCAACTAGTAGTAAAGGTTGAAGATACTTCCGGTCAGTTGTTGTTCGTCCAGGCCATCATGGGCGTCAATACATCTGAACACTTTGTGCCGCCCCAGCTTAGCATTTACGATGGGATGACCGACCCGGACGACCACATTAAAGCGTTCTCCACAAGGATGACATTTTGAACAGGAAACCGAGCGATATGGTGTCGGGCGTTTTCCCTATCCCTAGAGGGAGAGGCCTTGGAGTGGTTCAACTCCCTCCCCCCAAATTCTATCGAGCACTTTGAGGGCTTGAAGGCCATGTTCGGTCGACAGTTTTCCAACAGTCGTTCACAAGATTTGACTATTTTTGAACTCTCCAACCTCAAGCAGGGGAAATAGGAGACGTTAAAGACGTTTATGGACTAATATCAAAAGATGGTCCGAAGAGTCAAGCGGCTCAGCACCGAGCTGACCCTTCAGTATGTTATGTCGGCCCTTAGGCCAGGGCCTTTCAAAGATAGTATATGCCGAAGGACCCTGAAGACGATGGAGGAATTGAGGGAGCGGGCGACGGATGAGGTAAGGGTCAAAGAAATGAAGCAGTCTTACCGAAAGGAAGCTTAGGAGGCAAAAGAGAAGGTGGAGGGAAAGAAACCGGAGGGGCAATCTGGCAAAGCCAGGGGGTTCAAATAGAAATAGCTACCTAGAGGCCCATGCTTCCAACAATACACACCACTGAACGTTCCTCGCGCCAAGATATTGCAGGAAGCGTTGAGTGTCGAGCTCATCCGTCCACCCAAAAGGCGTCCAACTCCGCTTGGGGCTGATGGAAACAAGCACTGTTTATACCACCAGAACCTAGGCCATACTACCGAAGAATGTATGACTTTGAAAGATCAAATCGAGGAGTTAATCCAAGCAGGACAGTTGAAAAAGTATATCAGGACCGATCGCACAACTGGTCTGGTGGAACGGAAGCGTAGTCCACGTCAAGGTCCTTCGAGATGGGACAATCGGTCAAGATATTACCAGAGTAATTGCCCAAGATCAGAAAGATGACGCGGTAGAAGCCATAGTCGGCGCAGCGACCGACCGATCCAAGGTCGTATCAACACAAACTCAGGAGGGTTTACTAGGGAGGACCCTCATCTTCGGCAAGGAAGCGTCACATCCGGGCACTCCGATCGGTCAACAGCGTTCAGGTGCCGAGGAGATCCATGCCTTCAATCACTTTCACGGACGGTGACTTTCACGTCCCAGACCTCGAACAAGATGATCCCATGGTAGTTACCTTCGAGATCGCCCATTATGAAGTAAGGTCTTGATAGACCAGGGAAGCTCTGTTAACATCCTATACTGGAAGACATTCCAGCGCATGGACCTGTCAGAGGACATCATTGTACCATTCAGCAGATCGTAGGCTTTGTAGGCGAAAGGGTGGACACCCGAGGGTACGTTGACCTCTGCACCCGTTTGGGGACCGGCCGAGGGGGCGGTGAGAGAAAAGTACACTACTTACTAGTGGAAGCTAACACGTCTTATAACGTTCTTTTGGGCCGGTTGTGCCTGAACGCATTCGGGGAAATAGTTTCTACCCCCATTTAACCTTGAAATACCCGTCCGACAAGGGAAAGGTGTTCACCGTTAGGGCCGACCAAAAGACAGCCCGAGAATGCTATGCGATCGGACTGAAGATGTATCCTCGGACGACCAGACGGAAATTAACTCCATCAAAAGTGGCAATGGCCGATCTGGACCCGCGAACTAACACTGGTGATCAGATTGAACCACTCGAAGAACTGTGTTCAGTAAGGGTAGGGGCAAAGAAGGATCAAATCACTAACATGGTTGGAGGCTTAGAGCCCGTATTGGAACGGGATTTGAAAGCAACCCTATGGAGAAATCGTGATCTTTTCATGTGGACCACGTCCAACATGCCCGACATCCACCCTTCCATCATGACTCACAAGCAGACCCTCTTCAAAGAAGCTAAACTGGTCGCAAAGAAAAAATGAAGGATGAGGGTTGAGAAGGGAGCAGCCGTCCACGAAGAAGTGAGGAAGTTGAAGGAAACGGGCTTTATTCGAGAACTAACCTATGTCACGTGGCTGACGAATGTGTTTATGGTCAAGAAGGCCAGTGGAAAATGGTAGATGTGTACGGATTACACCAACCTTAATAAGGCGTGCCCCAAAGATTCTCACCTGCTACCTAGCATCGACGGCCTCGTCGACGGGGCGTTCGGTCACCGCATGCTTATCTTCTTAGATGCCTACTCTCGCTATAATCAAATACCGATGTATGCCCTGGACTAGGAGAAGACGACCTTTATCACAGAAAGAGGAAATTATTATTATGATGTTATGTCGTTCAGCCTTAAGAACGTAGGGGCTACTTATCAACGGCTAATGGACAAGATCTTCGCCAACCAGATCGGCAGGTGCATGGATGTTTACGTAGATGACATGGTGGTGAGGTCGAAGTCCGAACCCGACCACGTGAACGACCTGGAGGAGGTTTTTTGACAGGTCAGACAGTATAATATGAGGTTGAACCCTGCCAAATGCACTTTTGGGGTGGCCGATGGAAAATTTCTAGGGTTCATGTTAACCGCCCAAGGCATAGAGGCAAATCCCGACATATGCACAACTATACTAGATATGAGAAGCCCTACTAATCTAAAAGAAATGCAACGTCTAGTCGATCGGTTGACCTCACTTTCACGCTTTATTCCCAAGCTCGCGGAGCGCATTCGCCCGATAGTCAAATGGATGACGAAGGGAGTCGGCATGGAGTCATGGGATATAGATTGCGAGCGGGCCTTTACCAAAGTCAAAGCCATATTAACCAACCCCCTGATCATGAACTGATCGTCCCCGGGGGAAGATTTACAAGTCTATCTAGGAGTATCAGTCGACGCTATTAGCGCTGCGTTGGTACAGGAACGACCGCAACCCAAGCTTATTTACTTCGTTGAGCGGGTATTGCAGGAGCCGGAGACGCGATATCAACAAGTGGAGAAGGTTGTGTTGGCTCTCCTTAATGCTTCCAAGAGGCTCTGCCTGTATTTTCAAAGTTATCAGGTGGTCGTACGAACGGGCCATCCTATCTCAAAAATATTGTGGAAGCCCAACTTGGCCGAACGGATGGTCGGATGGGCTGTGGAGCTATCAGAATTTGGGTTGTGTTATGAGCCCAGAGGGTTAGTAAAGGGCCAACATTTAGCAGACTTTGCAACTGAGTTACCGTAGAGTCTAGCACTTGGCCAATGGAATTTATACGTCAACGGGGCCTCCGGGCGAACGGGCGAGGGTGCCGGGGTAGTTTTGGAAGGACCAGACGGTTTCCTGCTCGAGCACTCCCTCATTTTCAAGTTTAAAGTGTCTAACAACTAGGCGAATATAAAG
Source organism: Vigna reflexopilosa (assembly GCA_027742785.1). Taxonomy (NCBI): domain Eukaryota; kingdom Viridiplantae; phylum Streptophyta; class Magnoliopsida; order Fabales; family Fabaceae; genus Vigna; species Vigna reflexopilosa. The sequence goes on from CM050918.1 coordinate 30,744,939, forward strand.
CTCTCATAACGGGACTGCAGCTAGCCTGGGCCAACGGTTGACATGCTGAACAGATTCACAACTAGTCGTCGGCCAAATGAACGACGATTTTCAAGTGAAGGACGATCATCTTCTCAGATATTTAAACAAGGCTAAATCATTAGCCAACAAATTCAATCAGGTTATCATTAAACATATCCCACGAGAGGAGAACGCTCGGGCAGACACATTGTCCAAACTTAGGAGCGGTAAGGAGAAGGAACAGTTAACGATCGTCATCTGAAAAGTATTGTCAGAACCATCGGTTGAATGTTTATCTATAAACAAAGACGAGGAGGGAGACTGGCGGACGAAAATCCGCAGACTATTCAAGATCAGGACGCCGGACGGTCGATGAAACTAGTGGACGCACGAAGAATCGCTCGGTATGTTCTGGTTGGGAACAACTTGTACAATAGAGGCTTCTCTACTCTCCTCCTTAAGTATTTGGCCAATCAGAAGCGAAATATGTAAGGGACAAACTCCACAACGACATATGTGGTTTCCACACCGGATGGCGCACGTTGAAAACCCGCGCCATCCGAGCCGGCTATTATTGACCGACGATGGATGAAGACACCAAGACCTTTGTACAAAGATGCGAAAAGTGCAAAGCCCACGCAGATATCCCTCACGTTCCACCAAGCAAGCTCCATGCTCTGGTCTCGCCATGACCGTTTGCCCAATGGGGAATGGACATAGTAGGACCCTTCCTGCCCGGCCGTGCACAGAAGAAGTTCATTCTAGTTGCTATCAATTACTTCACCAAATGGGTAAAAGCGGAAGCTCTCGCTACCATAACTGCTCGACAGGTGCAGAATTTTATTTGGAAAATTATATGCAGATTCGGCCTTCCCCGAACAGTGGTAACAGACAACGGTCAGCAGTTTGTCGACAAGAAATTGGACTCGTTCTACCAAAGCTTGGGAATAAAGCATGTCATGAGCTTGGTAGAGCATCCCTAGACGAACAGACAAGCGGAGGCATCAAACAAGGTGATAGTGGCCGAACTCAAAAGGAGTTTAGGCGATAAGAAGAAGGCATGGGTGGAAGAACTCCCAGAAGTACTATGGGCTTACAGGTGTACACCGCACCGGACGACCGGTGAGACACCCTTTAATTTGACGTACGGCACAGATGCCATGCTGCTTGTGGAACTTGGAGAACCATCTTTACGAAGGCAGGTGGAGGATCGCCAACTGAATAATTATGAACTCATAATTGAGCTGGACACCCTAGACGAGCGAAGGGACCTGCGGTCTTACGAGCGGAGGCCTGCAGAAGAATGGTAGAGAAGAAGTACAATACGAAAGTAAGACCTCGAGCTTCCAAGAGGGAGACTTAGTTTGGAGAAAGACGGGAGACGCCCGGAAAGTAATCTCTCATGGAAAATTCGCAACAAAATGGGAAGGACCCTTCAAGGTGACCGAAGACCTCCATAACAGAGCATACCGTCTGTCCCATCCGAACGACAAATTCATCCCTAACACATGGAACGCTTCACATTTGAAATTTTACTTCAGTTAAAAATTACTGTTGTATTAAGTTTTTCTCTATGAAATGCAATGACAGATGAATGTGTCTTTCCTCCAATTTCTTATGTTACATTCCAATTTCAACCGGGCGTTGAATGACGAGTTCATTAAGAACCACTGCCGCCTTCGTCACAGCATACAAAATCAGATGGTGAATGGCGAGTTCGTTAATTGATCCACTGTCATTCGACCTACACCACAAGTGAGGCGGTGAAGGGCGAGTTCAATAAGAACCACTGCCGCCTCACTCTTAATGAAAATCGGGCGGTGAATGACGAGTTTGTCATGGAACCACTACCGCTCGACCCTTGTCCTAGCAAAAACTAAGTTTATAGCAGCATTAATCGCCCAATTTTTACGGCAAAAATGCTACATCTTCTAAGGCACATTGCCGATTGGGACGCCTGATTTCGAATTAAGCGCCCTTAACACGACTCGTTGAAAAGAAAAGATAAATATTGATAAATGCTAAACACAAATTCACACATATGTGGCCGACCGATATGCAATCTAGCATTACTTAGAAAATATTCTAAAATAAATTTGAAACATGAAAGTAAAGTAAAAATTTCATATTATCAAAAGTATGAAGGGGTGTACAAAAGTATGAACGATCGGCCAGAGGAAGAACACCTATACTAAGTCCTCGACCATCTCAATCAAAAAGTAAAAAGCAAAAGAAACAATGATCCACACCATTCACAGAAACAACGCCTAACTGTCACCATCACCATCGTCATCATCGGTCGCTTGATCCTCCGCAGCCTGATCCTCTGCCATCTAATCTTCCCCCACCTCGTCACCGGCCGCCTCATGGTCAGACACCACGACCGACACCATCTTCCCATCGTACACGTCTTGGGAAATATCGAAACCGATGGCTAGAGGATCTGCCCCCAACAACCCATCGTACACGTCTTGGCCGAAGGGCCTTATTAAAGCCTTCCTCATGCTCAATTTGAACATTCTAGCTTAGAAGGTCAATTGTTGCGTTGGCCTTTAAAACCTTGCCAGCCAGCCTAGTGCTTTGGGTGCACAACCCAACCAACTCCTCCTTTTTCTCCTTTGCCTTCTCGCCAAGTTATCATACCGCCGCCTCCAGTCGTTCGAGCATCCTTTTGTTGCTGGGTAATCGATGCCAGTTCGACACAAGCATCTTCGAACTTTTTCAACAAATCAGCTTGACTCTTTTAACACTTGGAGTGCTCAAGATTAAACGCTTCTAGTTGAAGCCGAAGGTCCTCAACAACCTTCTTCTCGGCAGCCAACTCGTTTTGGACGTCCTTGGCCCCACGATAGTTGGCAAATTGGCGAAGGTACCAAATCAACATGGCCCCTCGAGTTGTGAATTCCAGGGCAGCATTAGTAAGATCCTTCTCAGACATTGGCTCCTTCTTCGCTCCTTGAGAAGAGCTCATACGAAAATCCACCTGATCGCCCACATCGAACGCCGAATTAAAAAGACCGCCTGGAGTGGCCGGGGAACGCTGCCTTCCCGGCGGCTCCTCTATGAGGAAGACTTCTCCCCATCCTTAGACTTTCTTTTCTTTTTGGAAGAGGAAGGGCCGACTTGAGCCCCAACAACACTGGCAGCACTCGAGGACTCTAGGTTCACCACAGGAGCTGGTTGCGCAATTTCCTCAGTGACCGCTTGAGTGATCGGTTGAACCACTGTCCCGGACTAAGTGGCGGTCGTCACACGACTAGAGCCGGCCGATCGAGGATCTCTCTTCCTGGAAGTCGATGGAACGTAACTGGTCTTGCGAGGTTGCAGGAGAGACATGATATCTGCAAAGAAAACACAAATTTAGCTAAGTTAATATCAAAATAACATATAGATAGTGACAAATGATGTACCGAACGCCATTTGATCAAAATCCTCATGGCCAAGACACTAAACCAATTGGCTGGCGTGAAGGCGGCGGGGCAAATTATTTATAGTCTAAACGGCTTCAACTTCGACGAGGGTCATAACGTCGACCGCTACGGGATTTATTTTTGCTGGATCCCTTGTCCAAAAAAAGGGGAACAAGGGATCACCCGCCTTGTCGTGGAACTGCGAAAAACCAGCCTCCTTTATTATTATTTTAAAGTACCTCTTCTTGAAGTTTTTGAAGGACTCCGAATAGGGCTTAAAAAGACAACAATCTTGAACGGATGTTAAGGAAACCCAACCCCGTTTAGCGAGCAGCCGGACGTGATAATAATGGAAGAAAATGGAGACTGTCGGATGATTGGCAAGGTCGAACATATGGCCATGAAAGCTTGTATGCAGGCTCACCCGTTCGGGTGTAACTAGGAAGGAGTTACATTCAACTTTCGAAGGACGACCGATTGAAAGGTTGTGAAGGGTACGCGGACGAAGATTTGGTTAAACAAATATGTATATACAAAGAAGAAGTCCTTCGGGCTACCCCCTTCCCGTGGAAAACTCGTTCATTAGGGCAACTGGCACCTAGACGAATCAACCGGACGTCCTCCTCATCCCGAGCCACGAAAGAGTGATCGGCCCAATCCAACAGATCGTCTCGAGTCTTGTACTCGGACTCGTAGGAGCCTACGTCATGTGAGGCCTACCGTACCCACCGATAACCGACCACCCACTTGTAGCCTTCGTCTTGTCCGCATCTACTTCGATCCCGCCCTGGAGAAGGAAGAGAGCGACTCCCCATTTATCATCTGGTCGCCACTATAAACAGGTGATCCGGGAGGAGATTTTCCCGCCTGATCCGCTCTCTCTAGATAGGATGATGACACCGAACTGGGAGAAGAGGCCTCACTGCCACCCGACGAGTTCCCGCTGTTCCTGCCCACCAACCCATTTGAAGAAGACAACTAAACAGTAGCCATTTATTACCTGGTTGAAGGAACACAATGTCGAACGGTAAGAAAAGAAGGAAGGAAGTAAGAGTGAAAATGACAGTGCCACATGCCCCTATTTATAGTAATAAAATTTGAAACCGCCAACGCATCTCAATCGTTGGAATCTACCATGATCAAGGGTTCAAATTAGTACCGGCCTTTTAGGACATGACACATGATTTCTCGCCCAAACCAACTTCAAAAGAGTGTCAGCCAAGCCAGGTCCATTTTTAAACCCAACGACAATGAATTGTCTAGGGCTTGGGGGGCCTGGTGTATCGAGATACCCCGGACGGACCGAACGGACGATTTCTATATTGTAAGAAGACCAAATGGTCGCGACAGATGAAGCGGTCATGACAGATAGGTTACCAAATGTGATTAAGGTAAGAAGGGATTAAGGGTTATTGGACTGTGATTAGGCCCTGATTAAGGTTTCCCTAATCCAAGGCCCATAACCAACACTATAAATACAGGTCAAAGGTAAGAGGTAGATAAGTTTATTAATTGCACATTTAATACAGCTCTCAGATTATCGAACAGACTGTTATTGACTTTGACATCGGAGAACTTTTGACAGGTACCTTCTCGAACGGAACTCGGACTGAGGAAGGGACGAAGGGTGAAGAGGACGACGGCCTAAAGAGACTAAGGCTGAAAGGAGGAAGTGGACATAAAGAAGACCAACCAGCCACTGGAAGAAATTGTGTAAGAGTTAGGAGACTCGACCTGATACCGAAACAATCATTTACTATTCTAATACTAAATATTAAATTAGTAATTTAATATTTATATTTTTCTTCTAAGTAAATTGAATTTTTATATTTTTTTTACATGAAGAGAATGTTATTTCTTTTTGTCAACTTCGATTTCCATGGATCAGGAACTGAACCCAAAAGCTACAACTGGATTCGTGTATGATCTTCGATAATGCAATAGACAAGAAATCAAGATCTTGAATGTGGTCTTGGATTTGAAGAAGACAATCTCGGTGAGATTGTATGGTCGGAGAAAAAAGGATTGCAAAGATGATTTGGATTCACATATAATCACGTCTTAATAATTAATAATGTTTACTATAGCAGAACCACATCTTCTTTATTTAAACAATATATAAACTCTATTGAGTGGAAAAAACAAAATATGAACAAAAATAAATCATAAATCTAAATATTATTAAAAAAAATTATTACACTTACACATGATCATATTCTAAACACATAATCATACTCTAAACAATGTTAATATCAATTTAATACAAATATCATATTAACTTCATTCAATAAATATTAAAATTTAATTAATTAAAAAATAAATGTACAAATCAAAATGAATAAAACACTTAAATGTAAGGTTATATTACTAATTAAGCTTTATTTTTAATTAATTAATGTTTATTTAAATTGTTAGGTTAATATTAATTTGTACAATTTTGACGATATTGTTTATTAAGGTTTTTTTTTCATATTTTTATTAATATTAACTAAAATACTTTATCCAAGTGTCACTAGTAAATAATAATTGTTTAGTCAATATATACTTGAAACATATATGAATATCTTTTTGAAGGACTTTTCTAATACACTCTCACATAAAATCCATTTTGGAATTTTTTTCTTTCGAAATTATATAAAATGTGTTTTGAAGAGGGCTTTGAGTTTTCTTATTATTTTTTTTTTCAGCAGTAGCAAAGATAGAAGCAAAAACGACCGTGAGGGTGTGACACACGACGAAAGATATTTTGGACTTCTTGTTAGTATGGGATGCATTTAATAATTGTGGAACTGTAGAAAGAAATAGCCCAATAATTTTTTTAAAGTTTTACACTTTTCATAAAACACAATCTAGAACCATTAAAAAACTTTCTAATTATATATTTTGAAAACATTATAAAAAAATAATTTGAAAAGTTAATTTAACTATGCATTGTAAAATAAGTAATACACTAAAAAATGTTAATTATTTAGGATTCCTCATTTGGAAAAACTATTATTACTAAATAATGTTTCAACAGAAATTTAAAATATATTTCAAAATATTAAAAATTTAAAGCATTTTCACTCATAATGTACCTGGAAAATATATATTTCATTGAATTTTTGGATTTCTCAAAAATTACCTGAAAGCTTTATATATTTGAATGAATAGTCACATGTCAATCAAAATAAATATTAAAGTCTACACTGCAATATAAAGCTTTTTCAGATCGTTTTTTTCTTAAGGAAACCAAACTTAAAAAAATACAACAACATACAAAATCCAACAGTATGTTCACGGCACCTAAACAACAACGAAATACAACGTAGTCTCCAGCCACGAAACATCCTCCGGCAAACGAACAAGGCACACCTCCGGCAAACGATGCACCTCCAAACATTTCAGCTTCCACTTTCAAACTCTAATAAAAATTCTAATTTTAACCCTAATTAAAAAGTGCTTTTATTTTTTTAAATTTGGTCAAAGATTTCCAGTTTGAATTTCTGAAGCTTGCTTTTATGTGCATTTGTGCATCACATTTCATCTTACTGTCATTTCTCACAGCACCCTTTTTTTTCTTTCTCACCCTTGTCTTATTCTCCATTCTCACAGAGCACATCATAGTCATAGAACACAAAAGTCTTTGTTTTCACACCACAACCTCCACGTTCGCTACAAGCTTTTTCTTTTTCACAACTGACAAGACTCTTCTTCTCGGATTTTATTTTTCCTTTGTTTGTTATGATGCGCTCACACTAATACAGGTTATCATTTGGCATTTTAATTTCTCCTTCTCCTTGCTGTGTTTCCTAGTCGCGGAGAGACATTCATTTTTTTCTTCCTTCAATTTTCGTCCATTGTTCGCTGCTCAAATGCTGTCAGTTAATTTTTTTTTTTTTGTGACTTTTACATGTTTGTAGCATATTTATAGACTGGATATATAGATTAGATAATTAGAAAATATTTTAATTTCTCTGATTTGCTTGATCTGAGTATGTGGTTTTGTGATATGAAAATGTGATATCCATGTATAGAATGTCAATATCCGATTTAGGCTGTGCATCGGTTACCCATATTAGGTGTTTTTTTTTTTTTTTTTTAATTTTGTTTTATTGTTTTATTGTATTTTTTTTGGTTATATAGTTTGTTCTTTTTATTTGAAATTAATTATTTTATTTTATTTAATTGTTTTTTTAAATAGTTTATTATTTAATTGTTTTATTTTAAATAGTTTATTATTTAATTGTTTTATTTTAAGTAATTTATTATTAATATTTGAATTAATTATTTTCGGTTATAATTATTTTAAATATTCTGTTATAATAATTATAAATTTTCTGTTTTAACTTTTTTAAATGTTTTGTTATAATTATTTTAAACTTTCTGTTTTAATATTTTAATTTATAGTTATTTGATTTTAATTTTAATAAAATTCTTATAATTGAATTACTTATTTATTTATATAAAGATTTGAATTAATTTTATTTATTTTGAATGAAATAATTTTAATTATTTTAAATTTTCTTTTTTAATCATTTTAAATTTTTTATTTTAATTATTTTAAATTTTTCTGTTATAATTATTTTAAATATTCTTTTATAATAACTTTAATTTTCTTAAATATTTATAATTATTTTAAACTTTCTGATTTAATGATATTGTTTAGTTGAAATAATTTTATATTAAATATTATTTTTTAGGAATAGGAGGAGATGAAGTTGATCTTCCTTTGGAATAAGTTAAACAGATTAGGATCTTACCACGAGGACATTAGAGACATCGTTAATGGTTTTAGTTTGCTGTCTTTGGTGGGCATCTCCTATGACTATGTCGATGGGTCAACTGCTGACATTTGTAGAAAGATTTCATTTCGAGACCAGCAGTTTCCATCTCCCCGTGAGTGATATGACTGTGACTTTAGATGATGTGTCATTGTTGTTGCACCTTCCAGTTTTAGGCCAGTTATGTCATTTGGAGGAATTAGATTTTGAAGAAAGTACATGCACCATTGTGGAGCTTTCAGGAGTGGATGGCGGGAGAGTTGGTGTTGAGTTACATGTAACTCACAGTGAGAAAATCAGATTGAGATGGCTTCGAGAAATAATTTAGTTTATAATTTGATTTGGTTGAATTTTTTCGATGTGGATTATGAAATAATTTGTAATTTTCTATTTTGTAGAGTTGGATATATGAGAACTTCCCTACGTTGGGAAGTGGGCGTCTAGAGTCTTCGTACATGGAAGACAGTCCGCGTGCTGCGAAATGGGAGTTACCGAGGCAGGGATCCACCCTCTTAAAGGTCAGGGTACACTTGGATGCGCTGACATATAATTCAGTCATCTGGTGCCCTTATGAGTCACATCGAGAGATTCGTCCTCTTTACGGCGTTTGCATGTTCTCAGAATGGATCAGGATTGGTGACACGTTGTGCCGACATTTGCCTAAGCGTCGGTGACACGTTGTCAACGATAAAGGCTTGTCTTTGATGAATTCCATGGGCAATGTGTTCCTCAGTCATATCAGTTGTTATGTCGCTTCCTTACTATAAAAAATGTCAAAGCGAAGTGTAAAATGTTAGTTGATTGTGTGAAAGCATGGGAGAACATCATGGATTATGAATGAGTCTATGTTTGGTAACTCTGTGAATAGCCTTGAATACACCTATCGTTCATGGCCTCTATTATTTGAATATGTGAATAATACTTGGATTATTTCATACAATACTTACTTTGTAAAGGCACGTACAAAAAACATTATGCATTTAGGGAATACAACAACAAACATGTATGTTTTAATATTATATTACTTTATTGTATATTTGAATATTTGATAATATTGCTGATTTATTTTTCTTAGGGTTGAGTCTGCTCATTAGAACTTAAAGAAAGTATTGGGAAACAGTATGAGAGATCTTTGGTCTTGTTGGGATTCAATCCACAACGTCATTATGTTGCAACATAATAAGATTAAAGCGTCCTTCGAACAAAGTCTCAATCTTATGAGTGAAGCTTATAAAGGCATAAGATACAAAAGACTTGTTGGACGAGTATCTACATATGCTTTAGGACTGATAACTGAAAAATTATAACGAGTACATCATATAAGACTCGATAGGGCAAGATGTGGATGCAAACTTAGACGGACCTACGGTGCCTCAAAAAAGCTCAGGCAAATGTTGACACAAGGTGTCAACAATCCTGATCCATCCTGAGAACATGCAAACGCCGTAAAAAGGATGAGTCTCCCGATATGACTCATAAGGGTACCAGATGACTGAATTATATGTCAGCGCATCCAAGTGTACTTTGACCTCTAAGAGGGTGGATCCCTGCCTCGGTGACTCTCACTTTGCAGCAAGCGGTCCGTCTTCCATGTACGAAGACACGAGATGCCTTCTTCCCAACGTAGGGAAGTGCTCATATATCCAACTCTACAAAATAGGAAATTACAAATTATTTCATAATCCACATCGAAAAAATTCAACCAAATCAAATTGTAAACTAAATTTGTACCTGTAATAGAGTCAAATAACCTGTCATCTGTCTGGTCGAAGCCAAGCTGACATTTCCTAGCTGCTTATACAAAATATGCTAGTGCAACAACACTCTAGGCATACTGGTCACATGCGTGTACGTATTTAAAGAGGAAATGATAACACACACGAATGGATATGGCAGTCTTATCAGGAAAAATATTGCATCCAACTAGATGCAACAAGTATGCCCGGACAACGTACTCCCACTGTTGCTGCTGACAGTGCTCAACGTAGATGTCTCGAAGGCAGCTCAATCTGACTTTCGCACCGTGAGCTGCATGTAACTTAGCACCAACTCTCCTGCCATCCACACCTAAAAGCTCCATAATGGCGTGTCTACTTTCCTCAAATCTAATTCCTCCAAATGACATAACTAGCCTAAAACTGGGAGGTGTAATAACGATGACACATCATCTAAAGTCACGGTCATCTCACCCACAGGGAGATGAAAACTACTGGTCTCGAAATGAAATCTCTTTACAAATGCCAACAGTAGACCCCTATCGACATAGTCATAGGAGATGCCCAACAAACACAGTAGACCAAAACCATTAATGATGTCTTCAATGCCCTCGTGATAGGATCCTTATCTCTTTAACTTCTTTCCCATGGGAGATCAACTTGATCTCCTCCCATTCCTAAACAATAATCTTTAATATAAAATTATTTCAATTAAACAATAAGAAAGTTTAAAATAATTATAAATATTTTAAAAAATTAAAACAGAAAATTTAAAATTATTATAACAGAATATTTAAAATAATTATAACATAAAATTTAAAATAATTAAAACAAAGAATTTAAAATAATTAAAACAGAAAATTTAAAATAATTAAAATTATTTCATTCAAAATACATAAAATTAATTCAAATCTTTATATAAATAAATAATTAATTCAATTATAACAATTTTATTAAAATAAAAATAAAATAAATATAAATTAAAATGTTAAAACAGAAAGTTTTAAATAATTATAAGTTTATAACAGAACATTTAAAAAATATAAAATAAAAAATTTAAAATTATTATAACAGAATATTTCAAATAATTATAACAAAAATTTAAAATAATTAAAACAAAAAATTTGAAATAATTAAAACAGAAAATTTAAAATAATTAAAATTATTTCATTCAAAATACATAAAAATAATTCAAATCTTTATATAAATAAATTATTAGTTCAATTATAACAATTTTATTAAAATAAAAATCAAATAACTATAAATTAAAATATTAAAACAGAAAGTTTTAAATAATTATAACAGAACATTTAAAAAAATTAAAATAAAAAATTTAAAATTATTATAACAGAATATTTCAAATAATTATAACAGAAAATTTAAAATAATTAAAACAAAAAATTTAAAATAATTAAAACAGTAAATTTAAAATAATTAAAATTATTTCATTCAAAATAAATAAAATTATTTCAAATCTTTATATAAATAAATAATTAATTCAATTATAAAAAATTTATTAAAATAAAAATCAAATAACTATAAATTAAATAATTAAATTTAAAATAATTATAACAGAACATTTAAAATAATTAAAAATAAAATAAAATAAGTAAAACAGAAAATTTAAAATAATTAAAATTATTTCATTCAAAATAAATAAAATTAAATCAAAACTTTATATAAATAAATAATTAATTCAATTAGAACAATTTTATTAAAATAAAAATCAAATAACTATAAATTAAAAAATTAAAACAGAAATTTTAAAATAATTATAACAGAAGATTTAAAAAAGTTGAAGCAGAAAACTTATAGTTATTATAACAAAATATTTAAAATAATTATAACGGAAAATAATTAATTCAAATATTAATATACATAATAAACTATTTAAAATAAAACAATTAAATAATAAACTATTTAAAATAAAACAGTAAAATAATAAACAATTTAAAAGTAAAACAATTAAATTAGAAACTATTTAAAAAAAATTAAATAATAAATTATTTAAAATAAAAACAATTATTTTCAAATAAAAAGAACAAACTATAAGACGACCAAAAAAAATAAAATAAAACAAAATTAAAAACAAAACGCATGGAAAACCGATACGGCTTGGATATTGACATTCAATACATGTTTATCGCATTTCATATCACAAGACCACATAGTCAAATCAAGCAAATAAGAGATATTAAAATACTTTCTAATCATCTAATCTATATATCCAGTCTATAAATATGCTACAAACAAGAAAAAAAAAATTTAAAACCATGAACCAACCTCTAACAGAAATTGCAAGAAGAAGATGCCTCTGTGAGACTGGGAAACACAGCAAAGAGAAGAAGAAACTAAAATGCCAAAATGACATGTGTGCACAAAACAACAAACAAAGGAAAAATCAAATCCATAAAGAAGAGTCTTGTATTTCTGTACCTCGATTGCGAAAAAGAAAAAGCTTATGACGAACGTAGAGGCTATAGTGCGAAAACAAATACTTCTGTGCTTTGTGACTATGGTGTGCTATGTGAGAATGGAGAATAAAGCAAGGATGAGATAAGGAGAAGGGTGTTGTGAGAAAAGAGAACAAGAGTAAGGGTGTTGTGAAAAATGCCTGTACGGTGAGATGCGAAGCACAAATGCACATAAAAGCAAGCTTCAGATATTCAATCGGACTCCTCATAATCTTTGACCAGATTTAAAAAAATAAAAACACTTTTTAAAAATTAAAACACTTTTTCATTAGGGTTAAAATTGAAATTTTATTTAAATTTGAAAGTGCAGCATGAAATGTTTAGAGGTACCGGTGAAACACCCAAAAACAATGGTAATGCTAATTTCAAATTCTAAATATTAAATAATAGATTTGTTTTGCAATTCACATATTTACTTTAATTAATAGATAATGATTTGGATATTTCTTTATTTAGTGAAATGAGGGAGTTTAATTGTTTGTTATTTTTATTTTCTTGATATCATTTATGTTTCTCATCCTTTATAATTCCATTTCTTCACCTAAAATAAGTGATTTTACTTCTGCCACTTCTAATTTTCGTTCTGTAAAATATGATATCACTAGTTTCATTAATAAATTTGGTTTAAAAATAAATAAATAACATTTGCATCCTATATTTACTTGATATTATTATTTTTAGAATATTCATGACATCCGCTTATATGATTTACTTAGAAATTTATCTTTTAATGCACCTAACTTTGGTGATTTTTTTTAATAAGATTTTATTATAATTATTTATTTATTTATTTTAAGAAAGTTGTATATTTTGAATTATTGCATACTTTTCAAGCAAATAGTGATTATGAAATGAATTTCAAGAAAGTGAATATCATATTAAAATTGTGATAATTTAAAGTGAATATAGATTAAAGAATTTTACTCATTTTATTAAGATTCACATATACATATGCATGTGTATATTGGGAGTGTCCAATATCAATAGAGTTATGATATCTCCTTCGTGATCCTTAATACATTACCTACTTTTAAACATAATTTCTTTCCCTCTATGTTGTATGACAACTATAACATGTACACTTTCATTCATGTATATTTCATATTAATTCAATTATTAATATTATTCATTCTTCTTTTAACACAATTAATAACATCCAATCCAATGTATAATCAATGACATAATAATATGAATGATTTCACACATAATGATGATAAAACCTGAATGATTTCACACATTTTATCACATGATAATGCAATGACCACACAATTCAACACAAACATTTGAAATCTATCCCCAACATTATCTTAACAAGTTATCTCTTTATTTTCCAACTCTTTTCCTAATTTCCTCTCACTTTATTTATTTATAATCATAACTTGCAAACTGATAAACTATAGATGCTCTTACGAAAATTTTGGAGATAAAATATGGACAACTACCTCAAAGATAATTTTCATATGATAAAATATGTGTTTAACCTCTCTATCTCTTAAAAAAAAATCTTTGAAATCAAATAAAATCTCTCAAATTAAGTAATTAATAATTTAAATACCAAAAATTATATTATGTACCCGTGCCTCTTAACATAGCTTTCTTAGGCTTAACAATCGAACATCGTTAAGAAATAATTTTTTAAGATTAAAAAGATATGATAATAATTATGAGAAATACCACAACAATTTCTGTGAATTAAAAATTATAATTATAAGGTAGTTTTAAATATAAGCATAAATTACATGTATGAAATTGATGTGCATGATAAAAAAAATATACTTGTTTAAAAAAATTATTTCTTAACAATTCAACATAATTTAATAATCAGAGACAAATAATCTTTAAATATTGAAAATATATGATAATGAATATTTCAATTAAAAACTTAGAATTGAAAAGTTAGTTTTATGCATAATATAGCACCTCTTATATTATTTATGTATTATACACATAAGTGTGTTTTAAAAAAAATATTATTTCTTCTAAATTAAAAAAAGAGAGGCTACTATTGTATCGTGAATGTCTATTCGTCCATCTTCACGGGTTTGCTTATATATATAACCATCGTCTTCTTCTTCCTTGCAAATACAAAATTTTAATATACCAACAGCCCCCAAACCAAAACCTGCTTCAATCAGTGGCGAGAGTCTGAACTCAACAAAACCTAATACTTCATATTCAACATATGGATTCCCCAACCCTTCTCTTCCCCCAACCCGATCTCTATTTACAGACTCGCGCTGGCAACCGCATTCCAGCGCACGCTACCATTCTGGTACATCTCTTTCTTCTTTCTTCAATTCGTAATTTCGCTTCTCACTCTCTTCAAATTTAATTTAATTTAATTTAATTTATCCCCCAGGCTTCTGCATCCCCGGTTCTACAAAACGTGATAAAGTCCTCCAACCGAATCGTCAAAATCCACGGCGTTCCAGACGCTGCCGTCACGGCTTTCGTAGCGTTCCTCTACTATGCCAGGTTCCTAGTTAGTTATTATAGTAATACGAAGGTTGAGGTGCTAAGTTAGTTATAACTAATTGCTGACGAGGAATGATAGGATGCGTGCAGGTGCACGGAGGAGGATATGGATAAGTACGGAATGCATCTTCTGGTACTGTCGCACGTGTACACGGTGAAGCATCTGAAACAGCGGTGCATCAAGGGACTGGGCGACCGCGTCAGTACGGAGAACGTAGTGGACGTGTTGCAGCTGTCGCGGCTCTGCGACGCGCCGGATCTCTACCTCAAGTGTGCCAGGCACCTCACGAACCGTTTCAAAGCGGTGAAGGAAACCGAGGGATGGAGATTCTTGCAGAACCACGACCCCTGCCTAGAGCTTGAGATTCTCTGTTTCATGGAAGAACATGAAAAGGTAATGGTAACGATCACTTATCGATGTGATGCGAGATCTGGAAGAAGAATCAGTGTAGTGCTTAATTGGTTGTGTTTTTGTGAACAGAGGAAGAGGAAGGCGAGGAAGAGGAGGGAGGATGGTAGGTTATTCACGGAATTGAGCGAAGCGATGGTATGTCTGGAGCACATATGCACGGAGGGGTGCACGGAGGTGTGGCCGTTTGATGTGGAGGTCAGGCGAGAGAGGGAACCGTGTTCAATGTTCGGCACGTGTCAGGGTATGCAAAATTTGATTCGACACTTCGCCACCTGCGAGAGCGTTAAGGGACGGTGTTTACGGTGTAAGCGCATGTGGCAACTCTTCAGACTTCATTCCTCTATTTGCCTGCGACACGATACCTGCAAGGTTCCTCTGTGCAGGTCAACATCCTCTCTCTTTTACTTCTTTTATGTTTTTCATAATCTGTATTCTACATATAAACCATTAATTTATTATTTAATCAAATAATTTTAACAACAGCGACAATAATAATTTAACTGTGAATATTCTTTCTCCATCACCACGAGCGCCAAATAGGTTTGTGGCCTGAGTTTTTTTGTCATTATATTCTTTGTCAAGAATAAATATACATTTCGTAATTTGAAAAAGTTTATGTACGATAGATATGACAATAGGAAGAAAGAGACAAAAGAGAAAAAATAAATGTGAAATAGCTGTCTGTGATATGAGTATCTATACATTTTAGTAAGATCAAAGATACATGGATATTCTCTACTGTTGGAAAAGAAAGAAAGAAGTGTCACGATGATATGTCTTATAAGAGAAAAAAAAGAGATGGTTGTGATACATGAGTGTCTACATTTCTATGTACTTTTGGTTAGGATTCTAAATGCTATATGAAGCCTGGTGACAGAGAGATATGCAAATAAGATTGGTGATACAAAGTTGATAAAAATAAAAGTAAAAATTAGGTGCCAAATAAGTGTTGACGTATGGATGCTTTGTAAATCATTGTCCTTTTGGGTAACTACGCAAAATCCTTATTGTAAATCATTGTCCTTTTGGTAACTAAGTAAAATTCTTAGTTGTGCCCGAGTCATATTATAGCTATATTAGGTGGTAGCTGCTTTGGCTTTACTTTGCTGTTTCATTACACAAACATTCCATTTTTTTTTCTCACTTCCAACATCAATAAAATAACACTTTTTCTTTTTAAAATGTAAAAAAGTTTAAGATGAATCAACTAAAAGAAATCACAAATATTTCTTTTTTATTAAGTATTAGAAAGATGTAGGAAAAGGGAATGTATGCATGTATAGCTTTACTTACTGGTCTTTTAGGTTATAAGGAAATTTAAACGGTCTTCTTACAAAAGAGAATATAGATATACGTAATAAGAGTAAAATAAGAGGATTGATGTGATATATATATATATAAAGGGCAACATGTTACGGTTTGCTTCTTTATTACGTCACTTACTCCTAAGTTCGTCGCTCACATATTCATGGATAAACGTAAAGGATAACGAGACTTACATAATATTTATGTGTCTGATTTAAAATTATTTTATAATTAATAATAATCATAAATACTAGGACTAATCATAAAATAACACATTGATATTCATATATTGTTAAAAAAAAATGTAGTCTAAATATCATTATCCAAATATAAATGATGAATAACTTCTTTGGACGTCTAGTGGATAATTTATTAGGACAATTCACAAGGTTTTTACATTTTTTTTATTATTTTATTTCTACATTGAATTGTTAAATGGTTATTTTTTTGTGTTAAATATTTATCATTGATAATGAGACTTTACATTATACAAATAAATAGATATAAATAAATTGATTTTGTAAATTTGAATTAAATTTAAAATTTATTTTTTAATATAATATTATAGTAATGAATTAGAATTTATTTTAACAAAATTTATCTTTTTTTAATTATTATGTTGAATATATTATTTAATCTGTTATTAGGTTATTATCAAAGTATTTATTAGTATCTAATTCTATCCCATATATATATATATATATATATATATATTGAGTAAAAACATATATAAAATTCACATTAATTAATAATAAAAATAATTTAAAATATATAAATAGATATCAACTTGACTTTACCACTATTTTGTACCTTATCTTTACATCAATATATAAAGTTAATGAGGTAGGCATGGCTGTTGTCCTCTTTTCACAGACGACCAAATCCCTGACGCAACTCATAGGACGTACAGGGCCAACTCCTAAAGTTATTATTACATATTACATATTAGACTAACTTTTAAGTTGGGTAGCATGGGTCGGGAACAAGCCAAACATGCGTGCTTCGTTGACAGTGAGAGGTTCCCTCCTCAAGGATTATAATTATGACCCTAGTGGATGATATACAACATATTTCATTAATTATCAATTAAAAAAAAAGCAATAATGGAACAACAAATTGGTCTTTATCTATCAACTGGATCAGTGGATTAAACCGGCCAGACAATTTACTAAGCGAATTAATAAGCTCGCACTGATCTTACAGATCATGTTTTGTAAGTTGTAGCATGCGATCACCATATCATTCAACATCATGTTGTCACGCTCTCTCATGTTTGTTTTAATCTTTGTTTATCTTGCTTTAAGTCTTGTATAGTATTATTTTATTGATAGGTCTGGGTTAACATTGTTGTTTTGACTTAATAATGTGGCAGTCAAATCAGATTAAAAATGGAGAAAGAGAAGAGGAAAGGTGACGCAAGGTGGGAACTACTAGTGAGGAAGGTGGCCTCAGCCAAAGCCATGTCTTCCTTGGCACTGCCAAAAAGGAAGATGGTTGAGGAAATTAGACCAAAGGTACCATAAAAATACCTGCGATCCTGAGTTTCACGTGAGGACCGTATATACTGCCCTGCTTCTGTAGTCCCGTGTACTATAAAATAGTATAAAAAAGAGTTAGATTTTAACATTTAAAAGATCGTAATATTAAAAAAAAATTTACTTATAGAGTTTAAGAAACTGCTAATAAAAGAATTTTGTTTAAGATCTACCAGTAATACAGTCATACAAAATTTTCACCAAGACCCATAAACTAACTTAAACGACTAGCGAAATGTAATCAAAATGAACACGTCTATACCTTTAAAAAGTCATAAACTCCTAACATAAATGTTATTTTTTATCTGCTTAAGAAGTAAAATTTAAGAGACTTAACTATTTTCTTTCTTTTTCTCCTTTTTTTATTTCGCGTGAAAAATGATTTATTTCCATATACTGTGAAAAAAAGGTTAAGACCCTTATTTTAAGTTATAACATATAAAAAAAATTAAATTTCCCGTTTTTATTTTGTATTCTTTTCCTATTTCTTCACTAATTTGTTGTCACAGTAATTAACACTGTTAATTGTATTAATTAATGTTCACGTGTTATAATTATTGGAAAGACCAAAAAGAAATACAGATTATAGATATAAGTTTAATAGGCATAAATCTTAACATTAGACAAAATATTACTCAAACTCAAATAATATTTATCGGCAAAGAATAATAAAACATACATTGGTGATCTGAATTTTACAATGACATTCTAGTTAAAACATAATTTTCTTATATATATGTCTATATATCATTAAGTCCCTTTAGAAAAGAAGCAAATGTGCTTACACATGTAAAATATAAGAATAGAAAAACATAATTTATATAACAGGAAGCACATTGTTTTATTCAAATTTTATGTTTTTAATATCGTTTAATATTATCTTCGAACTGTCTTGGTGTCTTCTAATATTTAAGAAAGACTCTTAAAGCATGATGTATATAAAGTGCAAAAATTTTCTTACACGTCAATTTGCTATGTATGTAGAGAAAGCTTGAAAGTACAAGATAAGTAAAGTCAATTACCCTATCAAGAATTACAACAAGATAAGTGTTGTAATTAATTATAACACTTTACATAAGTTATAAACTAACTACTAAAAGAACGTTTTTCACATAAAAAAAAAAAATTCTAAATCAAATATAGATATAATCATTGTAGAAAATGAAAGACTTTCTACATCAATTAAAAATATAGGAAAATGGTAGAGATTGAGCTAGAGAGGACAATTCTACACCAGTAATGAAGTGCAACAAACCATGAACAAAGCCTTGAGAGAAGAGAAAGAAGAACAAGAACCCTCATCGTCTATTGGCTCGCTCGCTTTTCCCTTTTTCTTCCACACCCACAATTTACATCTTCGCTTATCCGATTTACACCTTCCGTGTACATATCCCATTTGAATTCACCAGAGATCAAAATTTTCAATAACCCATTTGCATTTATAAGGTAACAAACACGACCAACATGGTGAATTTTTATTAAGCTAGTGTACGAGAACAAACATAATGTAAGAGTACTATATTCAAAGTTCAAGTATCAATAGAAGCCAAATGAATAAAAACTGAAACAGTAAAAAGTCGGCTACCACGATTCCAGGTGAATTTTGTTTTGCTAGGCTATTTTATTGAGCTCAACTAGATTTGATTGAGTTTGGCGAGACGTTGTTAAGATTGCAAGACATTATTGATCTCGAGACAAGTCTCATTCCTCACATAATATTACAAAAGGAATTTCAGAAAAGGGTTTAGAGGGGAGACAGTTACAAAACAGACATTGAGAAAGGAAATCACGAAGAGAATATTCGTACCATGAGGCCTTTTTTCATGCATCCCATTAGGCCATTTAAAGTTCTCCCTTCTTTCACATGAGCTCTTAATTTTTCTCCTATAAAACCTTCTTTTACATTAATCCCCCTTTTATAACAACCTTGTCCTCAAGGTTGATATGTGAGTAAGTTTCCTTTATCTCATCTAGATCTTTCCACGAGTTGTCAGCATCCAACAATGAATCCTACTGCACTAAAATCTCAGAAATATCTTTCCCATTTCTATTAATCACATAAACATCCAGAATGTTGTATGCTAACATTATTGGACCAAATTCCTTTGTTGTTAGTGGTAGATGGAAGTATTACTGTTTAAGATCACCCTAAAACTTTTTAAGGAAGGAAATGTGAAATACTGGATGTATCTTTGCATAATTCGATAGCGGCAATTAATTATAAACAACATTCCTAACCTTCTTAATTATCTCGAATGGACCAAAATACTGAAGAATCAATTTTCGGTTCTTTCTTAACACAATAGAATGTTTTCTATGGCTATAATTTCACCAATGTGATCACATACCTTCGACTGTACATCCCTCCTTTTTTATCTGCCTACAGCTTCATATAGTTCTGTGAATGATGTAGTTTTCCTTTAAGTTTTGTTAACACAACATCATGAGGTTTCAGGAAATCTTGGAAATCTATTGGATCATGCTCACTATGTTCATATCTGATCATGGAAGGTGATAATTTTCCACACATAGCCTGGTAAAAAGACATGCCAATATTGTGATGGAGAAGAGTTATACCAATACTGAGCCCATGGTAGCATATTCCTCCAACCTTAGTATGATCAAAGACAAAGCACCTTAAATACATTTCTAAGGTTTTGTTTAAGTTCTCAATTTGACCATCTGATTGTAGATGGTAAGTGGAGGTCACGACTAGTGTGGTGCCTTGACATTTAAACAATTGTTTCCAAAAATCATTGATATAAATACCCTATCCCGATATGATACAATGGACTTTGGAAACCTATACATCTTAAGAATCTTTTGAATGAAAGCATCCACTACTATTTTGATATTAAAACTATGTTTCAATGGAATAAAATGAGCAAACTTTGATAATATATCAATTACTACCATGATATTAAAGTACCCGTGATATATGGATAGGGAAATTATGAAATTCATCGTTATGTCCTCCCAAATAGGTTTGGAATGGGGAAGTGGTTGAAGAAGTCCAGCTGGTAAGAACTGAGTAGTCTTAACTTGTTGACAAATAACACATTCTTGAACAAAATTTTTTATATGTTCCCTAATTTTGTGCCAATAAAATAGAGAACTAATTCTAGTAATTGCTCGCGTTGTTTCAATATGCCTTCTTACTTTAGGTGTATGAAATTCATTCGTGATCGTCTTTATTAAGGTGTCATCTCTTGGTAGCATAATTTTCCCTTTCCATGTGAGGACATATTGCTGAACTGAATAATCTCCCTTCCCGCAAACATTGTTAAGACAATCTTCATAAATTTTCATCAATGATTCATCATTTTTTGTTGCAACAACTATTGTTTTAAGCCATGTGCTTGAAGGTTCTGACCAAGCCATAGAAAGACTCCTAGATACGACATCAACATGTTTATTTTCCTTTCTTGGGGAGTATTGGATTGTGGAGTCATGTCCAATGAATTTGGGTAACCATTGTTGTTGCTTAGGTGTTTGAAGAGTTTGATCGAAAAGCTCTTTCAGACTTTTTTGGCCAGTCTTAATAATAAACTTGTGGTCCAACAAGTAATGTTTGAACTTAGATAAAGCTTCAATTATAACATAGAACTCTCTAGCACACGCAGATTGCTTCTACATCCTCATGGACAACATCTTTGAAAAGTAAGCAATAAGATGTCTATTTTGGCTTATGATAGCTCCTATTTCTATTTCTAACATAAAAAGGTTCAACAAAATTAGAAATAGCTAGCATACACTAGTGGAAAGCGTTGTTTAACGTCGGTTATTTTGGGCTTTTAACGTCATATATGGAACCGACGTCTATTCGGGTGACGTTAATTACACATCGATCAGGATATGACCGACGTCTATGTAGACGTCGGACTATATAGGTCAGACGTCTATATAGACGTCGGACTCTATAGGTCAGACATCTAAAATGTCGCCATATTTGATAGGATTTTTCTCCGCTTGAGGCCTCTCGAGTTGCTCCTGGCTTATGGTGATTCGAGTTTACAACTTTATATTTTAGTTGAAGAGAATGGATTGTACGTTTTTTTTTGTATTGGATAGTTTTAATAATGTAGTGGAGGGAATTAGAGGAGTGCAAAACGCAAGAAATCGCCGTCCAAGAACGTTGCCGAAGGACACGAGCAAAACTGGACAAAACTCAACGAAAACACATTTTAATCGGTTGAAATGAAAGATAATTCATCAAAGAGTAATGTAATCGGAGTAAAATTAATTTTAAACGGTGCAAAAGTGAGAAAACGAACCTGAAAAACGTAGCCCGTTGAGAGAAAATGCAAGGACGATGATGAACAATGAGTGCGCGTAACTGTTGCCTCGTGTTCGCAGTGCTTTAATGCAGACATTTAGAAGTCAGTTTCCCCCATAACAGACGTCTACATACGTCGATTCCCCCCACAACAGACGTCTAAAAGGCTTTAGAAGTCAGAGTGGCGGGATCAGACATCTATATGGAGTCAAAAAGTGACTTTTTAAATTTTTGGATTTAGGGTTTAGATGTCGGTTCCTCCAATAACCGACGTCTAAAGTGCTTTAGAAGTCGGAGTGGCGGGATCAGGCATCTATATGGAGTCAAAAAATGACTTTTTAAATTTTTGGATTTAGAGTTTAGACGTCGGTTCCCCCTATAATAGACGTCTATAATATTTTAGACATCGAGACTCTCCCAACTGACATCTATATGTCTCGCAGGTAGGTGAATAACCATTAATTTCTGCCATATAGACGTCGGGGCCCCTCTTAACTAACGTCTATATGACTGAAAGAAATGACTTTTCACCCTCCTGTCAGACATATAGACGTCAGTTAGGAGGGGCCCCGACGTCTAAAATATTATAGACGTCGGGGCACCTTTTTACTGACGACTATATGACCAACTTATTTACGAAAATGCCACCGGTCATCAATATACGTCGTGCTTACCCTTAACCGACGTCTAAGGGATGACGTTAAATAACGTTTTTGCACTAGTGATAGGAGCAATTGTAAAGGTTGACTTCAATTCTTTAAAATCTTTTTCTACTGATGTTGACCATTTGAAAAAATCTTTCTTGAGTAAATCTGTTAGGGGGCAACAATATGAACATAACCTTTAACAAAGCGTTTATAATACCTTGTTAACCTTAAGAATCCTCTTAATTGTTTTAAGCTTATAGGTTTATGCCATTTGTTCACTAAAGCTTCTTAATGTCCATTGCCACTCCATCTCTTGACAATGTGTGGCCTAAATAACCAATCTGTTGTACTCCAAAAGTACGCTTGGAGAATTTAGGAAAGAGTTGATGTTTTTTCAGAATACTCAATAATATCTCCAGATGTTATAGGACATCCTTCCAATTAGTGTTATAGACTATAATGTTTCGAAAAAACCTAACACAAACTTTTTCAAGAAACCCCTGAAAATTTGATTTATTAAGAATTAAAAGGTTGTCGGTGCATTGGATAACCCAAAATGGTATTACTAAACCATTCATACAAGCTCTGATACATTTTAAAACTAATTTTATGTCTATCCTCTGAATTTAATAGGATTTAGTGATATCCTAATATTAGAGCTGTCAAAATGGGTTACTTGTGGGCCAACCTGGCCCACAAAGGGTTCGGGTCAGGTTGGATTTGAAAAAAATGTATTTTTTTTATGCGAGTCAGATTTCAACCCAGCTCATTTAAACCCGGCTCATCCGGGTTGAACCCATGGTGGGTCGGGTTGGTCCACCAACCCACCTATCTAATTTTATTTTATTAAAATTTAATTTTAATTTTATAACAAAATATTTTTTTGCTTGAAAAAAATTATTTAAGTTTTCTATTTTCAAAACTAATTAAACACCTTATGTTGGGAGTGAAATTTGTTTAGATTTGAATTAAAGAAAGTTTGTAATTTTTTTATTTTAAAAAAATTATAACTAAGTGAGTTAACGAGCCAACCCGTTTACCCACCAATCTGTG
This sequence comes from Vigna reflexopilosa, assembly GCA_027742785.1. Classification (NCBI taxonomy): domain Eukaryota; kingdom Viridiplantae; phylum Streptophyta; class Magnoliopsida; order Fabales; family Fabaceae; genus Vigna; species Vigna reflexopilosa. The sequence goes on from CM050918.1 coordinate 30,769,004, forward strand.
GTGGGTCGGGCCGGGTTCGAATATGTTTGGCTCGCTATTAAATGAGCCGAGTTGGGTTGACTCACTAAGTGATCAACCTGTGGTGGGCCGGGCCGAGTCAGGTCAGATGGTCCATTTTGACAGCACTACCTAATATGTTAAATCCAATTTTGAGAAGTAACAGGCTCCGTACAACTTGTCAATTAGTTTTTCAAATGTAGGAATAAGGAAGCTATCCTTAATAGTGATGACATTTAGTACTTTATAGTTAGTGCATACTCTCCAAGTTCCATCTTTTTTCTTGACCAAAATAATTGGGAAAGAGAATAGGTTGGTGATAGTTTGGATGATTCTCTCTTTTAACATGCTTTCTATCCATTTCTCAATTTCCTCTTTTTGGTTGTGTGGTATGGCTTCACTTTAATTGTCTTTATTTAAAATGCTTTCTATCAATTTCTCAATTTCCTCTTTCTGGATGGTGGTAAACCATTGAGAGTGTATGTAATAAGAGGACTAATTTTGGTTCTATGTCATCCGACAATTCTAACAAAGGAAGAGCATGAGTCTCTTCCTGAATAACTTGCATGTTATACACTTTATCAATAACATATGTATGCACCAATCTCATGATATGATGTAGTTGAGTTGTGGTAATTAAGCTGTCACTTTCTCCTTGCAATGAATATGTAGTGAATTTTCCTTCATGTAAAAATTTGATTTGTAGTGACTCATAATCAACCAAATGAAGCTCAATTGTCTTCATCCAACTTGCCCCTAAAATCAGATCCGCACCTAAATTGGGAAGTAAAAACAGTGTAAAATCCCTGTGCATGTAATGTTAACTATTGAATCAACTCTTCAGATTCCATATAGTTACCATTTCCCACATTCACTTTGAATATTGGAGCTTTTTCAATTGGAAGTTTCAAAAAAATTAACAACTCTAAGTTGTAAGAAGTTATCTAAGCTACCACCATAAGTCAACAACACTTTTACAGGAAAAGTTCCTACATGAGCCATAAATTTATTAGTACTCACTCCCAAGCCTCCTTTTAAAGCATTGAGGGACAAATGATGATCATCAATATGTTGTAATTTTATTTCTTTTTCCTCATGCATTGCATTCAATTTGGAAAGAATCCTCATCTCCAACTTGTAATATTAATACATACAACTGTCTCTTTAGACACTTATGATTGAAGAAAAACTTCTCATCACAGATATAACAAAGGTCTTTGTCTCTTCTCAATTGCATTTATGGTGAACTTATCCTTTTCATATTAGAATTTCTCATTGGTGGAAGGTAGCTAATAAAGGTATTAATGTCGCTTTAAACACAAATAACGAATATAAGAAGCAAAATAGGTATTAAATTTTGTTTTTACTATAGTTAAAATACTATTTACAATAAGTACTAGTTATTTTTATGGAAAATTATGTGTTCATATTATATGTAATTATAATATCATATAAAAATTAAGCTTACATTTTGGCTACGTCATTATTTAAAATATATTTTTTATTTTTTTAACTAACTTATTATTTAATTTTATTGTTAATAGATTGACGTTATTTTTCAATAAAAAATTATTAAAAATATTTAAATGTAATAAGTATTTAAAAGTTAATTAAGTTTAAAAATTAATAAAAAGAATTATTTTACAGCTGTTTCTTTATATATATATATATATATATATATATATATATATATATATAATGCACACTATATTTATTTCACATTATCTTTATTTTTATTTTTTTAATATATAATGCACACTATATATATATAATGCACACTATATTTACACTATATTTACTATAGTTAAATGCACACTATATATATAATTTTCAGTTAATACATTTTAGCAATGTTTAACGGATTTTAGTAGACAAAAATACCTTAGTATATCATGAATTCTAAATTTTAAGATTAAGGGTATTTTAATAATTTTCTAAACTCTTTCTCTTTCATCTCTCACTCCAACATTTATTCTGTCGCTACTGTGGCCCCAACTGAAAAAATCAGAAACACTGTTAAACAATTTCTTACAAAAAAATGATTTTATAATGAGTTTTCATTTCATAAGTTTTGTCTTATCTAATTTTATCTAATTTTCACAAGCATAATGACATTTGAAGGAATTCGTAATTGGCCTAGAAAAAAATTAGAAACACTCACTGTTAAATAATTTCTTACAAAAAATGACTTTATAATGATTTTTCATTCTATAATTTTTGTCTTATCTAATTTTATCTGGTTTTTACAAGCATAATGACATTTGAAGGAATTGCTAATTAGTCTGGAATTTTTTTTAGTGATGATGATTCAACATCCGCACCGCAGATGATGAAATTAAAGAGATTAATGAAGATGATGAAATTGAAGAGATCTTGAATGAACCTTTTCCTGAAATTGAAGATGATGAAATTGTTTAACAACGAGTGTTTTTTCAGTTGGGACTAAAGTAGGAATGACAGAGAAAAAATGTTAGAGTGAGAGAGATGAAAGAGAAATGATTGAGAGGAATGAGGGAGGTGAGCAAGGATTTTGGAGTTTCTTTATTTTTTATTTTATTTTTGAGAATAAAAATTATTAAAATACCCTTAACTTTAAAACTTAAAATTAAAATCTATGATGTATTAAGATATTTTTATCTACTAAAATCCACAAGCGTACGTAAGCTAACAAACCCATATATATATATATATATATATATATATATATATATATATATATATATATATATATATAACAAAAATGAAAAAGAAAGAAGTGACGAAAGCTTAAATGTGCGGCATGCAAATAGCCCATACAATACCAAAATTTAGCATTTGAAAGTCAGCAACAAACAAATTAAGGAAAATGTGAGACAGAGAATAATACAAGTGAATGTGTAATAAAATTTTGATGCCCTCAATCGATGTCATGATGCACCCACCCAAATTTATAGTCTTCTTTCATTTTCAATCCTAACCCGTTTCATTTCATCGCTCAGTTTCTGTCGTTATTAAAACCAATGAAGTAAGATTCGTTTTTGCTCCATCTTCTTATCTTAAGGCCTTAATCTGTGGTACCACTGGTGAAGTGAAGTGAACTACGATGGCTGCCACTGGAGGTCATGAGGGTCACAACAACCCTGCTCTTGACCCGGATTTCGATATTCCGGATACTCCGGATCTCCAGTTCGCTGAGTTCGGATCGGGTTGTTTCTGGGGAGCGGAGTTGGCCTTTCAGCGAATTGTGGGAGTGGTAAAGACCGAGGTCGGATATACTCAGGGCCACACACCTGACCCAGATTACAAACTGGTTTGCACCGGAACCACTAACCACGTTGAAGTGGTTCGGGTTCAGTTCGACCCGAAGGTTTCCCCCTACACGGATCTGCTTGCTCTGTTTTGGTCTCGACATGACCCAACTTCCATCAACCGCCAGGTACGGAAATTAGGTCAATATGAACATGAGGCTAATGAATTTTAAGTTTTTTTCTTTTTATTTATATTATTTATGATAATATTATGTTATATTTTTGGTTGTTTATTCTGTATGAATAAATCTCAGGGCAATGATGTGGGTGCACAGTATAGATCAGGAATATACTACTACGACGAAGAGCAGGCTCGTTTAGCCCAGGAATCGAAAGAAGCAAAACAGTTGGAGTTGAAGGAGAAGATTGTGACAGAAATTCTTCCAGCTAAGAGGTTTTACAAAGCAGAGGACTACCATCAGCAATATCTGGAGAAGGGTGGAGGAAAAGGTGAAAGCAACAAACAGTCAGCAGAAAAAGGTTGCACTGATCCCATCAGGTGCTATGGTTGATAATGGATCAATTCTGATGATTTTCTTGCTGCATATTTCATCATGTCTAGCTTCTATCAGTCATCTAATGCGTGTTCCAATATCATAGTCTATCCAAAAATAAAATGTCATTGTGTATCTTCAAAGTCATCATATCATATACTTCTTTTATTAATGGTGTAAAGCTATATCTTTGCATTCAACCCTTTGCTATAAGGAAGGGTACATGTTAAACTCCTAGCACTCAAATCAAATTAAAACACTTATTTCTATGTGATGTAATATATTGATGGATACATTCGCATTCAACAACTAAGACTTATGAGAGTTTGATTTTGTAGAAGGCTTTCAAAGTTCATCTTTGGGAGATGAGAAAGATCCTGTTGGATTGTCAGAGGAATTTTTGATTGGATAGGAAGCCATCATGGCTATGCCACAAAGTCCCTCCTTTTTAGATATGTTCCTTTGCATTCTGATGTAACCATGTTCTCCCCATTCTGGTCCCCAAGAGTTTCTCACTATCCAATAATTAGTCCCATCAACCGTTGTTCCATATCCCACAATTGCTACACCATGATTTAGATCCGTGTTACAGTCACCCGTAAACACTCCCTGCAAAATATTTTATATTAAATTAGGATAGTTTCAGTATTGACACCTAATAGTTAAATTACTTATAGTAACATGTTAAGTGGTAACGGATGCTTTTCTTCCAACAAATTTCGAAAAAGGTTACACTTAATAAGCATATTAGATATTTACCTCAGAGTAGAACTGGAAATCAGATCCCCCAGCATCAATGGCTACAGAAACAGGTTGGTTGGCGACCGCTTTGAGCAGTGCATTTTCATCGTTCACAGGGACATTTTCATGACCATCAATTGACACAGCTAGGTCATTCACCTACCACATGAAAGATTTTTGGCACTTTAGTTTCTCAAGTTATCTATTAATTATAGTAGTTTCATTGGAAAATATGTTTGGCCTAACATGCACCTTTGATGCGTCACACGTTCCTTCTTGTGCTGTGTATGGATAATTGCTTTCTGTTGTTATGCCTCCCTTCTGTTTGATGAACTCAAAAGCAGATTCCATCAACCCACCATTACATCCTTGGTTTTCTTCTTTGTCACAATCGACCAACTCTTGTTCAGACAATGACACCAACTTATTTGTCTTGATTTGGTTAATGCCTTCAACAGCTACAACAGTTGAAAACGCCCAGCAGCTACCTACACAAGACAAAGAAAACAATGTTATTAGAAGCTATAGCCTATGTGAGGACATCAAATCAAATTATAGCGCCGTAGTAGACTGAAAGATATCTTTGAGAGTACCAAACAATATGATTACACAAAACCCACCTTATGCAGCTTTCACTCAATAACAACAGTTTTATCCCATTAGATGAATTCAACTATATAGATCATACAGTGCCATTAAACTCGATTAAAAGCTAATTATCAGAAATTATTCAGCTAGTTTGAGCTCTATGATTAATGAGTGGTGATCATTAAGCTTACCACATTGGCCCTGATCTTTCACATCAGTGACAGCACCTTTCTTCCTCCAATCCACTGAAGCAGGAACACTCCCAACCTTCTCATACATGAAGTTCCCGTTCCGATGTTGCGTGCCTCGGAACATTTTGTGGTGATTAACCTTTGAGCCTGCATAGGTACTCCTGAATTCATGGTTGGTCATGTCAGCGAACTTGTTGAGTTTCAGCTTATAAGGCTTATCCATCTTGTTAGTGTTATGCACATGCATAACATTTGCTTTGAACACGTTAAACCGTTTGTGCTTCTCAGTGAGGCTTCGCGAAACCGTGTGGTGACTCCTCCATCTCTCGTACAAGTCCCACAAGCTTTCCTCGGACGCCAAATCCTTCTCATGAAAATCAAAGCTATTGGCCACTCCAAGAACCAAAGAAAGGGACAGAACAACCCACAAGAGCTTCTTCATTGCCATGTTTGTGTTTGGAAGCAATAAACCGAATGGAAGATGGGAAGGGAAGGAAACAAAGGAGGGTTTATATAGGGAAACGAAAGTTAACTAGTGAGAAGAAAACAAAAGCGATAATAAATAAATGAGGAAGTTACATGTTCCTTATGGGCATCAACAATGAGCAATCATGAAGATACCAAACTGTGGCACGCACTCAGAGAATTGTGTAGAACAGATATAAGAAGTGTTTGTGTTGTTCAAGAATGGTAGCCAAAGGATTCAATAATAGTGAATGAAAATAAGGAAATCTGACAAATTTTCCTTTTGTGTCATTTTTAAGAATTGTGTCTTAGGTGCCGACCCTGAAGCTGAGACACATACCTTTTGTCATTCAATCTGTTATCGTATGCTTCAAGAATCATCTTTCTCTTGCATGCTGATCACGCTATCAGTTTAACAAGGGGTTGTGCAGGAGAGTGAGTAACATGGTTACGTCCTGTTTTGAGGCACCATGAGTTGCTTGGGTCAAGCATTATTCTGAAAACTCTAAAATACTATGATAACCGATTTTATGATATAATACAGGAAAATATTTTTTTAACAACTTTCTTTTTTTGTAACTTTTTTTATTATTGTTGTAGTTTGTGATTGGTTTATTTTAAATATATTTATTTATAAAAAAAAATTGTTAACATATCTTAATACAAGTGACTTTTTGAAAGGTTCGGATGAAGTGTGAAAATGTATCCGAAAGGTAAGAGTTTTGAGGTGCTACGCACCATAAAGTGCAGTCTGAAACAATATATTTCTGTATAAAGTTAGTCTTGTACACTTATAACTTCTGATTTGTAATCTAACTCACGCATTTGTTGTTATTAAACGTACAACGTGGAAACAAAAACCGACGTGTCAGTTATTGAACGTTCAAAATCTATTTATACAAAGATGTTATATTCTGATACTTAAAACCGTTGTTATGAGTTTAAGTATGTCTCTCGGTCTCATGTTGAGTAAAATTCAGAAAATTGGTATAAAGAAAAAACTTACAAATTTATTTTAAATGTTTTGATAATAATATTATCTTGCACTTTTCTACGGATTGATTTATAATTTATTGATTTCGAGAAGTTGGTAAGTTAATTTATAGACATGATTATAAATCTAAAATTATATAACGAGAAGTTGGTAAGGTAATTTGACAAATACCTAAAGTTTGTTATTTCAATTTGACAAAGGTTGTATTCTGCAAAAGAATGTAAGAACATTTTTTTATTTATGAATCAACGGTTTTGATTTGAGTTGAGATTCTGGGATGACGTTCTTGCTTGTTGTAAAGGATTACAATAGCGTAATGCGTTATGCATCACAATTATTTTGTAGACTTTTGGGTGAAGTATTCGCTGATGTTGTCAATTTAATTTTTTTTTTATCTTTGATATTCTTTTTCATGGAAGGATTAGATCCATCGCGTGTATTCACAAAATATTTTCTACTTCTTTTCTTAAATTTTCAAACCTTTTATTATTAAAAGTACTTTCCGTCTATATACCTCACCTGTTACAATTTACAAACTCTGGCTCAAAAGTTAAGCTTTCACGCTCTTTTATATGTCAACATTCCGAACTTCATAGACCCATAACCTCGAATCAATTGGAGAAATTTTAAATTTATTAAATTATTAGTCTTATATATATATATATATATATATATATATATATATAGTCTTTAGTTAATATTGATTAGTTTAAATTTAATTATTTTTTTGTATTTAAGTATTTTAACTATTATTAGTTTCAATCCTAAACAATACAAATGATTTAATTTTCTTTAGAATTTTCAAACGCAACTAATGTTGTTTTATAGGTATATATTCTCATAAATTTTAGTGAAAGGATAAATACATTAATAAGAAATATGAGAATTTGTAAAGTTTTTTTTTTTTTTAACAAACTTAAACGATATAAGCTTAGAAAAAATAATAACATGACAATACCATGATAGTAAAAGTTCTTGTATTCTCTTGTGCGAGTCCTTTTTTTATAGTTTTCTTCGATAGATGACCGTTATTCAGAGATAATAGACTTTGTTGAAATTAGGTGGCTTCTCGTATGAAAATATGTACTTTTCTGCGTCATCAAAAAAGCAGTATTGTTGTTACAGTTATAGCTTATACGACTATGGTAGGACATAAAGCGTTAGGAAACATTCCAAGAATGTCTTCCTATCTCACAACAACTTTCTGATCCTCATGTAGTGCTTTTGGGTATACCTTGGTATTATCAATATCTGCACAAATAAAGACAAAAAAGTAGAGCAGATAACGTACATTACGTACATGCATTTAATGATCTATACGTTAAAATATTGCTGAGGCATGTTTTGTACAATAAGCGTTTAGGGCAAGTTTGAGCTTTTTCACGTAGTTACAATTGATAAGATTTGAAAGTGCATCATGAATCCTTATGATGATTGTGCACTTTCAAATCCAAGAGAACAAATTGCTATTTGAAAAAGACAAATGTTTTGAAATTTGAACGAAAGAAAGATCTCCAAGAAAACATGAAAATGGATCCAACATATTTTTAATAACGAAAGAATCAATGTATGGAAATGGAATGGTATTTGTAAAGGAGAAGAAGACGTCGAACCTCCAACAAATTTGACCCATCACTTCATTTTTTAAATTTCTTGAAGATGTTTTCCACATAAAGAAATCATTTGATCTGAAATCTAATGGTAGAAAACATCTTCAAGAAAATTTAAAAAATGAATCATATAAATATGATGAAGATGGACACTATATTAGAGTGTGGTTTTAGTTGTTAAAATTGTTTCAACATTAAACATATTATGAAACATGTTTGAGTTTCTTGAAAACTTCCCTTTCAGTAAGAACGATTCAAAACAAGAGTTGTATCCAGGATGCATGCATTAAATTTACACGATCTTAGGCAACTTTGAAATTATTTTGTTTAAAAGAAAGGAATGGATAGACTGATAAAAGTTTCACGGAATAGTTGGAGTTGCTGAAGGACATGCTTCTGTAAAATAATGTTACCTATCCGTAGTTACGACGCGAATAAAATTATATGTCCAATGGATTTGGAATACCAAAAGATACATGCATGTCCCAATGATTGTGTATTGTATAAAGATCATTATGTTTCACTAAAGGTGTGTCCGATGTGTGGTTTATCACGATTTAAGAAGAAAGTTTATGGAAATAATGATGAAGACAATGATGGTCCACGTACTAAGTTAATGTGGTACTTGCTTATAGAACTTAGGTTGAAACAATTGTTTTCTGTTAAAGAATATGCGAATAATCTTAAATGGCACGTTGATGAAAGAAAGTGTGATAATCTTCTTCGACACCTAGGTGATTCCCCACAATGGAAGAAGATTGATGTAACATTTCCAGAATTTAGTGCAGAGCCAAGAAAGTTAAGACTTGCACTTGCTACCGATGGTATGAATCCTTATGGCAACTTAAGTAGAAAACATAGTTCATAGCCAATCCTTTTGATGATTTACAATCTATCTCCTTGTGCATGAAGAGAAAATATATGATGTTGTTTATGATGATATTAGGTCCTAGACAACCTAGAAATGACATTGACGTGTATCTAAAACCATTAATTGATTATTTGAAAATGTTGTGGGAAGATGGCGTCGAGGTCTTCGGTTCAAATTCAGAAGAAAACTTTCGTTTGCGTGCAATGTTGTTTTGCACAATAAATGATTTCCCAACATATGGAAACTTGTGTGGTTACAGTGTTAAAGGTCATTTTTCATGTCCAATTTGTGAAGAAAATATTAGTTATTTTCAATTGAAGTATGGGTAGAAAATTGTGTATATAGGACATCAAAGATTCCTTTCTCGAAATCACCCTTATCGTAAATTGAAAAAAGCGTTTAATGGAAGCTCTGAAGATGATGTTGTGTCCATTCCTCGCAATGGGGAAGAAGTATACAAGCAAGTGAAGAACATTGATGTTGTTTTCGGAAAAACTAAAAAGAATACCATTAAGAAAAACATTTGGAAGAAGCGATCAATATTCTTTAATCTTCCATATTGGTGTAAACTTGATGTGTGACATTGCATAGACGTGTTTCACGTTGAAAAAAATGTATGTAATAGTATTGTGGGGACTTTACTAAAAATAAAAGGAAAGACAAAAGATGGAGTCGAAGTACGACAAGACTTGGCTGACTTGGGAATCCATTCTAAGTTACATCCGTAATCCATTGGAAGACACACCTATCTTCCTCCACCTTATCACAATCTTTCAAAAAAAGAAAAACAAATATTTTTTTGTCAATGTTTACATTGTGTGAAGGTTCCACAAGGTTATTCATCAAATATTAGTAGCCTTGTGTCTTGGAAGATTCAAATTTAGTTGGTTTAAAGTCTCATGATTGTCATGTCTTAATGCAACAACTTTTACCTGTAGTTATTCAAGGCATATTACCTGCTTCTGTTAGAGGTATTTTCACACGTTTAAGTTTGTTTTTTAATGTCATTTGCAAAAAAGTTATTGATCCTTAATAATTAGATGATTTAAAAATGAGGTCATCAGACTATTGTGCAATTGAAAATGTATTTCCCACCCTCATTTTTTGATATCATGGTTCATTTGATTGTCCATCTAGTGATAGAAATTTGAATATGTGGGTCGTTTTTCTTAAGGTGGATGTACCAATTGAGAGATACACGAAAATCTTAAAGGGACATGTTAAGAATCAATTGAGATCGAAAACTTCGATTATAGAGCGCTACATTCCAGAGGAAGTCATTGAATTCTGCTCAAGTTATATGCCAAGTTGTGAACCAATAGAACTTCCAAAGAATAGACATGAAGGAAAATGTGAAGGAAAGGGAGTTCGAGGAGTGAAGATTGAAAGTGTTAGTAGAAAAAAAGTTAATCAAGCTCATTTGTACATCTTATACAACACAAAGGATGTTATTCCTTACATTTCACAACACATTGATGAAATAAAGTCTGCACTCCTACGTATGAGTGAAAAGTGGACACTTCGTGAACATAACAAATATTTCTTAACTTGGTTTAAGAAAAAGGTGTACGCAACTCCAAATGTTTCTAAAAATCTATTGAGACTAACTTGTGGACCTAACACTGATGTGACCACTTTCAGTGTATGAGGATCCTTCATGCGTAGTGGTCGTGGGATGACAGATTGCAGGAGGACATACCATTCATGATGCTCCTTTATTGCTCAATCATGCGAGGGTCACAATTGATGAAGTCAGAGACCCCCACGCTCGAGTACTTGTACCAACATCTGAAATCCAATTCGTGGGAGAGACCTTAGGCACATTTATAGCTTAGCTAAGGCTATGATCATGCCATATTTTGATCCACTAGTGTTATTATATTGTTATTCCTAGTATTTTTATCTTTAAGTTATAAATAAATGAGTCCTAACTTTTATAAATGTGTCTTTCAATTCTACTGTCCTAACAAACAATCAATGGCTAAACCTATGAGCCATGACGTTGATAAGGCAACAAAAGATGATGATGATCCTCTAGTCATATTTATGAGAAAATTACACAGGTTGGATAAAGGACCGATAAATTTGTACTATGAATTAAGAGTATTTGGCCTACAGTGTCATGTGCCATTGTATATTGCTTTAAATGACGCACTGAAGGTTATTGGTGGAGAAAGAATGTTAAACATTTCAGTCATACAACTATGGTGCATGTAAGTTGTTTAATTGTCTTTCACTTTTTAAATATTGCAATTATTACCTTTTAGTATAAATTTTATTGTTATAGGTACATGGACACCATCATAGTGGACCAAGACCAGGCAACCATGTATGATTTTCTTGAACCTTAGACCATTTAACCATCTAGAAACACACTACAAGACAAGTAATCATATATGCAAACATAGATGGCTGAGTCTAAAAGAGAGTTGTATATCGCGTCATACATTGATGGGTACGTGTTACTCATTATTGTCCACTTTTATTAAAATTTACTTAATAGGCTTACTATTTGTTGGTACATGTTAGGGGTCATTGGCAAATGATGGTGATCATAAACACGCTTAAACACTAATTCATTCCCTGAAACTTTATTTCCAACCTTTATTTAACATTTGGTTTCCTTTCATATAAAAATTAACATCTTAAAATTCTAATTTACCCTAATATGCTTCTCACATATAAATTCATCATTTAAGATTATTTTTCATAAACTACAATAAAATTACATAAACCCTAAACACATAAATTTTTCATAATACAATAACAACAACAATTCACAACAGAATAACAACAAGCTATAGAGAAACAGGAAAAAACTAGACGAGCTCACTTCTCAAGACCCCAAAAATTTTCTAAAACCTAGCTCTGATAACAGAAATGTAACACCCTAATTTAGGATGTCGCGAATAAATTATAAAATCTTCTAACTTGCCAAAGCTAAAAATTTAAAACCTTTTCAAATTGAAGTAAAAAGAAAATCTTATTCATTTAATCTAAATTAATTAAACCCTAGTCAAAATTTAAACCTTTCAAATAAAATCATTATATAATTAAATAAACAAATTTGTTCAACAAACCCAGAAGTTGCCCCAAAAACTCGTTAACCCTCGTTGCTTTACTCATCAATTGGAACATTTGTAAAATCAACTGCTTCTTATAACAACACGAGTTATACGATCATCGCACAAACACAAAAAGGCAAGGGTGAGCTAACATCCATGACTCTTGGACCACCCTTAGACAAAATTGACTAACATTTTGCACTTGGCCTGTACATTTTTCTGAATGTTGAAGTGACATAGGAGATGATAACATTCATAGAATGCAATGCCAATGACATTCATCAAAGCTGGGTCTCTATTGCAAACAATGACTTGTGGACCACCCTCAGATGTCATAAATAATCCTCTTAGCCTTTCTAGAGCCTGAGTGAAATTATTTTGTCTTTCACTTAATAAATGTACAAAGGTAGCTAAGAAAGTTAACCTTGTTGATGTGACCCCAACTATCTCAAGTAATGGTAAATGATATTTGTTGGTTTTCTAGGTGTTATCCATCAAGAAAACAATATTAAATGCATTCAACAATTTTATTGCATCAATGTGTGTCCAAAAAAGGTCACTTACCACCTCAGATTCATCTACACATCTACTCTAGTGAATGCATTTATTACGTTTTAACATCATCATCAATTGTTGTAATTAAGTTCTTGAACCTGTCAATGATTGTATGTGTATCTTGCAAAATATATTAGTTTTATTGTCGTCACATTACACTCAATATTTTCTTTAAGAGTAAAGAGATTTTTTGCAACTTCACTTGACTATTAGTCATATCAATAAAAAATGAATGTTCAGTGGATTTTAACCTCTCAAGTAAAGAGTGACAAACAAAATTCTGTGACAAATCATGGTTATGATATCCATACATTACCTTCAATATCCACCCTTCTTCATTAGAAATTGATTTACCTCTCAATTTAAAAGGACAATTGCATTTTTTTTATGTCAGATATACTAGGTTGAACATCATATTTGTATTTCCTATACTTTTGACCTTTTTCACATCTTAAGAATACATACGTCTTTCTCCTAAGTTGACCATTAGCTTTATCAATTCTTATAATGAAAATAACAAAACCAAGATCAAAAGTAATCCCTCAAACCCACTGAATTAACTCATCACATGTGAAAAAATTTTGATCAGTTGTAAAACTATTTGTGTAATTTTCCTTGTACATTTCATTTATAAAAGAAGAGAAATCTAATATGAAGTTGGAATTTATTTGTGACTCCATAAAACTTAAAGGATAATATTTCG